>JAMPIV010019949.1:0-503057 GCA_024509875.1 Oreohelix idahoensis | reverse complement strand
TTACCTCTATGATAGAAGCTATTCAAGCAGCGAAATGAGGCCATTTAACCGAAGGACACGCAAGTTTTGGTCTGTATCCAATAGTGAGTGAAGCTCACGAGGGATGCACAGCCATGTTGAAATTCATATACTTTGTATTTATCGAGTGAGAAAAAGGGATGCCTGTACTATCGCTCGATGAACCAAGAGATCACTGCTACATGTGAGAACCCATGTCTGGGATTCCTATATCTTTGTGGAAAATATATATATTGAACTTTACGTGAAGGGATATTCGCTAGACGAGGTTAGGTCTAGGAGCCTTCCTATATATTGGTTATGGTCTGACGTGCCCAGTCAGTAAAGCCAGATGATTTACATGATGGAACTCTGAATGCTTATTTACGAATGCTCCATTATGATATTTGCCAAGCATGAATGCTAACTTAAGATGATATTCCTGTGAACAACATTATGCTGTCTATGTCGACATTTGTTCCTGTAACCATACACGTACTGTCCAAGTGTGCGTCCCATTAAATGGTATAAAAAGACCACCGTAGTTCCAGTACTTCTTGAATTCGAACAGTGTGAGTATGAGTGATGTACTACCAACCTGTCAACTCTATCGAATCATTCTACCATTCGCGTACTGACATTCAGATACACACGCATTGTCTACACTCACATTCTTGTCGGAGCCTCATCACGTTCCAGGACAAGATGACCTGTATGACCAAAACTGTGCTGGGTTTAATGAGTTGACAATCGTTACACTTTAACTACACCATTCCCCAACATCTACATTTAATCCCACTGGTGGAAAACATTCACACGGCATTTTAGCAAATAAAGGCCATATGAGTTCAAACAAGCGGGTTTTCTTTAGTAGCCAGTATGATCTCTTAACGAACTACATCACACAACTGAGCTTTATCACAGAAGGGGGGCAAAACCGTAGACTATTGATTTCCACAAACTGGGATGTTTGTTCCATAACCAGGATTCACAAAAAGCTTCATATCACTTCCAAAACGTGCTTCTGGTTCGCCTAGTTGCTGCATCGCACACCAAACACCATTGTATAGATCAATATAACTATCTTAAAATCATTACCCCTTAGAAAGCGCTTCCTATTTAACAAAGCTAAATATGTCGCTCACAAAGAATCTTGTCACATAATCGCTCCAACGTAATCTGCTGGCCACTTTAACAGATACAGTCTGCTAGAATAAAACGTTGTCAGACAGCGACTTAAACCAGTTAGGATTTATAACCCATAGCCGAGGTCTAGCCCATTTTGCCTAACAAGAAAGAAGCTTCAGTGAACAGTTACTTTACCTATGCTCATACTTGGAACAATCTTCCACATGACCTGGAAACACATGCACAGTCCCTGGCTCATTACTGAATCGAGACTGTTCAACCAGGATTATGACAATGCTAGAAGATTACAACTGCTTCGTCCCATGAATCAATCGAAAGAGATTCCAAACTTTCGACATTTAGGTCTATTATACTAATGACACTCCTCCCCCATGCAGGGTTCCTGATGATTCTACGTTTTTCATTTTACTAACCGTTACCTTCTTAATTTTGCCGAAATCAGATGACTGTAATGTATGCTTTTATACTACTTAAAATGTTTTGCAGCATCGCCTTACTGAACTAAGATACCCGATATAGTATGACTGGAGAATCGTCTGGAATAGAACTACAGAGTAACCATAGACCTCGGACCATAAGAGGATTCTGCATATACATGCCAGACGGGGCCTATATCATGATTCTCATCTTTCACCAATCAAGCACAGACTTTACAAAATCCCTTAGAGCCATAGGTCATAAAACTGGATCTCAGTTTTGTGGAGATAATCCGTATAACAATTCACTCCTCAATGGCATATCATGCTTGGGACTCAAATCGTTGCTCACCGTGGAACATTTTTCGCATGATTCTACAACAATGAGTACCATCCAACTCAGACTATAAATCAGCAGATAATCCAATATATGACACGATGTTTCTATATATATATCCACCATATATAAATGATAACGTTTCTATCAAATATATAATCCTATATATACCACTAATCTGTTTTGGTAACAAGGGGTTTTCATTTCTTCACATTTTTTCATATATACAACTAATTTATGTTATCTTTATAAATAAATTTATATTTATTGCAAAATCTGTAATGGTAAGTCATGAAATTAGCCTATCGTATACTAAAGATGTTAAAACATAACTTGTACTGACAGTGGGAATTAAAAGAAACTGACTGACATGTGGAGACATTAAAACATAATTGACTGACTGTGACACGAAAAAAACTTACTATGACATTAAAACATAACTGACTGACTGTGACATTAAAAGAAACTGACTATGACATTAAAACATAACTGACTGACTGTTGAAAATAAAAAAACTGACTGACTGTGACATTAAAAAGTACTGACTGACTATGACATTAAAACATAACTGACTGACTGGAATTAAAAGAAACTGACTGTGGAATTAAAAGAAACTCACTGACTGTGACATTAAAAGAAACTCACTGACTGTGACATTAAAAGAAACTCACTGACTGTGACATTAAAAGAAACTGACTGTAACATTTAAAAAACTCACTGACTGTGGCATTAAAGGAAAATGACTGATTGTGGCATTAAAACATAACTAACTGACTGTGCCATTAAAAGAAGCTGTCTATGACATTAAACATAACTGACTGTGACATTCAAAGAAACTGACTGTGACATTAAAACATAACTGACTGACCGTGACATTAAAAGACACTGACTGACTGTGACATTAAAACATAACTGACTGACTGTGGCATTAAAAGAAACCGACTGACTGTGCATTAAAAGAAACTGACTGTGGCATTAAAAGAAACTCACTGACTGTGACATTAAAAGGAACTCAGTGACTGTGACATTAAAAGAAACTCACTGACTGTGACATTAAAAGAAACTGACTAACTGTGGCATTAAAAGAAAATGACTGACATTAAAAGAAACTCACTGACTGTGACATTAAAAGAAACTCACTGACTGTGACATTAAAAGAAACTCACTGACTGTGACATTAAAAGAAAATGACTGTGACATTAAAAGAAACTCACTGACTGTGACATTAAAAGAAACTGACTGTGACATTAAAAGAAACTGACTGTGACATTAAAAGAAACTCGCTAACTGTGACATTAAAAGAAACTGACTGACTGTGACATTAAAAGAAACTGAATGACTGTGACTTTAAAAGAAACTTACTATGAGATTAAAAGAAACTGACTATGACATTAAAACATAACTGACTGACTGTGACATTAAAAGAAACTGACTGACTGTGACATTAAAACATAACTGACTGGCATTAAACCATAACTGACTGTGACATTAAAAGAAACTGACTATGACATTAAAACATAACTGACTGACTGTGGCATTAAAAGAAACTGACTGACTGTGACATTAAAAGAAACTGACTGACTGTGGCATTAAAACATAACTAACTGTGACATTTAAAGAAACTGACTAACTGTGACATTAAAAGAAACTGACTGTGACATTAAAAGAAACTTACTGTGACATTAAAAGAATCTGACTGACTATGACATTTAAAAAAAACTGACTTACCGTGGCAATAAAACATATCTGACTAACTGTGACATTAAGAGAAACTGACTAACTGTGACATTAAAAGAAACTGACTGTGACATTAAAAGAATCTGACTGTGACATTAAAAGAAACAGATTGACTGTGGCATTTTAAAAGAAACTGACTGACTGTGGCATTAAAACATAACTAATTGACTGTGACATTAAAAGAAACTGACTGCCTGTGACATTAAAAAAAAACTGACTGTGACATTAAAACATAACTGACTATGACATTAAACCATAACAACTGACTGTGACATTAAAAGAAATTGACTATGACATTAAAACATAACTAACTGACTGTGGCATTAAAAGAAACTGACTGACTGTGACATTAAAAGAAACTGACTGACTGTGACATTAAAACATAACTGACTGACTGTGGCATTAAAAGAAACGGACTGTGACATTAAAAGAAACTGACTGACTGTGACATTAAAACATAACTGACTGACTGTGGCATTAAAAGAAACTGACTGACTGTGACATTAAAAGAAACTGACTGACTGTGGCATTAAAACATAACTGACTGTGACATTTAAAGAAACTGACTAACTGTGACATTAAAAGAAACTGACTGTGACATTAAAAGAAACTGACTGTGACATTAAAAGAAACTGACTGACTGTGACATTAAAAAAAACTGACTGACTGTGGCATTAAAACATAACTAATTGACTGACATTAAGAGAAACTGACTAACTGTGATATTAAAAGAAACTGACTGTGACATTAAAAGAAACAGACTGACTGTGGGATTTAAAAGAAACTGACTGACTGTGGCATTAAAACATAACTAATTGACTGTGACATTAAAATAAACTGACTGTGACATTAAAAGAAACTGGCTTTGGCATTAAAAGAAACTGACTGTGACATTAAAAGAAACTCACTGACTGTGACATTAAAAGAAACTCACTGACTGTGACATTAAAAGAAACTCACTGACTGTGATAGTAAAACATACATCAATGACAGTGACATTGAAACATAAACCCATGACTGTGACATGTGTGCATACAATCCAATGAGTGTGACATGTAAACATAAATTACTGACTTTGACATATAAATAATGACTGAGTCTTCAAGACATGTATTTCCTTACAGTAATGAACATGTGAAATATTTAAAAATGTAAGCTACCAGGGAAGCACTGGAATAAAATTGAATAACACATCACAAAATAGAAGCATACAATTAAAAAAAAAAAGCAGCAATATTAAGGAGACAATATATTTAAAAGCCTGTTAAGAATAGTCAGGTCCTGCACAGAGCCACCTACCAGCTCCCCTGACCTATCACCAATTCATTGTGAGATCCTCCTGCAAATAGCCAACAGGTAAAAGCCTCAAGCTTAGTGTGCAATGCTGGGTTCTCAACATCTTCAAAACAGGGGTAATCATTATGTGTCAAAATGAATTACCAAAAAAAAATCTGGTGCCCTTTTTAACTTACCAACGGTCCAGTAACTGAGTGATCAAACTTCTGGCAGAATTCTTCCATTGATCTGAGAGAAGCTGAAGAATTAGCCTTCATTTTTTCCATCTCTTGTCTGTGTCGAATCTTGTCTGTATGAGCAAACAAAAGGAGTATCTTAAAAGCAGGGTTTAAAAAATTTTGATTAATGTTTAGATTTGCTTTTTATGCACACTAAAATAGCATAAAGCAAATTTGTATAGTACGGTAAAGGATCCCGTCACATGCCCATTTAGGCATACTGTGAATATGGTGTTAGGCCCATATTTTCTTGACCATCGGCACACTAAGGGTGATGTGGTCAGCATCATGCCGGCCACCTTAACCTTCTCAGAGCTGCTCTGGTACCCAATTCATGAGGCAGGGTAGACTCCAGAGCCATTTGCAGTCTAAAAAATCCCACCTCAACTGGGAATTGAACCATGGACCACTGAGCTAGGAAGCCAGTGCACTAACCACTGTGTTACCTCAGCTTCCAAAATCGTATGGTCGTCTACGGTATTTTAACAGATTTTGAATACTATAACAAACCAACAAACAAAACAAGACAGTTACTGAGCCTTCTATGTCAATTAATAAATGAACAAACTGTTAATAAACCTAAATGTCAAATCTTATCTAAAGACCTGAAAATGATTCCTTCTATGTCACTTAATAAATGAACAAACTGTTAATAAACCTAAATGTCAAATCTTATCTAAAGATCTGAAAACGATTCCTTCTATACTTCTGCTTCACCTGGCTTAATTGTCCATGATGTTCTGACATTTGATAAGGAATACTGCCACAGGGGAACACTTGATCATGATCCCCTGGCCCCCATCTGACATATGATAAGGAGGTACTGTCACAGGAGATAACTTGATCATGATCCCCTGGCCCCCATCTGACATTTGATAAGGAGGTACTGTCACAGGAGATAACTTGATCATGATCCCTTGGCCCCCATCTGACATTTGATAAGGAGGTACTGTCACAGGAGATAACTTGATCATGATCCCCTGGCCCCCATCTGACATTTGATAAGGAGGTACTGTCACAGGAGACAACTTAATCATGATCCCCTGGCCCCCATCCGACATTTGATAAGGAGGTACTGTCACAGGAGATAACTTGATCTTGATCCCCTGGCCCCCATCTGACATTTGATAAGGAGGTGTGCCTCTCTCACTGTTGGAGCAATACTAAATTCTGGATGTCTAATAACAAATCACATTGAGGTCTATAATCTTTTATAACTTTTTATTGTGGCTGCAGCAGTGACTACTGTTTCTCCTGTATCATCAGCTGGTCATGTCTGTAATTGAGTATGGCCTGGGAATTCTCACACTGTCAATTTCACAATGTGAATGACTGGAACGCATTCAAAATGAAAGGATGCGTATAGTCTTGAGCTTGCGCGAGATACCTCCATTGAGATGATGTGGCACAAGCTTGGATTTCTGTTAATTAGATCCAGATATGCGATGTCCCAGGTAAATATGATAGGAAACTCTTTACAGAGCGATACAACAGGAGGCAATCTGATCATCAGAAGAAGTCCCCCCATCAGACAAGTGTTTCGGCCCAGTATACTCCTTTACACTCTAAGGGGGGGCGGGCCCACTTGGGTCATGACTCCCAAGCGTCTCAGCCTCCTGTTGTCTTGTATCGAAAATGAACCCATTTCACTTATGGTAGCAACTTTAATCCACAACTCCACCAGCCGTGGAGGCAATTGTGAAAGTAACAAAGAGAAGACAAATTATTCCGTTCGTTCCGTCGCACACACTGAGACACCATCGCGAAGCCGCCGAGCCTAGCCACTGAAATTCTGACACTGACACCTCCTATAATATACATCGCCTGTTGCCCCTCAGTCACAGCCCGCTCACTAGTACACCACAAAACTCAGCGTTTTGTGGACTTAGAAAAATTCCTGGTGTTTTCTGTACCGCAGCGTTTATTGTCACGATTTCCATTGCCCATTGCGGTTGTTCCACAGCCAGCCTGATGCCTTTTCGGCAGTTTCACTAAGCCTCTTCAGTGCCCTTGTTCTCGCCTGTCCCTTCAACCCCAACAGTTTCAATAGATCATACATTGATGCAGCCACAAGCCCTCTTGCGCCCACTTCAACAGCCATGACCCTTGTAGTGAACCCCTCGTGTCTCAGATCCGCGGCCAGATCACTATATTTGGCCGCTTTGAACGAATGTTGCTCGTCTAATCTGGATTCAAATGGCACGGTCAGTTCAATCAGTATGACCTGAAGCGTTGAAGAAGAATGAAGCACTATATCCGGCCGTCTCCGTGATTTCCTGATACTCTCTGGATATGCCCCTCGTCCAGGTAGGTCTACCGCCATCTCCCAGTCGTTTGCACAATCAAGAAGAGATGGTAAACTGCTACCTGGTTTACTCGGTTTGGGGTGTGCTGACTTTCCTGCCCTCAGAAAGTATGTATTTGCGGTGCTCGGCCTGGGTTTGCTGTTTGCTTATATGCTAGTAACCACAGACAAAAGGCATCCCCTGCATGGGAACATAGCTGACTTTAAAGGAGCAAGAATAAAGAGGGGGATTTCATGGATGGCACAGGCAGAGGCAACTATTAGACAGGTGACCATAGCTGAAAATTTATTCAAGGGAGAAGAGTGGAGTAAGTCAGGTGAGAACTGGACGAACTACCAGCAAGTTATCACCGGCTTCGGCAGAGAGTGCAGAACTTGGGCCAATGGGACAGCAGAGCTGGAAATTGATCAGGTGATAAATCATAATGCTGGGTATGATGATGCCATTGTGTAGACTGTTGAGTCTGTAATCCTTGGTGAGAAATCAGAGTGGGGGTTCTCTGCTAGTGTAAAGGGCAGAATCGTCGCTGAACATAGCGGGGCATACATGATAACAACCTCCAGCATGACAATGGAGGTAGACGCAGCTACTGAAGTCTTAAGGTGGCCGTCTGAAACTTCATTAACTCTTTAACCCCCAAGAGCCAGTATACTGTACTTCCCGCTAGACCCATTTGGCCCAATCAACAGTATACTGGCTTTCCGTATCTCTTGATCCTTTCTAGGGCTGTTTTCTAATTTTGACAACTCAAAAATGCTATTTTCTTAAAGTATAGCTATCCATTATGGACTTTTGTTATTTATGAATATGAACATTTAAAAAAATTATTTCCAAACAAAAACATACTGGTATGGCCATTTTTGTTTGGGCCAAACCCGCTTTTTTGCTTGGGACTGAAAGAGTTTTAACAAGGGCAGTTATTGTATCAGACTGACAATCCATTGTTCGGAAGGTCCAAAGTGGATGGCTTCGGCATGAATGGAAAACCTCCAGAGAAGCCTCTAACATTCAGGAACTGGTGTGGGTCTACAGTCCAGGTCATGCAGGCGTATGCAGCAATGAAAGTCTGTCGACTAGCTTCAAAAAGCACGAATAGAAGTGCATTGGATATGGATACAGGAGAGATACTGAGGGCAATTAATGATCACCTATTAGAGAATGACACTGCAATCGATGAATCATCAAGGCTAAGACTGCTGGAATTTGGCATCAAACGTAAGACCAGCAAGGATGGACGTATGAGAAGATGCATCTGGTGAGTATACAACCAGCATACAACAGGAAAAATTAGCATTCATACTCTTCGACATTTGCTGAGGGAGACTGAGCACCTATGGGTTTGCCCAGCATGCAATGACGATGATTCTGATCAATAACAACAAAAACCTTTATCCGAACACCAAAATATTCTGAAATCTAAATTCTGTTTGGGCAGTTTTGGGCTATTTGTTATCACAATTTGGAACATTTCTGACTATTGTGGAGCGACGGCAGTTTTGGGCTGCTTTTTGAATGCGATTTAGGCAACATCTGAAAACTGAAAACAATGCAGTTTCCGAAATGAAGCTGTCTCTGAAGATTTCAGACAAAAGGTTACAGACCTGAAGCAGTTTGTCGCTGCCCTACAAGACGCCACCAGGAATGATGGCCGCTGACTGCTTTGACTGTTGGCGGCTAAGGATTAAAGAAAGAAGATTTTAAGAGACTTGTAAAAGTTTTATTTGATATCTTTCCAGAAGTCTAGACTACACCAGTGTAAAGATGGACGTGCTTTTTGTTTCATCACCTGAAATAAATTATCACTTTCCACTTCAGATCATATGATCTGCCTGTATCCTGTTTTTACATTAAACTGATGTATAATTCATATTAAATTGTACAACAGTCCAACAACAACAGTAAAGATCTGTTCAGGTAGAATGTTAAATATTCTTGTTTGCATTTGTTCAGGCATGTGTAATCTTTTGTGCCTGAGGGCCAGATTACAAGTTAGGGCAAGGGTGAAGGGCCAAAAGTCCTAAGTTCTAAGGATTCTAGAATGTTCACTATACAGGATAGATCTAGACTTACTGTTAACATCTGACATTCTATAGAATAGCTAGCTATATGTAGCTGTATCATCATGATCATCTTTGTTTCTTTTTGCTTTCCATGGAGGATGCAGCTACCATTGTAGGAACCCTGCGATAAAACATTCAATTGCTCATTCATTGTCTCCTTTGATGGCCTATTTATATGCTTCTTTTCTGTTTGCTTTAACCTTTCCTTCTATTTTTGTTTTCAAAACATTATTATTTTTATTAATACTCACAGGTCTAATTTTGTGCTGTTTCATAGTTTTTCTATTTTTATTCCAATTTTTCTATGACTTCTGAAGTGATGTGCATCTGTTCCTGCCCTTGCTTCATGTTGTTTTTGTGAAAAATTTGTAACTATAATTCTAAGATGCAGCCCACGCGCTGAAGCTGCTGTGAGCACAAACATGAGTTTAAATAGTGAATAGTGACAAAAGACATATCTCCTATGCTTTTACAAGGGACCAGAGAAATGTCACACATGATGAGAGGTAAGTACTTACCCATGAAGTTACTTGTGCCAAACTCATGCCCATGATCACACTCCCCACACACACACGATAACAGTATGCAACATATGCTGCAGAGGGGACAAACACTCACCCACAACATTACTGTGGGAGACAAATAGTTAACTACCAGGATACTGTGTGTTGATCTCAGACTCTCCATGACCACACTCTCCACACATGATGATTGCGTGCAATAAATGTTGTTGAGGAGACAAGAACTCACCCGCAATGTTACTATGTAGAACAAGTACTCACCTTCATGTTTACTATGTGAGACAAGTACTCACCCACAAGGTAGCTGTATGCCAATCTCAAAACTGTCAATCATCACACACTCTCTCTCTCTACACACACACACAACAACAGTGTACAACACACATAGTAAAAAACTTAAGTACTTACCACCCACAAGGTAAATGTATGCCAATCTCAAAATGCACATGATCCCTCTCCCTCACCCCACACACAGACAAATACAATACTATACCACACATGTTGTACAAAAGACAAGTACTTACCTCTCCAAAATGACCATGTGAGACAAGTACTCAAGGAGACATATACTCTTCCCCTTCCCCCCCCCCAAAAAAAAATTACTGTGTGAGACAAGTACTCGGCTCCAAATTATTACTCGAAACAAGTACTCATCTACAAGATTATTGTGTGAGACGAGTACTCACCTACAAGATTACTGTGTGCCAGTCTCAAACTGTCCATAATGACACTCTCCACAGCCTGGTTACTCTGATAGTGACCTGATGGCGGGTTCCGATGCAGGAAGTTCTGTAACAATTTGTTGAAATCATGAGGCAGCAAGCTCAGAAGTTGCTGGTAGTGAAACCTGGGGTTGTCAAAGTTCATCTCTGCAATGACCAGATCTCGGAGCAGTGGGAACAGGGGATGAGAGCGGTAGGCAGAATTGGCTTCGTCCATGATGAGATGCTGTATAAACTTTTGCTGAGAGGACAGCATCTGAGGTCGGCTGGCTTGGTTCATTTTACAGGCTGTACAGCCAGGTCCAGCACATGGCCCTACATGGGACAGAGCAGCTGCATGTGGAGGTCCTGCACAAGGGTGATTAATTCTACACATGTGACAGCTAGGGCTGGGACATGGTCCTATGTGAGGGTGGGGCTGAGATGGGCTACCTGTTTGGGCCATTTTACAAGCATTACATGTTATACCTACACAAGGGCCATATTCAGGGTGAGGTCCTATATGTGGATGAGAGGGGCCCATACCCGGGGTTACATGCATCCCAGAGTTCATCATACTCATGTCTTGCATGTGGGATCCTGGGCCCATTGGAGCAGCACAGGCTGGCGTTGGACTAGGCTGCATGTGAGGGAGGCCCTGGGAGTGTGCAGGTTGAAGACCCCCTTTCATGGGGCTAAGGTTGGGCTGCATACCACCCACCTGCACTCGAAGGTCTTCAGGTCCCCAGCCTCTTTGGACGGAAGGAGCTTGCTGATTTCCCATCATGCCCTGGCCTCCTGGCAGAGGTCCGTGTGGCTGCTGGGAAGGGTACATATCTGGACGACCACCCTGATCATAAGAATTCTCATAGACAGGTGAACACATCTGGCCTGCATAGGTCCCACGCAAGCGAGGGTTTTGACCTGCTCTACTGGACATTGGCGTAGACACTGCTAGTGGTAAATGGTAACTGCCAGAACTGCTGTCATGACTAATCTGCATACTGTTCTGGTGGGCGGGACCTAACTCACAGGCCATTCCCTGTGTAGAGTAAGAACAACTTGAAAATGGATGGGCCTGGTGTTGCTCGTGGTGGTGGTGGTGGTGAAGCTGCTGCGTTGACTGCAGGTGTGGGTGTGGCTGGAGAGGAGGCATAGACTCTGCTGATGATGAAGGATGAGACGGTTGCTGTGAATGGGCTGCTTGCTGCTGCATAGAAGAGAACTGATTCATTCCATAGCGAGACTGGCCCGATTGCATACTCACGTACTCGCCCGGCTGTGGGGATATCAGGGGTGGGGGTACAGATGGGTAGTCTTGCATGGAGTCCATCCTCATCATGTTCTGATTGCCATCCATGTAGAAGGCACTGCCGCTGCTGCCATTAATATGTGAAGATTTGGACATATACTCCTGCATGGATTCCCCTGGACTTGACCGATCACCTGATACATTCATGGCACAGCTGGGCCTGGAGTTGATGTCATACCCAGTTGGTACAATTGGTCCTATGACCTGACCTTGATTGTTTGGTACAGTATATGGGGCAACACCTGACTTCATGCTGTGGTTAAACCGTGGCATCATTTTACCTGATGGCATCATCTTGGGCTGACCGTTACTCTCCATTTCAAAGGCACAGTCTGAGGGTGTGCCTGACCCCGAGACATATGACTGTTTCATCTCCATAGAAACACTGCCAGGACTATGCGCATAGGCTGGTGGACTACCATTTGGCATGTCAGCAAAGTGAACAGACTTCTGTCCAGGTGGACGACTGCCTGATAAACCTGAGAAACAAAATAATTAAAATGATGTAAAAAAGATTTATTTGACTTTTCTCCTTTAAATAGACATTTAAAAAAAGGATAAAATCTAGGATGCCAAATATGAAGATAACCAGCAAGAAGAAATCCAGAAACCAGAAAATAAAATACATTACAGAGAACAAAATGTGCCAAAGTCTGCTTTGTCAAAGATCCTGTCTGTGTAAGTCTACATCTGTCTAAATATCATGCCCATGTGAGGTCCATGTGTGTCCAAATGTTTTATCTATGAGAGGTTTACCGATGCCAAATGTCATGTCTGGGAAAGTCAACTTTAGCCAAATTTCATGTCTGCATGAGGTCTACTTTTGCCAAATGTCATGTCTTTGTGAAGTCTACATATGTCAATGTGTTATGTCTGCAAGAGTTCTGCATCTGCCTTAATATCACGCTTATGTGGTCCACTTCTGTGAAATGAGTGAGGTTTACTTTTGTCAAATGTCATGTTTGTGTGAAGTTCCCAAACATGTCTACATCATCAAGTCTGTAAGTATTCTACATCTGACTATATACCATGCCTGCGAGAGGCCTACTTTTGCCAAATGTTATGTCAATGTCAGGTCTACATATATCAACATGACATATTTGTGCCAAGTATATCAAAATGTCTACAAATCCCACCAATTATCATCTATGGGCACTATGGCAACCACATAAATTAAAACAAGCATTTCCTGTGCTAAGCACGTTGGTAACTTTTCAAAATCTACAATCTACATTAAAAATTTAAAAAAAAACAACTACAGCTTAAAAACTCCCACAGGATTGTGCACAGCACAGCATCAATCATTCCAACCTCAATTATCATCCCAAGCATCAATTATCTAGACCTCCTTTTTTCCTTTGAATAAAGGCTTGTGAACAAGTCGTTCAACTATGTAAGAAGTGTGGGTAGGGTCATTGAATTCTGTGGGATGGTTGCTATTGTGACAAAAGGGCATAATTTAAGGGTATAGTATAGAGGGGCCGATGGAGGTTTAAACTCTACAATTTCTTTGGGTGTGTAACAAGTGAGGCGTGCACACTGTGCTTCAAGTGAGTGTTGTATTTTCTAGTAGTGTGACGTCAAAGTGGGAGTGCAGAAGGCAGGAGGAGCTTTCAGTGTTTGGGGATGAGGGAAAGTCAGGTCCAGCAAAGGTGTCCAGTTGGTCCCTGTTGCATGGCTCTGAGGCAAGGACAGCAACAAAAACAACCACCAAGACGTTACATACATTCATAAATGGGTGCTGCGAAGAGTGGAGGGATTGAGATGGTGCGGCTGGATAAATGGTATGGAATTGATAAAAGGAACCACACTAGTGCCAGTGGAACAAGAGATGAGACATACAATGAGCAAACTTGATGATGACACTGCTCAGCGATCCTTTTTTAGTTGTTCCCAGCGTAAGAGAGTTAGTGAAAGACTTGAAAACTTGTGAACAGGAGAGCTGGAGAAGGGTTTGAGAGGGTTGAGAGAGGGATGAGAAGGATATGGCTGGTTCTAGGGCTGGTGGTAAGACACAGGAGGACCAGGCATGAGTTTGTTGATGGCCTATGCTTGTTGGGGAGCTGCTGTGCCATGATGATGACCCTATATTTCATGAGAAAGTGTGTACTGTTCTAATAAGTCAAACCAAGTCAGAAGACTGGAACCTGCTAGCAAACAATGAAAACATATTAAAACTGAATAGAATGTTATGTCATCTTTCCAATGTTAAGATTAGCACAGATTGGCTAAAGAATATATTAAATTACACACACATGGTAAACAAAATAAAAACATCCTTACATGAGCTGCTGATATAAAGCCTTCTGACAAGGTTTCATAATCATGGCAACAGTTAACTCTTCAGACTACTTTGTGACAACGTGAGACAGTGTTCACATTTCAAACCTTTTAACTCTTCAGACAAACAGTGTTCACATTTCAAACCTGGCAACAGTTAACTCTTCAGACTACTTTGTGACAACGTGAGACAGTGTTCACATTTCAAACCTGGCAACAGTTAACACTTCAGACTACTTTGTGACAACGTGAGACAGTGTTCACATTTCAAACCTGGCAACAGTTAACTCTTCAGACTACTTTGTGACAACGTCAGACAGTGTTCACATTTCAAACCTGGCAACAGTTAACTCTTCAGACTAGACAATATTACTGGCACTGGGTTGACACCACACCCACAGAAGTGACCCTGACACCACACCCACAGAAGAGACCCTGACACCACACCCACAGAAGTGACCCCTGACACCATCACAAGAACTGCCATGCTATGGACTCAAGAAGGAAAGCGAAAGCAAGGATGGTGAAAAGCCACCTGGTGGAGAAGGCCAAAAGCCACCTGTTGGAGAACTGTGGAGGCAGAGATGCTGAGTATGAACCAGGGCTCGGGCACCACATGAAGGATGGCTGTTGTCCGAGCAAAGTGGAGACAGTTTGTTGCTGCCCTACAATATGCCACCAGGCGTGATGGTCACTGATAGCTTTGTCAGTCAGTGGTCAAGGACCAAAGTGGAGACAGTTTGTTGCTGCCCTACAATATGCCACCAGGCGTGATGGTCACTGATAGCTTTGTCAGTCAGTGGGCAAGGACCAGAGTGGAGACAGTTTGTTGCTGCCTTACAATATGCCACCAGGCGTAATGGTCACTGATAGCTTTGTCAGTCAGTGGTCAAGAACCAGAGTGGAGACAGTTTGTTGCTGCCCTACAAGACGCCACCAGGCGTGATGGTCACTGATTGCTTTGTCAGTCAGTGGGCAAGAACAAGAGTGGAGACAGTTTGTTGGTGCCCTACAAGACGCCACCAGGCATGATGGTCACTGATAGATTTGTCAGTCAGTGGTCAAGGACCAGAGAAGACTAGACAAAATGAGAAACTGTTCACTCTTCAGATCAGACAATATGAGAAACTTTTCATACTTCAGACTAGACAATATGAGAATTTATTCATACTTTAGAGTAGACAATATGAGAATTTGTTCATACTTCAGACTAGACAATATGAGAAACTGTTTGTACTTAACACATTAACTACCGAATTGAAAAACACACTGTGGCCAAATTAAATTTTTTTCCCATTTTCATCCTGTAGGTGTTTGCACAAAGTAAGCTGTAGTTTTCGTAATTGTTTACAGATTTTTATGAATTACACGTCATTTTAAAGATAAATGAATGTACTATTACAATAAACACCGGTTGTAACTCTAATAGAGGTTGTTGTTATTTAACGGCCCTCCGATGGCCGAGGACTTGCAATATTTTCACAATTATAACTGCTTGCGCCCCATCTCTATCAAAATCACAATTTCATTCAATGAGCACACCGTTTTCACTCTTGTCCTCGTCGCTAGATCTATCAGTCAATTGTTGAAACACGTTTCTATCCTATTCAGCCGTTAGACGAGATGTACAGGCACTTTTTGTAGTCCTAACACTAGTTGCCACGGTAAACAGTTTTACACGATTTGGTAACTAACCCAAAACGCTGAAAAATATTAACATAATATCAATTTTCCAGTGTTCTACAACAACCATGCTTTGGGAATTTGTTTTCCGGTGGCAACTTAAAATCTCGAACCAGATCAGAGAGTGTTTCAGTACATTTTTCATTCGTTTTATTACTAAAATTAGATTGGCGCTCTGAGCGGCTTGCGGTCCAAATGTGATTATTTTGTGAGCCGCTGACAGCGGCTTGCGGTAGTTAATGTGTTAAGACTAGAAAGTATGAGAATTAGTTCATACTTCAGACTAGACAATATGAAATACTGTTCCCTCTTCAGACTAGACAATATGAGAAACTGTTCACTCTTCAGACTAGACAATATGAGAAACTGTTCACTCTTCAGACTAGACAATATGAGAAACTGTTCATACCTCAGAATAAACAATATGAGAAACTGTTCATACTTCTGAACAGACAATATGAGAATTTGTTCATACTTCAGACTAGACAATATGAGAAACTGTACACTCTTCAGATATGAGAAACTGTTCACTCTTCAGACTAGATAATGTAAGAATTTTTTCATACTTCAGAACAGACAATATGAGAAACTGTTCACTCTTCAGACTAGATAATGTAAGAATTTTTTCATACTTCACGCAGACTAGACAATATGAGAAACTGTTCACTCTTCAGACTAGATAATGTAAGAATGTTTTCATACTTCAGACTAGACAATGTGAGAAACTGTTCACTCTTCAGACTAGATAATGTAAGAATTTTTTTCATACTTCAGAATAGACAATATGAGAAACTGTTCACATTTCAGACTAGACAATGAGTATATGCCTGAATGGCGAGGGACACCTGTCTCTGTGCAAGAAAAAAGGGATACTCACATAAAATCAGTCTCAGGTTAGACATAATAACCTGAGATTCCGCCTCGAGTATTAGCGGGCGTATGGAAAAAAAAAACAGACTAGACAATATGAGAAATAGTTCATACTTCAGACTAGAGACCTTGGCCAACTGTACATGGGAAATCTTTCATTATTTCAAATGTCACACCTGTGACAGCAACAAAACTCACCTGAAGATGATGACTGCTGTTGCTGTTGAATGACAGAAGTTTTCTGGCTGTGATCTGCAGGCATGATGGTTGAGATAGAGGAGAAGGAGGACATGGAAGAGGAGGTGAACGCTGGGGAGGGTGCCGAGCCATTGCTGCAGTTTCCTGCTGACTCGTTGGAGAAGTAACCTTGGTCCAGTGGTGAATCCACAGGTGTTGGAACTGAAGAATGGTGGGAGTCAGGGGGCCCTGGCATGTGGCTCATATGGCCATGTCCCATAACTTGGTGATGATGGACGTGCTGGGACTGGAAAGGTGCACCTGGGTACATTCCTTTGCCAAAGTAAGCTCCTGGAGCACCATGATTTATCTGGGTCAGAGGTGTACCCATCCACCTGAAATATAAATCTGCGTTGTAAAACAATGTAACATTTACAGGTGCATCAATGTCAGCCTGAAACTTCACACCTTTAACAATTGATATGACTGCAGCAGGTAACATATGTGGTTATGTGTGTTTAAAACAAAATAAAATGACTACTTTATGCCACTTGAACATCAGTCATTATTTCTGTTTGCACCTCATGGAGCACAAGACCATCACTGTAGCTGGTCCCCCCCCCCCCTCCCTTACAGAAAGCAGTTCATTTTACACCATCAATGCCATGCCTCATCAACACTGACTACAATATGTACAGAACTGACTAATGTGTCATCTGACACTGACAACAACATGTACAGAATTGACTGCTGTGTCACCTGACACTGACTACAACATGTACAGAACTGACTGCTGTGTCATACAACACTGACAAAAACATGTACAGAATTCTACTGTGTCATCTGACACTGACTACAACATGTACAGAACTGACTGCTGTGTCATCTGACGCTGACAACAACACATACAAAACTGACTGATGTGTCATCTGTCACTGACTACAACACATACAGAACTGACTGCTGTGTCATCTCACACTGACTACAATATATACAGAACTGACTGTTGTGTCATGTCATGTTACCATCTGACACTGACTACAACATGTACAGAACCGACTGGTGTGTCATGTCATTTTACCATCTGACACTGACTACAACATGTGCAGAACTGACTGTTGTGTCATGTCCATTACCATCTGACATGTATAGAACTAACTGTTGTGCCATGATCTGTTACCATCTGACACTGACAACAACATATACAGAACTGAATGTTGGAGACTTTGCTAGAAGAAAAAAAAAATGGAGAGCCAGCAACCCAGACTCATTTCTGTTGTCTCTGGCTAGCGAGCCTCATGAACCTCCTTACCTGAGGAGCTTCTGTCTTGTATGGCTGAGTTCACCTGTCCATTGTTATTGAAGTTTGTGTGGCTTTAAGTTTATATAGTATAGTGTAGATGGTCCCATGCCCAACCCTCCTTAGTTGCCTTTAACAACAAACATGGTAGGTTACAGTGTTACTATTCTTTACTATAATTCTAAGCTATATATGACAACATACACCATGTACATGCTGCCATCACTGGCATCTAACATAAGCTAAGCTGTGTACATGACTGCTTGCTGAGGTACATCTGATATAAACTACTTTGTGTACATAACTGTGTCATATCCAATATCAACTGCACCGTGTACATGGCTCGTTAGTTCCCAGGGGTCTTTGAGGAGACAAAGAAAGGATTATTGTTCCCTCAGGCATGCCATCAACATGAGACTAACATGAGACTAACATGAGGAGACTGTCCATGAGACTGGCAACTTCATCATGTCAAACCTAATTACTACAGACACTACCACTATAGTGGTGACTCCAATCTCCATCAAGTGTGAAACAGGAGATGGTGCTGATGGTGAAGGTGGTAATAATGGTGATGCTGATGATGATGGAGAATATGATGAAGAAGGTGATGATGGTGTTGGTGATGATGAAGAAGATGATGGTAGTGATGATGGGCAAGTTGATGATGATGGTGGTGGTGGTGACAATGATGATGGTGGTGGTGATGATGGTGATAATGATGATGATGATTATGGAAAAATGAAGATGGTGGTGGTGATGATAATGATGGTGGTAATGCTGGTGATGAAGGTGGTGATGATGAAGGTGATAATGATGATGATGGTGGTGATGATGGAGATGAGGATGATGGATGTGATGGTTGTAGATTTTAGGAACATATTTAGATATGAAAAGAAGAGTTAAGGCTCTTGGAATAATGGCCGTTGTGAGACGTTAAACATATATTTCTGTGTGTAATAAATGTTAAGAACGACGGGTGGCTTGTATTATTTCATTTAGAGAACTAAGGAAGAATACCACAGTGATGATGATGATGGAGATGATAATAATGAAGGTGGTGATAATGATGGTGGTGATAATGATGATGATGGTGGTGATGGAGGTGATGATGATTATGAAGGTGGTGATGATGATGTTGAAGGGAGTTATGAAAGAGATGATGATGATGATATGGCTATCAGGATGATAATGACAAAGGTTGTGATAATGGTGAAGGTGACAACAGTATGTTTATTTCCACAAACAAAGACGAATGCACTGGCAAACTGAGTCTTGATACTTCTGACAACATCCAAAGCCTTACCTCTGATGCTGAGTAAGTGGCTGCTGATTTTGTTGATGAGGATGGTGCTGCATGGTCGTCATACTGACCGGAGGTGGTGGGAGCTGCTTGCTCACTCTCTGGAACATGCTTCCATCCCGACCTCCAACCAGGTTGAAATGACCTTGACTTCGAACTTGTGAAGGAGAGCCAGGTTTATTAAAGTCACAAGACGGTGCAGAAGGCAAGGCTGGCTTGGGTGAAACAGGCTGACTCTTTTTGTTGTTGTTGCTAGTGGATGAGGTATGATCTTCTTGGTCGCTACAGTCGCTAGGCTGGCAGGATGAAGATGACAGGTTTGTCGCAAACTCCTGCGGCCTTGAGAATCCAGCATGAGTGTTGGAGTGAGAAGATGTGTTTGATCCTTGGCTGCTGCCACTACTGCTAGAGTTGGTGGACTGGACTGGTGATGATGATGGGGCTCCTTGAGGATATGAATGGCTTCGTTTGGCCATAAGTGGTCCTGGCTGAGGCATTTTGAACAAGTTGTGGCCGCCAGTGCCCATACGTCCACAGTTACTGTTATGTTGGTTGAATCCTGGTGGCGTTTGTGATCGCCCTTTGTTTGGGCTAGTGTCTGTAGAAGCAGACAAATGCACCCGTTTGTTGGCTGGGCTATTGTTTTCAGAAGACTGGACCGTTGTGGAGCCAGATGAGTTGCCAGAGGTAGACTGACCAACTGGCATGGGAAGCTGGTGAAGCCATTCAGAGTCTGTGAAATTTTGTTTAAACAAAAAGTTGGGGGTTGTTGTAGTTACAGGTGGGTTGAGAACGGTCAGAGTCTTGCTGTCACTGTTGTTGTTGTTGTTGCTGCTGACATGGCTTCCAGAAGCACTGCCACTGTTAGAACTGCCACTCGCACTCCCAGTTGGAGTAGAGATGGTGGATCTAGCCACAACGAGGAGATACAGGTTCAATACAGTACTTGGCAATTTTCAATGACACAAACAAGGAATCGTAAATCAAGGGCACGTAAACAAGCATTAATAAAGTGAAACATTCACTACATAACAACTAATCATAAAGTGAAACATTCACTACATAACAACTAATCATAAAGTGAAACATTCACTACATAACAACTAATCATAAAGTGAAACATTCACTACATAACAACTAATCATAAAGTGAAACATTCACTACATAACAACTAATCATAAAGTGAAACATTCACTACATAACAACTAATCATAAAGTGAAACATTCACTACATAACAACTAATCATAAAGTTAAACATTCACTACATAACAACTAATCATAAAGTGAAACATTCACTACATAACAACTAATCATAAAGTGAAACATTCACTACATAACAACTAATCATAAAGTGAAACATTCCCTACATAACAACTAATCATAAAGTGAAACACTGACTACATAACAACTAATCATAAAGTGAAACATTGACTACATAACAACTAATCATCATCATCAACAACTAATCACCATCATCAACAACTAATCATCATCATCAACAACTAATCATCATCATCAACAACTAATCATCATCATCAACATATTCCTTTGTGCTCCTGATGGAGCAGTGAAGTCACACTGTAGTTAGTCTCCCCTTGAAGGAAGCCTACACCAAAGATAACTCTGGTGCTGGTTTCTGTTGTATTTTGTTTTATATAATGAGGTTGCCAACCCCATACACAACCTCATTTTAATCACCTTGTACGACATGCTTGAGGGTGCAGTGGGCATATTCTTTATATGTCTCTTTAAAGGCCCCCAGGTACGAAATGGGGCACATTACACTTAATGTAATGAATAAGATACTTGAATTTAAATTTATCGGTCTATAACCTGGATGAAGGAACCATCGTACATCAAATGTTCATCATTAATATGACAACAACTTTAAACCAAGTTATGCAATCAGTTCCAGAATATCTTTTCTATCAGAACTTCTTCTGGAAACACAAAGATCCCAGAAACAATTTTTTCTTAATATTCTGGATAATTTTGAGTTGACAAATATTTGGCAGACAAGATGGACAGAACATAGGGAAAAACTACAACAAAATTATGGTGATTGAAACAAACAAAGATAAATATAAAATATATCTGCATTAAGATTGTGACAGAGAAAGACAAGAATCTATTATATTTATTGAAAACTTGTGTGCAGATACACATTATCTATATTCACAGTAAGACTTGGACCTAGATATAACAGATGCAATATTCACAGTAAAACATGCACATAAACACAACAGATACAATTTTCAGAGTAAACCTAGAATACATACAAAACACATGGTTTTCACAGTAAAACTTGGACACAGACAAATAAAACTGGGTAACAGACAAAACAGATGCTATATTCACAATAAAGTTGCAGGAAAAAAAAAACTATGGTGTGAGAAGGCAAACAAGTGGTCTGTGGGATACACAATCCATCTTCTAGTCATTACATCAGAATAACAGTTGGATAAAAAAGACAAGCCGTTAGTAAACAGATCAACAAACAGAGAAGATGAGTAGAAGAGAAGAAAGTATAAATGCTAACATATCAATAATGTGACATTTGTCATGAGAACAATGGACAAACGTAACATGTCATACACTAATATGAGGTGGTGCATGCAGCTGGCCAACCAACCTCACAACGTCAAATTAAGTGCTACAGAAGCCATCACCCTAGAGTATGTGAATGCTTGGTGAAGACGTTCTGCAAGGGGGACTGGCTGTGGTGGTGGCTCCATGCTCTGTATGGAGCACAAAGGAAACTGATATTGAGGATAAAAATTGTTACCTGTTGAATCCTCCTGAAGAGATGGCTTCCTGTGTCATGTAGAGATGAGGGTTCGTATCCTGTTCCATCAGGTACTCGACAAAGTCCAGCTCCATTCCCTCTTTCATGCCAATATCCTCACAGATTTCATCCAACAGCTCATTGGGCAGCCGCTGATCATCCATCGGGCCTGGAGCTGTTGTCGGGGATGACGGCGATGGAGGAGAGTTAAGTCTGTCCCCATCCAAGGCCGAGGAGGAGGTGGCAACACTGCATGCACTTGGGCTGGAGGCAGAGTCTCTGTACTCCATGAGCTGACGGAAAGAGTTCGAGTCAATCATGAAACAGCTTGTGTTATACCAGTTGTCATATCTGCAACATGACCACACACCATCATAGACTATTTATGTCAATCATACCTCAACACTTCTATCTACTGTCCGTACATGGAAACGTCAATAACTAGAATATATATTCCCAGTGGACAACAACTACAGTGTTACGGCTCACAAGGAAGGAAAAAGGATGAATGAGGATTGATGCAAACATCAATCGTTCCACCACATTTCACCCACTGCCCAAATCTACAAATGCCACTCAATCCTAAATATTTCTACTAATAGCTCATGTGTACAAATATCACTTGTGTCAGACTCTCAGTCCATGCTTCGGAAGGTCCAAAATGGATGGCTTCGTCATGAATGGATAACCTCCATAGAAGCCTCGAATCTTCAGGAACTTGTTTGGATCTACTGTCCTGGTCATGCAGGGGTACACGGCAATGAGAGAGCTGACAGACCAGCTTCAAGAGCACCCATAGAAGGTGTACTGGACATGGACAAGGGAGAGATACTAAGGACAATTAATGATCATGTCTTAAAGAATGATACTGCAATTGATGAATCATCAAGGCTAAGATTGCTGGAATTTGACATAAAACGTAAGTCTAGCAGGAATGGACGTTTGAGAGGATGTATCCAGCATATATACAATCAGCACACAACAGGAACAATTAGCATTCATACCCTTCGATATTTGCTAAAGGAGGCTGAGCACCGATTGGTTTGCCCGGAGTGCAATGAAGTCAATTCCGATCAACAATAAAACAATCAATCATTTCTGCATATTTATAATAAGCGTCCATGTGTACAAAAGTTAATCATTCCTATATATTTCTATTAATAACCCATGTGTACAAATGCCAATCATTACTATATATTTCTATTAATAACCTTCTTCTTCTTCTTCTTCTGCGTTCGGTTTGTAGTCATGCTAAATCTGCAGGCCTGTCGCCAGGACGAAGTCCACAGTCTTTTCCAGGTCGGCGCGGCAGCCCCATAGCTTCTGCTGGAGCTCATCACCTTTTGGCCAGGTCGTACGTCGCAATTTATCATGGGTTGGACAGTTCTGGAGAATGTGTTCTGGAGTCTGGATATCAGTTCCACATGGGCATTCATTCGTGTGGGATATCTTGAGGCGATAGAGATGTCCAAGTAATCTACAGTGACCAGTTCTCAGGCGGAAAATTGTCGTCTGTTGGTGTCTGTTTAGGTGGTGGATTGGGTCATCTCTGCTGTATATATCCCCTTCCTCCTTCCACTGATTTTTGTACTTGTTGTGGATGATGGTTTTTGCTTCCCGATAGGGCAATGGGTGGCTGTATTGTTCCATTTTACTGCCACTTCTTGATAGAGCATCTGCTTTCTCATTACCAGCGATTCCACAATGGGCAGGTAACCACTGAAGGGCAATGGTTGATGACCTTTGGATGATGTTAAGCTCAGATCTGATCTCATTCATCATGTTATCATTTCTGGTGTTTTGTATTGATTCAAGTAATGATCTGCAGTCAGTGAAGATTACTATCTTAGCTTGTGGCTGCTGTTCAGGTCTGGTGAGGATCTTCAGGGCTTGCAGTAGTGCCATAGCTTCTGCCCTAAAATTGGAGGAGATCTTTCCAGTTGGGAAGGCCTCTCGAATGATCTTTCCATTTAGTAATCTTATAAAAATGCCTCCTCCACCGTTCTTTACTGCTCCCTCAGCAGATCCATCTGTGTATGCATGTGTCCACTCCTTCGGGTTGTACTTTTCTTCAATCATTTCTTGAGCCAAAGTTTTTAGTTGTTGAGGGGTCAGGTGGCCTTTATTTTTTATTTCAGGGACTTCTGTGATGATAGATATATTTCCATGGCAGTCGTCTGGCTCCTCGTAATCAATTAACATTTCAATCTCAGTAGATCGATTTGGGAGGAGGTCTTCATGGCATCGATGCAGATGTTTGGAGATGTTTAGGAAGCTGGTTCTTTTCAGCCTGTTCTTTGTCACACTATGGAGTTTGGATTAATAACCAATGTGTACAAATGTCAATCATTTCCATATATTTCTATTAATAGCCCATGTGTACAAAAGTCAATCATTCCTACATATTTCTGTTTATAGACCATGTGTACAAATGTTAATAATTCTTACATATTTATACTTACAGCCGATGTGTACAAATGTTCATAATTTCTACATATTTATACTTAGTGCCAACATGTACAAATGCTATTCATTCCAACATACCTCTATCTACTACTCTCCATGTCTATAAATGTCATTCACTCCTGCACATTTTCACCTACTCATGTCTTTAAATATCAATTATTCCTACACATTTTCATTTCTTTCCCATGTCTATAAATATCAATTATTCCTACACATTTTCATTTCTTCCCTATGTCTATAAATGCCAATTATTCCTAAACATTTTCATTTCTTCTCCATGTCTATAAATGTCAATTATTCCTACACATGTTCATGTCTTCCCCATGTCTATAAATGCCAATTATTCTGATTTTTTCATCTCTTTCCACCTACTGCCCATGTGTACAAGTGCCCCTTGTTCAGCTGTATCTAAAATCTCAACTTCCATACCCATACATTCCTACACCAACAACCAATTACAATTTTTAAATAACTTACAAATGAAACAACATCTACTAAGTGCTTTCACTCCTCCTTGTGGATGGGGAAGGGGAAAGGGGGAAGGAGGAAGAGGAGAGGTGAGAGTAGGTTTCTGAAGATAACAAAATTAATTCTTCATAAACCGAGATAGGCATGTCATACAAGGAAACTAATATGTGGTTGTGCATCGGGCTGGCTACTTCATCATTTAAAAGAATTGCCACAGAAGCCACGACTCAAGAGCATGTGAATTCATCGTGCAGGCTTCATGCTAGGGAATCAGCTACAGTACTGGCTTCATGCTGGGCAGGGAATGTCAAGGAGAATGATGATGATGAGAAATCTCCATCACTTTACCAGACAAGAACAACCATCACTTTACCAGACAAGAACAACCATCACTTTACCAGACAAGAACAACCATCACTTTACCAGACAAGAACAACCATCACTTTACCAGACAAGAACAACCATCACTTTACCAGACAAGAACAACCATCACTTTACCAGACAAGAACAACCATCACTTTACCAGACAAGAACAACCATCACTTTACCAGACAAGAACAACCATCACTTTACCAGACAAGAACAACCATCACTTTACCAGACAAGAACAACCATCACTTTACCAGACAAGAACAACCATCACTTTACCAGACAAGAACAACCATCACTTTACCAGACAAGAACAACCATCACTTTACCAGACAAGAACAACCATCACTCTACCAGACAAGAACAACCATCACTTTACCAGACAAGAACAACCAGACTAGCACCATCACTCTACCAGGCAAGAACAACCATCACTTTACCAGACAAGAACAACCCAGACTAGCACCATGAGTTTACCAGACAAGAACAACCAGACTAGCACCATGAATGTCGCTAAAATATTTTCCTTCCCCTTCTCAAAAACTGTGAGATGTCATGCGAGATCTGTATGTGCATGTGTATACAGTTGTGCCAGTCTATGTCTTCACTTCACATGGAGGAGTCAAATGATTGCTGGACGAGACTCACAAAGATAAAGATTGCAGTGCTGATGTTGGTGATGACGCCATGATTCTTTTTTTCCCTTGAATCAAATTCCAAAGCCAGCATCCGATGTTAAATTGTGAACAAGAAAATCATCATTCCTTTAACATTGACCAAACTTAATATGACCAACGTCTGCTTGTACTTTTTCTTCTTTTACTGTGGTGCTTTCACTTAAAAATAACATGAGACTTTTATAAATAGGTGCTGGTGTAGAATAGAAGGATTGAAGGGGTAGGACAAGGTCATCAATGTGGAACTGATGACAAATGCCAGTGGCACAAGAGATGAGAAGATGGTGATGGACAGTAAATAAAATGTACCTTTTTTTTAACACAAAACAAAATAAATTACCCAACACTTTCAAACAACAAAGACTCAACATAAAATGCAACTTCTTTTATATAAAGCAACAAAACGTATCATACACTCAAACCTTGAATATCAAATGTAACTTCTCTGACATAAAACCAAACCAACTAAAAAAAAAAAAACAAGTAACACACACTCAAACATAAAATGTAACTTATTTGACATAAAACAAACAAACAAACAAACAAATTATCACATTGTGCCACATTAGTTGAAGTGACATCTGTGTGTGTGAGAGTGTTAGCTGTGCATTAAGATGATTTGTAGGACTCACAGACCAACAATAACATGAGATCTGTGTATGAGATTGTACCTGGTGCAGGGAGTGGAAGTAAACAGTGAAATTATTTGCCAATGACTGGAAACACAAACAGGTTACCTTCTGTTACAAGAGATTCTGAGATTGTTAACAGTGTTGTTATTGGAGATCCAGATATTTTAATAGAGATTACAGTGATAGACTGAGAGCACTCGGATTGGAACAGAGATTATTAGCATGTGAACAAGACCTCTGATTGGAAGAGATTACAGTGTGAGATTGAAGGCCTATTATAACAGAGATTAGAGTGTTAGATTGAAGACCTATTGTAACAGAGATTACAGTGTGAGATTGAAGACCTATTGTAACATAGATTAGAGTGTTAGATTGAAGACCTATTGTAACAGAGATTACAGTGTGAGATTGAAGACCTATTGTAACATAGATTAGAATGTAAGACTGAAGACCTTATTGTAACAGAGATTAGAGGAGATTGAAGACTTATCGTGATATAGATTAGAGTGTGAGATAGAACACCTATTGTAACAGAGATTACAGTTTGAGATTGAAGACCTATTGTAACAGAGATTACAGTGTGAGGTTGAAGACCTATTGTAAGAGATTAGAGTGAGATTGATGACCTATCGTAACATAGATTAGAGTGTGAGACTGAAGACCTATTGTAACATAGATTAGAGTGTGAGATTGAAGACCTATTGTAACAGAGATTAGAGTGTGAGATTGAAGACCTATCGTAACATAGATTAGAGTGTGAGACTGAAGACCTATTGTAACAGAGATTAGAGTGTGAGATTGAAGACCTATTGTAACATAGATTAGAGTGTAAGACTGAAGACCTTATTGTAACAGAGATTAGAGGAGATTGAAGACTTATCGTGATATAGATTAGAGTGTGAGATAAAACACCTATTGTAAAAGAGATTAGAGTGTGAGACTGAAGACCTATTGTAACAGAGATTAGAGTGTGAGATTGAAGACCTATTGTACCAGAGATTAGAGTGTGAGATTGAAGACCTATTGTACCAGAGATTAGAGTGTGAGATTGAAGACCTATTGCAACAGAGATTAGAGTGTGAGATTGAAGACCTGTTGTAACAGAGATTACAGGGTGAGACTAAGACTCTGAGACAGCAACAGAGATTAAAGGGTAGGACTGGAGATTATTACCCCTGAGATTGTAACAGAGATTGCAGTATGGACTGAGGACACTCTTTTTCTTACAGAGATTACCGTGCAAGACTGGAGGCCCTGACATTATGAAAGTAATTACAGTATGACACGAAAATGGACTATTACTGATTAGTGTGTGAAAATGGAGACTGTGAGACTGTTACAGAGATTAGCGTGTGATAATGGAGAACCTGAGATTGTTAGAGAGATTAGTGTGTAAAAATGGAGACCGTGAGACTGTTACAGAGATTAGTGTGTGATAATGGAGAACCTGAGACTGTTACAGAGATTAGCGTATGATAATGGAGACCGTGTGACTGTTACAAAGATAAGCATGTGATAATGGAGAACCTGAAATTGTTACAGAGATTAGTGTGTGATAATGGAGAACCTGAAATTGTTATAGAGATTAGCGTGTGGTAATGGAGAACCTGAAATTGTTACAGATTAGTGTGTGATAATGGAGACCGTGCGACAGTTACAGAGATTAGCGTGTGATAATGGAGAACCTGAGACTGTTACAGAGATTAGCGTATGATAATAGAGACCATGAGACTGTTACAGAGATTAGTGTGTGATAATGGTAAACCTGAGATTGTTACAGATAGTGTGATAATGGAGAACCCAAAATTTTTATAGAGATTAGTGTATGATGATGGAGAACCTGAAATTGGTATAGAGATTAGCATGTGATAATGGAGAATCTGACTTGCAGATATTAGCGTGTGATATGATGCCATGAACATGTGAGAAAAAAAAATTTGAGGTCCATGACGAAGCGTACATACATTTCGAAAGCTGTTAGCCACATCATGATCCTTCATATCCTTGCGGTCAAGGACAGAAGTAACAAACTTCTTGACGGCTGGACATGGCCGATCATCCAGGGCATCCTCCTCCAACAACTTGAAACCGCCCGTCTCTTGTTGGTTCATTCTCACCGCCATCTCAGGTCTCTTTCATCACCTGATAACCTGCGGATATTAGGTCATAACATTATTACATGAGAAGCTGCTAAGACACACAAGGTAAAACTACAGGTAAATATCTTACAAATGTACAAACATCATCATCCTTCAGATAGTGTTTAGATGATAAGACAGGATAGGACAACTTGGTCTGACTGTACGGCCTATGTTCTTTGGGGAGCAGAGTGATGATGAACACCCTCACAATAAGGATTTGTGTACAAATAGTCAGACAACCGTGAACTGCAGAATCTAAGGAGTCGCTTTCCATTGTCATTGAGAGTATCTTCTCTATATCTTCCGATAACTCCACCCCATCTGGCATGGTCATTTCCAACTCTGGCATTGAAATCTCCGAGCATGATAATTTCATCTAGGCAGTCATCCACTGTCCTTTGAAGCAGCTTGAAGAATTCCTCCTTGACCCCTGCTCTCTCATCCTCATTTGGCCCATACACTATGACCTGGTTGACTATGGTTTCTCCTTCTTTTAGTTTTACAACCATAATGCGCTCCGAGACAAAGTTCCATCCCTTGATACTATCTTTTTGGTTTTTGGCCACAATGCAACCCACGCCCCCTTTAGCTCTTTCAGATATGGGTACACCACTGTAGAGCAACGTGTTGCCATCGAGATCCATGACTCCTTGTCCTTTTTTCTTTGTTTCCGTTATAGCCAGGATTTCTAGTTTTGCTTTCCTCATCTCTTCCACCAGCTCCTCTTCTTTCCCATTTATACTTCTTGTGTTCCAAGTTCCATAAGTCGTAGTTCGTAGTCCGTTCCAGTTTGACGCCTTTAGAATCAGTCCGGTTTTCTCTCTTGTAGTTCTCGTAATCAAAAGTTTAAAGCAAACAGATGATTGGCCTGTTGTGCCTTTGCATGGTGGAGGGGCTGCCTCCTTACGGCCTCCATGCAGGCCACCCTCCTCCTTTTTCAGCCGGGCTTGGGACCGGCCTAGGCGGAGTTATATACACACATAACCAAGAGAATTAGATGATACCGTTCCAGGTTTATATGTAGGCAGATAATAACATATAAAGCGCTCCTTACGGAGCATGTAACCACTACTACAGCTGGTCCTACACTAGTCAGTCACATGCTCCTGGAGTGGTGGTTTCTGTGACAATTTGTTTTATATCCAGGTACGTACAACCAACCTGATATTAGTCACCATGTATGACATGCCTGGTGTACGAATGACATGGAAATATTCAGGTTAAAAAAAAAAAAATTCTAAAACTGGCTTTTCGCAGATGTCTAAATTTAGCACGCAATGAATTGTCAGGAGTCGCCATCACCATCTCTGCAGCAGCGTGGTCGCACTTATAAACTACAATTTAAAAAAAAACAACAACAACAACAAATGTAACTGTAAGCGCTCAAATGGTTCAGTGGTTAGAGTGCTTGGCTATTGCAGCAAAATTACCGGGTTTTGGGATGGAAGCCTAGTGGTATACCGCTCTAGTCTACCCAGCTGTAAATGAGTACATGACTCTGCTCTTGAATTAGGGAAGGCAAGGCCAGTAAAGAAGGCAGCTAATTTATCCATCTTATAAAGCTGAGACGTAGTACCGTCAAGCCTTTAACATTTCACTCCCCTGTTACAGTATCTACACTTGAACTAGTTTTTAACATTTAAATAAAAAAAGGTTTACAACAGACATTTTGAGATTCTTTAAATTGTGACACCCTGGTTCCCCTCTTTCTCTGTCTAGATAGTAGGACGGTGAAGAGTACAGGTAAGGAGCACTGGGTCACACTGTCAGATAGGAAGAGAAAAGGCGGGAAAGGTCACCTGTTCCAGTAAGTCAAGTGTCAAAGTAATAAACTATGTCACGGCGAGGGCACAACCTGGACTCTGGCAACACTTAAAACAAGATAAGTATGTTGAGTGATGGAGTGGATGTGTGCTTGACTGAACCAACCAACCAACCAACCAAATCTTGATGTCATCGGGCTAAAGAAATAGGCACTGTTACCTTTTTATATTTCTGTCCGGCAATAATACAATTCTAAAAGTCATGTCAAGTTCAAACATTCTTAAGTGTAACAGTAAGTAGTTAACTATAAACATTATAGTGACTAATGTGACACACACACACATACACATACAAGACAGACAGGAAGGGAGCAGGGAAGTAACCACACATTTTAAATTAAAGCTTTAACATTAATCTCATTTTATCTCTCTCTCACACATAACCAAGAGAATTATACGATACAGTTCCTGGTTTATATGTAGGCAGATAATAACATATACACACATAACCAAGAGAATTATACGATACAGTTTCTGGTTTATATGTAGGCAGATAATAACATATACACACATAACCAAGAGAATTATACGATACAGTTCCTGGTTTATATGTAGGCAGATAATAACATATACACACATAACCAAGAGAATTATATGATACAGTTCCTGGTTTATATGTAGGCAGATAATAACATATACACACATAACCAAGAGAAATATACGATACAGTTCCTGGTTTAAATGTAGGCAGATAATAACATATACACACATAACCAAGAGAATTATATCATACAGTTCCTGGTTTATATGTAGGCAGATAATAACATATACACACATAACCAAGAGAATTATACCATACAGTTCCTGGTTTATATGTAGGCAGATAATAACATATACACATAACCATGAAAATTATACGATACAGTTCCAGGTTTATATGTAGGCAGATAATAACATATACATACATAACCAACAGAATTATACGATACAGTTCCTGGTTTATATGTAGGCAGATAATAACATATACATACATAACCAACAGAATTATACGATACAGTTCCTGGTTTATATGTAGGCAGATAATAACATATACACACAAAACCAAGAGAATTATACATTCATATCAAACATTCAAATCAAATGAGTATTATTATTTCATTTTCCACCAAGAATGTATGGATATAAGCTAGAATGTGTTTATGTAATTTTTGTGCTGATGATTGATGACACATTCAAAAATACAGATTAATTGTAGACGGTTTGACCTGGACCGTTTGACCGCATGAGTGAGTGTCGGTATACAGAATTATTTATTTTTATTTATTTATTGTTTTGTTTATTTTATTTTATTATTACTTTTTTCCCCAATTACTATCTTGTTTGTTGTTTAAAAAAAAACCTAATCATTTTTTATTATGATTGCATACTGTAAATGAATGCTGTTATGTTAACTTTATAATGTTGCATGCCTTTAAATTAATGCTTAAAGTATCATGTGGGAATGAAAGGATATAGTATGCAAGATAAATGAGAGTGGAAGGGCAGAATATTAGACGGGCCTGCGCGCCCAATTCTTAACCCTTCGAAAATAACGTTCGTTCGTTCACATCAAACATTCACATCAAACACTCACATACTATTGTAGTTGTGGTTTCTGTAGTCATCAATGTAACATAATGATGTTGCTAGCCCCACCATAACCACGTATTAATTGCCTTCTACGACATGCCTAACGATGCAGTAGGCATTTTCTTTATTTTGCCTCTACAGAGACCTGGCAACTAACTGGGCTATATATACACACACACATACATACACGCACCGACCCACAATCACACACACATGCACGCACCGACCCACAATCGCACAAACACATACATACATGCACACACTGACCCACAATCACACACACCCACATACATGCACGCACCGACCCACAATCACACACACACACATACATGCATGCAGCGACCCACAATCACACACACATACATGCATGCACCGACCCACAATCACACAAACATGTACGCACGGACCCACAATCACACACACGCACATACATGGATGCACCGACCCACAATCACACACACATACATGCACGCACCGACCCACAATCACACACACACACATACATGGATGCACCGACCCACAATCACACACACATACATGCACGCACCGACCCACAATCACACACACATCAGGGGTGGCCAACTAGACAAGAGTTTGGCAGCTATAATATTGCAGTAAATTTAGGAACCAAGCCATCCATATATTTGTGTAAACAAATGTTAAATGATTATTGATCAAAATTTAAAAGACAATTCTCTTAAAAATGACAGTCACCTATCTCTCACAGCCCCCCCCCCCCCCCCCCCCCCCCCCCCCCGGCAGTAATGTTATGTGCAGCACTTCTATCATACAAATATAAAATAATCTCTTCTGACCATTCATCAGTTTTTTCAGGACATCGTATACATATTTATCAAATATCAGGCATGTAATGCGAGCCTCACCACAGCCTCACACGAGTCGCATACTGCTCACTTTCAAAATAACAACAAAACGTTCCTCGCTTGGCGACGCGCGCACCATTCAACGTAGACACAGGGTCCGTCGGTTGTATAGGACACATGTCCAAATATAAATGACCTTGCTGTCTGCTTCAATGTAACATGCGGCTCACATGACGCCCTATGACCACCGTGGACAAATACCATGTGACTGACATGTCACTACCTATTTGTAAACTGTTATTCTCTCACCCCTATCATACTAATATGAAACTAATGTCAAAATAAAGACAATTAACTGCCATGTTATTAAATAAAATATTATGTCACATGAACATTACAGCTGAACATGCGATCCGGTCTACTTTCATAGCGGGCGCCAATTTTTTAAGGAGTAAAGGAAATTAAAATGATATGTATGAAGGTGAAATGATATGTGTCAGATTCATCGCAAACCACCTTTAAGACCATTAGACTTTTTAACAACATACTGTTAAGTCATTCCTTAATGAGTGGGTGAGACTTTATTTTATTAATGAAGTCAGTTGTGATATAGCGGAATAGATTTGTGATATACATGAAGGTGACGGTTCATTCCGACCTCTAATTTCCTAGGCCCTCAGGACGTGCTCGGTTCAAACGGGCGGTAGTTACGCCACTGTATAGTAAGTTTTATCAAGGTAGATCGTTAGATAGCTCAATGGTTCTAAAGGATGGGTTTGAAAAAAAATCGAAAAAAGGTGATTCGTCTTACGAGAACAAAAGACAAAGAAAATGGTTCTAAAGTAGATTCCCACAGCTCCTAGGTTACCCACCGCTGGTCTATACCATGCTCAGCTGAATGTGCAAGTTTTTACCTTGTTACAGAGTTAATTCGTCCCTTATTTTCTTCCACCTGGTATCTGAAGTTCTCACACCTGATTCCGGGCGTTCCTAATTCCTTACTCACCTCTGATGAGGCCTTTGACTGGTCTACTCGCCCGAGGTAATCTTGAACTGTAATATGTCACACCTCTGATTCGCTGCTGGATCAACTCCTCGTCGACGAGCCGATTATGCTTGATTGCGTTAGACACCCCCCCCCCCCCCCCCCCCCCCCCCCCCCCCCCCCCGCCCCCCCCCCCCCGCCCCCCCCACGTCTTTCGTTTCTCGCAATGACAATCGCTTTTCCTGGCGGACGTTCAGTTGTAAAATGTCACACCTATGCTCAAAGAATGTTCGGACGTCGCCGCCACCTAACAGCCGGTCGTCCATGTCTGCTCTGTGTCATCTGTGGCATCAAATTCACGTGACCATAATTATTTGTCCAGAACAAGGACCGATTTGTAAAGCTATCTATTCTATAGGTCATCAACGCGAGTCTTATAACTGTATTTATAGGTTTACTCAAAGCGTGTCCTATCAAGCGCCAACGTTGGGCCACTCGTACAATCTTAGTCCTTGTCAGGACTTAATACCTATCTATCCATGCTGGACGGACTAACAGTCCTTGTCAGGACTTAGTACCTATCTATCCATGCTGGACGGACTAACAGTCCTTGTCAGGACTTAGTACCTATCTATCCATGCTGGACGGACTAACAGTCCTTGTCAGGACTAGTCCTGTTCCGGGCTTAGTTTTTATCAACACTACGCTACAATAACGGATTTCACTTATCTTTTAATAGCAAATTGCGCTCTGATATAACCAACGGGCTTAAGTCTTGATTGAAAGAACGTGTCTTGCCACTAGACAAGAATGCTAAACCCTGAAGGAAAACAACTTTCACCGAAGGTTTTTTTTAAAGTAAAATGTCTACAGGATGATCATTTTCCCCCGCACTAGTGACCAAACAGAATTTGTCCATGGTGACCAGTCCTTTGTTCATATATGAAACAGACTTTTTGATGAGAACAGATGTGACGTCACGTTATCTCTGCTGTGTCCACCACAAGTGTTACTATTATCATAGCTGCTGCTGTTACCACTACTATCAACTCTGACCTTCAACGTCTGGGTCATAACTGACAGCCCATGGTAAAAGTATCATTGTCCTGTCCGCTCCTTACGGAGCATGTAACCACTACTACAGCTGGTCCTACACTAGTCAGTCACATGCTCCTGGAGTGGTGGTTTCTGTGACAATTTGTTTTATATCCAGGTACGTACAACCAACCTGATATTAATCACCATGTATGACATGCCTGGTGTACGAATGACATGGAAATATTCAGGTTAAAAAAAAAAAAATTCTAAAACTGGCTTTTCGCAGATGTCTAAATTTAGCACGCAATGAATTGTCAGGAGTCGCCATCACCATCTCTGCAGCAGCGTGGTCGCACTTATAAACTACAATTTAAAAAAAAAACAACAACAACAACAAATGTAACTGTAAGCGCTCAAATGGTTCAGTGGTTAGAGTGCTTGGCTATTGCAGCAAAATTACCGGGTTTTGGGATGGAAGCCTAGTGGTATACCGCTCTAGTCTACCCAGCTGTAAATGAGTACATGACTCTGCTCTTGAATTAGGGAAGGCAAGGCCAGTAAAGAAGGCAGCTAATTTATCCATCTTATAAAGCTGAGACGTAGTACCGTCAAGCCTTTAACATTTCACTCCCCTGTTACAGTATCTACACTTGAACTAGTTTTTAACATTTAAATAAAAAAAGGTTTACAACAGACATTTTGAGATTCTTTAAATTGTGACACCCTGGTTCCCCTCTTTCTCTGTCTAGATAGTAGGACGGTGAAGAGTACAGGTAAGGAGCACTGGGTCACACTGTCAGATAGGAAGAGAAAAGGCGGGAAAGGTCACCTGTTCCAGTAAGTCAAGTGTCAAAGTAATAAACTATGTCACGGCGAGGGCACAACCTGGACTCTGGCAACACTTAAAACAAGATAAGTATGTTGAGTGATGGAGTGGATGTGTGCTTGACTGAACCGACCAACCAACCAACCAAATCTTGATGTCATCGGGCTAAAGAAATAGGCACTGTTACCTTTTTATATTTCTGTCCGGCAATAATACAATTCTAAAAGTCATGTCAAGTTCAAACATTCTTAAGTGTAACAGTAAGTAGTTAACTATAAACATTATAGTGACTAATGTGACACACACACACATACACATACAAGACAGACAGGAAGGGAGCAGGGAAGTAACCACACATTTTAAATTAAAGCTTTAACATTAATCTCATTTTATCTCTCTCTCACACAGAGACAGAGAGAGAGAGTGGGGGGGGGGGGGCCATAGAGAGAGAGAGATGAGAAGGATGAAAGACTCATCAAGGCTAAAAGCAATAATGACTTAAGATTATAGCGCAGAGAGCATTCGACACATGCGGCTTTACTTCTTATTGTTAGATCCCTGGGTTCTGACGACTGGCCAATCAATCAGTAACACGATTTAACAGCAACGACAAAACAACTGACCGAGCTCTCAGAGTATGAAATATTTATAGTGAGAATATAACACTTAGAGAACCAACGATACACACTCACGACAACAAAAAAGATTCTCAGAAATAGTCACACCCAACCTTCTTCAGTCTCCGAACCTCCTCCGCTTTTAGTAAACCGTCCCGTGCCCCCGATTCAATATGAGTAGAAATAAATTCTAGAGTTTATCGCGAATGTGCACATAAGAAAATTAAATTAATAATGAAGTTTTCATTTAAAACATATCATTGTTAATATAAAAAGTTGTTAAACGTTAGTCAGACAACTGTCAAATAAATTAGTGAGACCTTTGATTCTGTATCTTGTCAAACAACAATTCTTGGTACAGTATGTACAAAATAGATCTGTGTATCACATACAGTCTCCAGGAGGAGTTTCTGGTTTTGGTTTTGACTGACAACAGTACTCGCCCCCCCCCCCCTCTCTCTCTCTCTCTCTCTCTCTCTAATAATCCACAACCTTTGTTTCACCAACACAACTTTAGGAATATTTCAAGCAGATAACATATTTATTTACCAGATGTTCCCCACAACCCCGTTATAAGCTTCCCGTACCCCCAGGGGTAAACGTACCCCAGGCTGGGAACCCCTAACTTAAAAGTTAAGATTTTCACACCTTGACTCTGACAGGCAGATAAACAGAAACAGAACTTATCAGACAATGAAAAGATTTTACGGAAACATAGTCACATAAAATTTATCAGGGGACAAAAAACAAACATATTCACAATTGCTTTGATATTTTTTCTTCTTTATGCTTCCACAGAGCGCTAATCATACCCTGTCCGATATTTTGGTTATAAATAGGGTATATTGTGTGCTTCCTTCGTATCAGATACTTAGCCGATGTTAGCCCTGGGCTGGTTATGAGGAGTCGTCATGTCGTTTGTTTGTTCTTAATACTGTTGTTGTTGTTTTTGGCACATGTACTGTTGATGTTTTCTAACATGTCCAGCTATTTTACAGGACTACAAGCTGGCATGTAGATCCCAGTGTGCTTTTGGTTTGCCCCTGCTTGTGTTTGTATCTTTGATATGTGGGCATGCGTCGCAATATAACCGACGGACCTTGTGACTAGGTTGATCCGAGAGCCTGGACAAAATTATTTGTTAAAACACGATCAGATGGAAAGAAAATCCCTTAAGGCAGCCTAGCAAAAAGATTCTCAAGAGAAAAGGTAAAGAAATTCTTAGAGAGGCAAATTATTTACGTAGAAGAATTTCAATAAAGGCCTCAAGTGACAGATTCACAGAAAGAAAAACAAGCGGGAACGACCCTGACATAAAGATAAACATCAATCTTAATGAAAGCAGTGTTGCGTCAGCTATATGGGTATTACCACTAGGTATTACTTTCGTTCAGAGGACGCGCAAAGGAAAGGTGGCTGACTTTAAACGTCACTATCAAAACAATACAAACAAAGATGGCTCTCCGCGACAATAAAATCTGGTAAGAATGAACACAATAACACGACCTCTTTAATTCATATACCAGCCCTCACGGTCTTTTATATTTGGACATGCGCCCTAATATAACCGACTAGGTTGAACGGGACGCGCCTCCCCAAAACGAGGGGAAACTTTAAAAAAAAAAAAAAAAAAACAACGACCTCTTCCTAGAGGCGGTGAACAAATCAGAAACTAGTAGACAAAAATTGAGTAAAGCCTATTCATAAGAGATTGTTAAGACAGAGAAAAATGGTGCACGAGTAGGGAAGCAACAGCGTCAAGTGAAGAGTGAATGAAATAATCTATGAGGAGTGACACAAATCTATCATTACTATATCTCAGATCATTATTTACAGGCTTAGGACGGCTAAACAGGTCAACGTATCACTAATTATTTGGGCAAAATGGGACATATGTGCGGCCCCCCCCAATTGTTGTAACTCTTAAAACTACTAACCGTGCAGATTTCTTACCTACAGCAATGTCTACAGTAGTGTACAGATCTGCCTGGCTACAATGTCAGGATAAGGGGTTGTCTGATGGGGGTGCTCGGGTGGATAATGACAGATAATTAGTGGACTGCGTGTCATCCCGGACACCCCCGGGCTTTCTCGCCATTTTTCACCTCGTTAACAACAGGGGGCAAGTTAGGGCAGACTTTTCTTTTTTGTGTCAATTTCTTTTTTATTTAATTTTTTTTTTTTTTTTGGGGGGGGGGGGGGGGGGGGGGGGGTAGAGAATGGGAGGGCACGCGCACACACACACATAATTTTACAGTTTTGATTTACTGTATTTTGGACTGAGTGAAAAGGGGAGGGGGAAAGAGAAGATACTATATTTAGATATCGGAAATCAGATTTTATTCTCTTGAATTTACTACAATATATATATATATCATAATTATAACCCATTCAGGGTTGAACGAGATACTTTGTCTTTACAAATTAAAAAAAAAAATGTCTTACAAATTTTGATAAACTCTATTTGTTCTCTACTGATATGTCGTCTTCTTGTTCAGACGTCTACTTGATTGTTGTCAACGAAAGCAGTGGTCAGATTAAATGTCTAAATTTAAGATAGAGATATATAATTACACGTACCGGCGATACTTTCTGACAGCAAATCTGTGTAATGGGAATTCTGCACCAGGAAAAAAATTTACAAAGCCCGCGCGTTCTTTCAACGGATGTTCAATTTAGTTTTCACGGTGGAATGCTCGCATTTTACCGAAATGTTACTGGGAACGTGTCACTGTTCGTTACGTTTCACTCATTCAATAAGAAAACTGTATATATGGGAATGATAAGTTGTATTGGGATTTCGAGTCGCAGTTTCTTGACATGGTCAAAGTAAAATGAGTGTCAACTCTTTCACTGACATAAATTTATTTGGCGACAATTGTCTGTCAAGCTCAGGCATTCTCTACATGTTTGAATTTAATGTCATTAGAGTTCTGACATACATTTATTTAACACCCATTTTTTTCCCTCCAATTAATAGTGCGAATATTCTGTGTTTGACTGCTCACAGCAATAGCCAGAAAAAGAAGATTCGTTCCCACCCCTGGTTAAGATAACTGGAGAATCCTGACTAAAGGTCACGGTTTTTCACTTCTTCGATCCAAATGTTTTTGTTTTAAATTACCCATCCGAATGAACTCTTTATTTTAGTCATGAGATTATTCTGCTTAGGTTGTTTTTTTATTTCTTTTCCCGTACGCGCCATATGAAGCATAGAACCACAAATGTATCTGTTCCCCGTGCAGGGAGGCCTGGCGCAGCAATGTGTTTGACATGGTGAGGTTGCCAGCCCCACCCAGGATTAGTTGTACCAGCTTCATGGAGCAGTAGTTGTATTCTGTCTTTGCCACGTCACAGACCTTTAAAGACATCACGTGACTGTTTATTGGTCCATGTTTACTTGTTCACATATTTTCGTCTTTAAAAAAAAGTGTATAGCCTCTCAATTATATATTACCTTTAATCTTTAAAACAACCATGTTAAAACATAAAATTCATAACCCTCCGCTCCCCAAGGAGCATAGGCCTTCAACAAACAGATGCCAAGTCACCCTGTTACGTGCCATCATCTCAAGTTCTTTTTAAAACCTAGTGGTACACTGATTATTAACATCGATTGTTTTGTTTTTTCCCCGAGCCTTCTCGATGCCGAAGTCAATTTGTCTAAGATATCCGGATTTGACGATACAGTACTTAAAATGAGATTCGAGAAAAATTAATGTTCCAAAGAGCGTATTACAATTTTTCCTCGTTTAAGCAGGCGTGCGGTGTTCAACCTAGACAAGGTCCGTCGGTTATATTTGAGCTTAAGTCGAAATATAAAAAGACTTTGTCTGCTTTATGATTACTGTATACTGAACAAAGTGTGTTTCTTGGCGTCTAATATTGAGAAGCAATAGTCAAACTCGGAACAGTCACCTGTATTAACGGTGATTACACTTACTTGAAGGCAAAGGCAACTAGGAAGGGAAGCAGTTCTATAAAGCTGGGGCCTAGTATAGTGACATCTCTAACACTTCACTCCCCTACAGCATTAACTGATATGGAACTACCGTTACCTTTTACAATTACATGTCATTGGAAATTCCACTCAGGAACAACAACTCGATAAGGTCAGTTCATGATGGTACCAGTGGTTATGTGTCCTTAAGTGACCCAATTTTGTTTTGTGAAGAATTCTGCCAAAGATGCGTATCGGATCTTTAAAAAATTACAACTTTTTTCCCTCTTCTGTTGTCTCCATGTTTTGTTTTTCCATACTGATTTATATCTGTTGAGGCAACGGCCGCTATAAGCAACATTATTTCATTTAATCTCACAGTGGCATCCATGCATGCATACACAGGGCACGCGGGGTCAAGTGGGCAGGCTGTTAACAATCCGCATCCAATAGGATCTCTCCGTTGTTAGTAACCGCCATTGACTTGCAGAACCGGGGCGAGGTATCGATACATGCTCACGTCAGGAATCACTCGGTGCTTACTTCGATATCAGCAAATGATCTGTCAATACACACTCGCTATGAACTCTTCAACTATTGGAACAAACTAAAAGACAGCGGTAAAGACGCGTTCACACATATAACTTAGCATCACTTGATTCTGTCTTTCACACACTTACACACACACAAATATCAAGTCCTTGTAAGGCTAGTACATGCCCCTTGGGAGAAACAACGTCATCAACGCACGCCATCCCTTACAGCATGGAACTGGCTTTCATTGCCTACGTGCAAATACACATCGGAATCTGTATTCTCCGTTAAATTCACTACCATTTACTAATATAATATAATACAATACAACACACAACATAGGCGAATCATTAGAATTCACAACAGAGTGCAATGTGTCTCTTGTAGTTTATTTTCGGTGTTGTTTTTTTAACATTGAATAAGTGCATATCATCTTTATTCTGCATAAAGTATATTGACACGTAGTAGTGTGATATATTCAATACAACAGTGGTGTGGTCATAGTCAATACAACATATTATGTAGGAAATTAGAATTAACAACAGTGTGAAAATGTCTCCATTATATTAATATGTGCGTCTTTAAAATGGAAGCTTCCATATCCTGTACGACCCTATGATAGCACTGATGCTAATGTATTGACATAATACTGTGGCTTCAAGTTTCCTCAGTCCCATGCATTCCCCTCTCACACACACTTGACATTTTGTGGTGAAGTGGGATGTTATAAATATTTATAGGGGACTTAGTGTACTGACTGAGATCAGCTGTGAAGGTATCTATATCTATTAAGAGTAGTGTATTATAGATAACCTTACTTGCTACCACATATCTATATATCTCAGTCAGAATTATTCTGGAATAGTGTGATGCTACGTTATGTGTCTAGGGTATGTGTATGATGAAGTGTAAGTCACAACAACAGACAGATAAACAATTTAATTTAATCCACTACTCTTGACAACACTGTGACACTCACATACATATAACACTCTATGAGAATATCTTAAAGGAGGCACTGATAACTTTCAAATAACAATATGTATTCATTACTGGCATGAATGAATATGTGTCCTGATTCAACTACAAGGGAACCAGGAATCACAATCAATTTAAATTACAAGTTATGTACAGAATGTATTTAATATGGATATTGTAGTGACATATATTATTACAAATGTTCTATGTGTGTCAGTTGTGTAGTAGTAAAATGAGGTAATACTGGTTTTGTTTTGTTCAAGCTCTGTTGGTATTTGTCATCATGACTTCAATAGTTTGTCTTTAGGGACCAGTATTGGAGATGTTCACAGTTCCTGATTTTAAGACAAGTAAATTCCCCTCTTAATGTTAATTTTACAAAGTCCGTTCAAGATGAGGGGACATAATGTTGAGCTCAGCTGGCCAAGTTAGCTTATCTGGCGTGATGGCGGCAGGAAAGGACTCCTCTGCTCGAATTCTCCTCTGGGCTCTGGAGACACCTCACTGATAGCTAAAAGGACCAAGGAGTATGCTGTCCGACACTGGATTCAGCAAAGCTCTGACCAGGTGCTGCTCAGTACCATCAAGACCACTGTCCCTGAAATCAAGAAGGATGTACCTTCTACTTCATAACTAACTTAAACTCTCCTGTTACATTGATCACAACACAGCACAAACATTGAGTTCAGAGCATTAGGCCAACTGTCAGCTTCATTTGAAATACTTTATTCCAGTATTACCCTTCTTAATGGTCACTACGCCTCTGCACTTCCAGCATTATTTCTGTCTAATCAATCATCCAGGTGTCAGTGTACTATTTGGCCATTCCATGCCGTTTTACTACCCTCCGACACCCTCTGTTCAGGCTGGAGCATTACAGGCTTTACCTCACGTTGGCCACTGAACTACACATATATATACAGGCATAAATCAACAATTCACATTCAATTTTCATTAAAAGATATTGAATGGTTCAAGCTTACCACAATTCATACGAATAAACACAGATACGTTGATTAGCAATGAATTCTGGCACAAACTGGCACAAATTCCCATCTGCTTATCTTCCAGGCTTTTATTTAGCCAAATATATGCTGGCTTCAACGCACTGATGCTTTATCAAGCTATTTTAAACAAGTGGTTTCGAACTAACGCTCCCAAGTGTGTATATCAGCGAGTCTGACCAATGAGCCCCGTTTCGACAAGTGTTTGAAAAAATGTTACCTTTCCCCGTTTCCCCTAACAACCAAGATAGTATTTATAGCCCGACCAATCGTGGTTAGGCTTTCATTTGTTGCGCTCCAATCAATTTGGAGTTTACATGGTAGGCTATTTATGTAACGTAAGGTTTTTTTCAAACACGTTATAAAAAATTTTATGAGCAGAAATGATTTCATGCTGTCAGGCAGCCTCACTATTTTATTTTGGGTATAATTTATTAATTCCTGGACTATTGGCGTAACGTTTTACATATTATTTGTCAGCAAGCCCTAAGGAACCCAATTTTACAAATTTAAAGGAGCTACGTGGCTGCGTTCAAAATATGCAATTTCTTCTACCTCCTGTTTCGAAGATATGCTGTCTGGGTACTGTTATGTTCTCAACCGTAAACCCATCTAATGTTATCTTTTCTAATAAGAGTTTTTTATGATTTATAAACCTAACTCTGGGAAAGGGTAGTGTATTTTATCACTGTCCGTCTGAAAAAAATATTAGTGCATGTAGACTTACACGCGTGATGCATGCGTTCCTGATTTCCAGCCCTCCCCTCTCTCTTTATCCTTTTGTCCATCTGTTCGTTCGTTTTGGTAACGCAGTATAATTAATGTTAGGATTAATTTAGGTCATTACGCAGTACGTCTCAATGTTTTTCTTAGAAATGCAGCACACGTTTCATTGAAGAAGGCGGGTAATAATACAGTAAGCTTTTATATTAACGTGAAAGCGTTACAATTTGCAGACGAAGCAGAAAACAAGGGGGATTTCGAGTACATTCTTTGTGACAGCACTGTTATTTTTCCATTGCTCTTTTCTTTATTAATTTTATTTGTTAGGCTTCATATTTACCTAATAATTTATATATGTGGATTAGAATATTTCATGACACCTCCCCTCTTAAAACAGACATTATATGTCAGTCCTTTATTCTATATACACATAGAGAAATTTATTATTATTGCTGGTGTTTACGGTGATTCTCATCACACGGATGGCGGCTTAAAAAATCCGCTCCCAAATTGGTTTTTCCAGATATATACTCAATGCTAAAATTATATGGAGCCAGAAGCAAAGACCATCGGAGTAACCTAGAGTTCTCATGCTTAGCCTGTGCTAAAAACGATAAAGGTTTGTGATCTGTTTGCAACTTAAATGCCTTCCCATATAGATAAATATTGAATTTCTTTATCGCCCATATTACTGCAAGACATTCTTTTTCGCTAGTTGAGTAGTTGATTTCAGCTTTATTCAACTTTCTGCTAGCATATGCCACTGGGCTTAATTCCGCATCCAATGCATCTGATTTCTGTAGTAGAGTTGCACCTAACCCAATATTACTTGCATCCGTCCTTACTATGAATTCTTGACTTAAGTCAGGTAATTTCAAAATGGGTTTACTTGTGAGCTTTTCCTTCAATTCTTGGTAAGTCATTTCACATTGTGGTGTCCATGTAATGCGATCTGGATGTCCTTTACGTGTCAATTCCGTTAAAGGTGCACATATGGAATTAAAGTTTTTGATATACTTCTGGTAGAAACCACATAATGAGACAAAGGATCTCACGTCCTTCTTGGTTTGTGGTCTCGGGGCTTTCTGTAGTTTCTCTAAATTCTTTGGGTCAGGGGTCATGTTTCCCTGATAAACTGTGTGTCCCAAAAATTCCAATTCTTTACATCCAACGCAACATTTGGTTGGTCGGGCTGTTAAATTTGCCTCCCTAAGTCGATCAAACAGCATGTTCAGAGAGTCAATGTGTTCCTCAAATGTTTCTGTTGCTATAAGGATATCATCCATAAAATTTGTTATACAGGGATTATTCAGAGGATCCAATAATTTTTTCATCATTCTAGAGAAGACACTAGGCGCATTCTTCAATCCAAATGGCAATCTATTAAACTCATAGTGTCCTTCTGAGGTACTAAAAGCTAGGTATGGTCTAACCTCAGGCTTTACTGGAATCTGATAGTATCCTTTACTCAGATCCACTTTGAGAAATATTTAGCTTTATTTAGTCTGGCAAACAGCTGATTTGTATCCGGCAATGGATCCACCTGTCCTTCTGTAATAGCATTCAGTCTCCTGTAATCTATACAGAGTCTATGTTCTCCAGAGGGCTTCCTTAAGAGTACAACACCGGAACTATACGAAGACTCACTGTGCGAAATAATTCCTTCCTTCAACAGATAGTCTATCTCTTCCTTCAAAGTTTTTTCCTTAGCAAACGGAATCGAATATGGTTTCATACAGACAGGTGTGGAGTCTATGAGTTTCATATCATATTCCAATAGGTTTGTATGCCCTGGTCGGTCTGTTAACACCTCTGCATGATTATTTAGAACCTGTTGCACTCTCTCTTTCTGAGTTTTCGTTAAATGTGTACTGATTTTCACCTGTGCTGCTGTCTCACAGGGGTGTAATGGATATTCAAATGATGAAAGTGGTTCCTTTTTCATCTCCATGGCGATGGACAAGGTCAACAAGTGTGTCTCTTCCTGATGTTCTCTTTCCAAATATTTCTTTAGGAGATTCACGTGATAGATTTTTTCTTTCCCCTTCTTATCTATCTTATAATTTGTTCTAGACACCTTCTCTAAAACTGTATATGGACCCTGCCATCCAATTTGTAACTTATTCTGATTCCCAGGCAAAAGAAGCAGTACTTTCTCTCCCACAGCCAAATTTCTGTCTTTCGCCTTCCTGTTATAATAGGCAGCATGTTTCTTCCTGGCTTGTTTCAAATTTTCATTGGCAAGTTTCCAGCCAGTTTTTAACCGAGTGGTCAGCTCATTCACATACTGGTATGAAGATGTAATGTTTTCCTCTGCCTTTTCATCAGTCCACGTTCTTAACAAAGCTACATATGGACCTTTAATTGTGTGGACCTATTTGTCCATGCACCGGTATGGTCTCTTCCACTCGAAGCTTTATAGTGATGATTTTTCCTCCCAGAATTTTCATTCACAAAACGACCGCTACCAATTCTTTTGGGGCTTTCTCCCCACTTAAAATTCTTGATGAGAGATTTCCTCTCTACATCCTCTTCCTCCAGTTTGTTTAAGTCCGATTGAGGGATTGTCGGCTTATCCTGGGGTAAGACATCCTTTTGCACTCTCCGCATAGTGGCCATTGTAAAACAGTTAAGTGAAGCTTGTCCGTGAAAAGGGGCTTCCCATTCCATTTGGTCCACTTTATCAAATCTATTTTTTCTTTTATTGTCAGGCCTGATTTTGCCCCATGGCGTGTCCAGGTCCTGATCCATGTTCCCACTTGTGGGTGTTCCCTCATGTGCTATGCTACACCTTTCTACAAAATTCTCAATGTCCCATCTTGCTTTGGGCCAATAATAATTGTGAGCCACCTTTTGAATGATGGTACCTATCTTCTCATGGTCCCCATCTGGTTTCACATGTAGGCTCCTTATTAATTCTGTCCTATATCTTTTTGGAAGAACCAGCTGTCCGTGACCATTGGATCTAGCTCCAGTCTTCCTATACATCAACTTGTTTTTCATGTAAAAAATCTCCCTTGCCTGGAGTTGTATGACAAGTTGACAATTTTCTGAAACAAGGCTTGAGTGTTTTATCCCCAGCCTGTGCCTTCCTCATCTCTTCTGGAGTGGTATCTAACATAATATCCTCCTCCTGTCTTGAGGTCGACCTGACCTGAAGGGTTGCCATATACACAGGTTTCCTTCTGCAACGGTCAGTGTCATGATTGTCCATCTGACAATTCTTACACCACCTTTTTCCTTGGTTGAAAGATTTTCTTTCATTATATTTCCTTTCATCGAATTGTGGGAATTTATTTTTATTTTCATACCGTGGCCTATCAAATTGGTGCTTACCTTTATTTTGATCCCTAGGATCAAATTTATTAAAGTTCTGTGATGCCCTAAAGTTGTCCACCTGTTTCTTTTTATTACCTGTTACCTCTGCTTGAGCTGCTTGATACCTTTCAGCAACATTTAGCAACTCATCCAGCCTCTCTGCACCTTGTTCCATGAGAAACTTTCTCAGGTCTGGAGCCATGGACTCTCTTAGTTGCTCTATAAGGACCATTTCCTTAAGATCTTGGGTTTTCCCCAGAGAAGTCCATTTCTCCAAGTATGTCTCTATTCGTGCAGAGAACTGGTGATAGGTTTCACCTGACAGTAGTTTAGCATTCCTAAATTTTTTCCTGTAAAACTCTGCATTCTTTTCATACCTTAACAAAAGAGCCTGCTTTAGCATGTCATAATTTTCCTGATCACCTCTGCTCATTTTTGCAAAAACTTCATAAGCTGCCCCACGAAGTCCCTGAGATAACTTTAAGCTCCACCTTTCTCTCTCTAACCCATACGTGGTAGCTAATAGTTCGTACCTATTTATATAGCTCTCAATATCATCGTCTTTCTCAACAAAATGATCTAAATGAAAGTTCATAGCTGAGGTCGAGGCTCCCTGAGTAACCGTAGCATCAGAGGCAAAGGGACTGGCACCATTTTCAGGAGCATGGCCTTGAAACTCAAACTCCCTTAGTCGTAACTCATGTTCCCTTTGTAATCTTTTTTCTTCTGCTTCCCTTTCTGCAGCTAATTTCCTCTCTTCCCTTTCTGCAGCTAATCTTTTGTCTTCTCTTTCTGCTTCCAATTTCTTAGCCTCTTTGTCAGCCTCAATCTGCAACCTCTTAGTCTCAGCCTCAGCTTGCAACCTCTTAGTTTCCCTTTCAGCCTCTAACCTTCTTTCGGCTTCTTTTTCTAATCTTCTTTCTTCGCGTTCAATAAATTTGTCACATTCCGTTGTGACATAGGCAACCATAACTTGCCCATCTAATCCTAACTCTTTTGCAGTCTGAACCGCAGCAGATCGAAATTTGGCCAGGTCCGCCATTGTCTATCAGGTAAATTTTTATAATGTCTACCCAACAATTCAATTTCTAACTATATATCTAATGGACAACACAGGCACCGTGAGCTCAACCTTATTTAATTCCACCCAAGGATACCTTTTAATTCTTATATTCCCTGAAGTGAATTACCCCCAATATTTTTAATAGTTAAAGATTCAAAATCCCAAGAGCGAGACCCCAATATTTGTGGTGAAGTGGGATGTTATAAATATTTATAGGGGACTTAGTGTACTGACTGAGATCAGCTGTGAAGGTATCTATATCTATTAAGAGTAGTGTATTATAGATAACCTTACTTGCTACCACATATCTATATATCTCAGTCAGAATTATTCTGGAATAGTGTGATGCTACGTTATGTGTCTAGGGTATGTGTATGATGAAGTGTAAGTCACAACAACAGACAGATAAACAATTTAATTTAATCCACTACTCTTGACAACACTGTGACACTCACATACATATAACACTCTATGAGAATATCTTAAAGGAGGCACTGATAACTTTCAAATAACAATATGTATTCATTACTGGCATGAATGAATATGTGTCCTGATTCAACTACAAGGGAACCAGGAATCACAATCAATTTAAATTACAAGTTATGTACAGAATGTATTTAATATGAATATTGTAGTGACATATATTATTACAAATGTTCTATGTGTGTCAGTTGTGTAGTAGTAAAATGAGGTAATACTGGTTTTTGTTTTGTTCAAGCTCTGTTGGTATTTGTCATCATGACTTCAATAGTTTGTCTTTAGGGACCAGTATTGGAGATGTTCACAGTTCCTGATTTTAAGACAAGTAAATTCCCCTCTTAATGTTAATTTTACAAAGTCCGTTCAAGATGAGGGGACATAATGTTGAGCTCAGCTGGCCAAGTTAGCTTATCTGGCGTGATGGCGGCAGGAAAGGACTCCTCTGCTCGAATTCTCCTCTGGGCTCTGGAGACACCTCACTGATAGCTAAAAGGACCAAGGAGTATGCTGTCCGACACTGGATTCAGCAAAGCTCTGACCAGGTGCTGCTCAGTACCATCAAGACCACTGTCCCTGAAATCAAGAAGGATGTACCTTCTACTTCATAACTAACTTAAACTCTCCTGTTACATTGATCACAACACAGCACAAACATTGAGTTCAGAGCATTAGGCCAACTGTCAGCTTCATTTGAAATACTTTATTCCAGTATTACCCTTCTTAATGGTCACTACGCCTCTGCACTTCCAGCATTATTTCTGTCTAATCAATCATCCAGGTGTCAGTGTACTATTTGGCCATTCCATGCCGTTTTACTACCCTCCGACACCCTCTGTTCAGGCTGGAGCATTACAGGCTTTACCTCACGTTGGCCACTGAACTACACATATATATACAGGCATAAATCAACAATTCACATTCAATTTTCATTAAAAGATATTGAATGGTTCAAGCTTACCACAATTCATACGAATAAACACAGATACGTTGATTAGCAATGAATTCTGGCACAAACTGGCACAAATTCTCATCTGCTTATCTTCCAGGCTTTTATTTAGCCCTAAGGAACCCAATTTTACAAATTTAAAGGAGCTACGTGGCTGCGTTCAAAATATGCAATTTCTTCTACCTCCTGTTTCGAAGATATGCTGTCTGGGTACTGTTATGTTCTCAACCGTAAACCCATCTAATGTTATCTTTTCTAATAAGAGTTTTTTTATGATTTATAAACCTAACTCTGGGAAAGGGTAGTGTATTTTATCACTGTCCGTCTGAAAAAAATATTAGTGCATGTAGACTTACACGCGTGATGCATGCGTTCCTGATTTCCAGCCCTCCCCTCTCTCTTTATCCTTTTGTCCATCTGTTCGTTCGTTTTGGTAACGCAGTATAATTAATGTTAGGATTAATTTAGGTCATTACGCAGTACGTCTCAATGTTTTTCTTAGAAATGCAGCACACGTTTCATTGAAGAAGGCGGGTAATAATACAGTAAGCTTTTATATTAACGTGAAAGCGTTACAATTTGCAGACGAAGCAGAAAACAAGGGGGATTTCGAGTACATTCTTTGTGACAGCACTGTTATTTTTCCATTGCTCTTTTCTTTATTAATTTTATTTGTTAGGCTTCATATTTACCTAATAATTTATATATGTGGATTAGAATATTTCATGACACATTTATATGTTCTAAACTACCAATTACTAGTATGATAACGTATGTACTTTTTTCTTCTTCCTACACTATAACGTATGTACGATATCCTGGGATCCGGAGTGGCTAAGAGGTATGGCGTCCGCTTCTAATTCTAAAGGTACTGGGTTCAGTTCCCAATACAGGGAATATATTTTAGTGAAATGTTTTCAGAATCAGTGGGTCCTACTGATGTCATACTCGCCCCTGATCTCATGGGTAGTGAGAACGGATGCCTAGCCTTCCCGGATAAGGGCGAAAAATAGGAGGTCCCGTGTGGAAGTTACGCACGTTAAAAATCCCTACCTTGGAAATCTTAAAGAGTAGTTCATTCGGCTGCTGCCCTGGCAAAATTTATAAAATTAGGAAAACCAACCCACTACAAAAATATTTATAGAATGTGTGATTTCTGTATACATACATTAGGATCCTCACCGGTGCTACGGAGTTAGTGCACTGTGCTGAGATTCTCCTAGTGTGATCTAAGGAAGGAGATCAGAGCACTGATGAAATTGTCCGTGTGCAATAAAGATGGTCCTTAAAGCCAAACCAACCCAACGGATATCCTTTTATGTTTGATAACATGCATCTAAGTGGGCATCACGTGGTATAGCTACTTCTACTTCACAAATGTGGTTTTACTATGTTGATTTTTTTTTTTTTTTTTTTTCGTTCGCCCGCTAATACTCGAGGCGAAATCTCAGGTTATTATTTATGTCTAACCTGACATTGATTTTACGTGAGTATCCCTTTATTTATTGTACAGAGACAAATGTCCCTCGCCATTCAGGCAAATACTCGCCGATTTCGGAGGTACCCATTGCAGCTGGGTCGGCTCAGGAGCCGCCAGTCCCTGGTCGATGACACTCCTTCAAATGTCCTCGCCAGGTCTCGAGTTAATCCAGTCTAAATCCCGGTCGACGAAAAATCCTCAAATGCCGTCGCCCGGGTTTGATCCTGTATCACCCGGTCGCCAGAGCGGTGTTGTAACCACTACGCTAGCGCGGCTCCCACTATGTTGATAACATGCATCTAAGTGGGCATCACGTGGTATTGCTACTTCTACTTCAGAAATGTGGTTTTACTATGTTGATTTTTTTTTTTTTTTTTTCGTTCGGCCGCTAATACTCGAGGCGAAATCTCAGGTTATTATTTTATGTCTAACCTGACATTGATTTTACGTGAGTATCCCTTTATTTCTTGTACAGAGACAGGTGTCCCTCACCATTCAGGCAAATACTCGCCGATTTCGGAGGTACCCATTGCAGCTGGGTCGGCTCAGGAGCCGCCAGTCCCTGGTCGACGACACTCCTTCAAATGTCCTCGCCAGGTCTCGAGTTAATCCAGTCTAAATCCTGGTCGACGAAAAATCCTCAAATGCCGTCGCCCGGGTTTGATCCTGTATCACCCGGTCGCCAGAGCGGTGTTGTAACCACTACGCTAGCGCGGCTCCCTACTATGTTGATAACATGCATCTAAGTGGGCATCACGTGGTATTGCTACTTCTACTTCAGAAATGTGGTTTTACTATGTTTGATAACATACATCTAAGTGGGCATCACGTGGTACTGCTACTTCTACTTCAGAAATGTGGTTTTACTATGTTGATAACATGCATCTAAGAGGGCATCACGTGCTATTGCTACTTCTACTTCACAAATGTGGTTTTACTATGTTGATAACATGCATCTAAGTGGGCATCACGTGGTATTGCTACTTCTACTTCAGAAATGTGGTTTTACTATGTTGATAACATGCATCTAAGTGGGCATCACGTGGTATTGCTACTTCTACTTCAGAAATGTGGTTTTACTATGTTGATAACATGGCATCTAAGTGGGCATCACGTGGTACTGCTACTTCTACTTCAGAAATGTGGTTTTACTATGTTGATAACATGCATCTAAGTGGGCATCACGTGGTATTGCTACTTCTACTTCAGAAATGTGGTTTTACTATGTTGATAACATGGCATCTAAGTGGGCATCACGTGGTACTGCTACTTCTACTTCAGAAATGTGGTTTTACTATGTTGATAACATGGCATCTAAGAGGGCATCACGTGGTATTGCTACTTCTACTTCAGAAATGTGGTTTTACTATGTTGATAACATGCATCTAAGTGGGCATCACGTGCTATTGCTACTTCTACTTCAGAAATGTGGTTTTAGTATGTTGACTAACTATTGTTAAATCATGTTTTACGGTGTGAAATTTAAATGTATTTCTACTGCTGCCGAAGAGAGCTGGTTTAACTATTATTTCTGATCTCCCCTTGCCAATATGGCGACTTAACTTTTGACGTTAGTGATTCTCTACACGTATTTTTAGAATCCAGTCAGACAGTGAGACCACACTGCTGCCTTGCAGGTAGGCTGGGGACAGTCAAAGGCTAAGGTAGGCAACCCGACATAAATGCCCGCTGAAATCGGATGTACTGGGCCACAGGCCTAACGAAGCAGTACAACGTACGCCGCTCCATGATGACGTCATTACACCGAAAGCAAATTGTCAATAACTTCGTAGCGTTCCGCTGGGCTACACAGAGGCAAAAGGCTAGAATTGCTGACAAAGCTAAAAAACACTCGGCATTCTGCAGTAGAATGCGGAAGGAGTTCGCAACAACAACAAAAAAAAAAACAATTTCTTTATTGTTATGTCACTATTATTACCATTTGTAAATTTTCAAATCTCATAAACAATGTTCAAAACGGGGTTGTGTCTTGGCTGATATCAGCTTTGAAGTTCAGAACATCCATTTAATATAAGTGAAACTGTTTCGTATATGTGGTTATACATACCTATGCATATACACATACAGAAACACACATTCACACATACATACCCACACGTCAGTGACGGTTTCAGGTTATGCGAAGCCCTAAACAAGCGTGACTTGCAAGGCCCCTTTTAAATAATTCTTGTATCGCCAAGTATATATTTGTCCACGAGGCCCTAAACAAGCGTGACTTGCAAGGCCCCTTTTAAATAATTCTTGTATCGCCAAGTATATATTTGTCCACGAGGCCCTAAACAAGCGTGACTTGCAAGGCTCCTTTTAAATAATTCTTGTATCGCCAAGTATATATTTGTCCACGAGGCCCTAAACAAGCGTGACTTGCAAGGCCCCTTTTAAATAATTCTTGTATCGCCAAGTATATATTTGTCCACGAGGCCCTAAACAAGCGTGACTTGCAAGACCCCTTTTAAATAATTCTTGTATCGCCAAGTATATATTTGTCCACGAGGCCCTAAACAAGCGTGACTTTCAAGGCCCCTTTTAAATAATTCTTGTATCGCCAAGTATATTTTTGTCCACGAGAAGCCGCCTGAACCCACCACTGACACATACACAGATACATTGACATATTACACCTACATATTTTAATACTTCATAACAATTACCACATACGCAAACATAGGTATTTAAACGTATCACGCATACATACATACATACATAAATACACAACAAATATACATTTTAAGTGACTGAAACATAATCATATTACATACACACACAAATATGCACGAATACATTAACACATTCACAAATGATATACAAATACATACATACACATGATTACACATACACATAAATGCATACAGACGCGAGCGCGCACACACAAACTATGTGATTATTTCGATGTCCTGATTGTCCCATCACGCACACATCTACCTGAGAATCAATTTCTAGGTGCTGCATTTGATTTACTCTGTCGGCGCTCCCATTTCACTTCTATTTTTGTATTTCTGCCTATTTACTATATATCAGTTCTCTCTTAAGGTCTATACAGAGACGGCGCTGGGCCCGCTACAGCCAAGTGGCATTCTTCCGTCAATCATACAATCGGTACTCCCTACCATAATTCTCATTCCAGGAAGTCTTTGTTAAACACATCTCTTTCCAAAATCTTACGTTCCACAAGAATCGACCATGTTTCTCTGTTGACGTGGACCAGCCCAGATCTACCATGCTACAGATGACTGAAAAGTCACGCCCTATTTGATAACCTCACTTACATCTATTGGATAAAGAGGGAACAAACCTAGGAACAAGGAGCAGCAATGCGTGCTACTTGTTAGTTCCAGAAACAAGATAAAAAGGTGGCTAAATTAACTTTTACAATGGAAGGCAAAAATTGTTTCCCGCCAAGAAATAATGTCTTGTACATATCACATCTCATGTTGAGTTGTTATGTTAACGTGATAGTTATGTTAACGTGATAGTTGTTATGTTAACGTGATAGTTATGTTAACGTGATAAAGCATTTTATCTAATAAAACAGTAGTTAACTCTTTATTCTGACGTTTCTGTCATATAACTCTGTTAGATAAGAGCGAAGGAATCAATATTTAAAAACAGGTAGTGACTTTTCAATCACCATCTGTATCAAACATGTTTCCTAAGTGTTAAATGTCGCTGGCATGGAAGTCACATTTCTTTAGGCACCCAACAGTACACAGTTCCAGGGGGTATCATAAGACAGACAGAAACAATACACCTATTGCTCCGCCTTGGCAAGTCGCATAAGGCCACTAATGTGGAGCTGAGCATGAGGATGACAATTGATCATGTAAAACAAATCACCACAGACACCACCACTATAAGTACGTGTGAATGTTTTGTGCAGGCTTCCTGCAGTGGTGGTTCCATGTTCCATGGGGAGCGAATGATGATAAGGCTATTGTGACAACAGAGAAGACCGAACGCTTAAAACATCACGGTATGGAGAGAAGGCATTTTGTTTTTTAAACCAGGGCTGTGGAGTCAAAGTCGTGGTGTCGGTCGTTTTTTAGGAGTCGGAGTCGTGGTGTCGGTCGTTTTTTAGGAGTCGGAGTCGTGGTGTCGGTCGTTTTTTAGGAGTCGGAGTCGTGGTGTCGGTCGTTTTTTAGGAGTCGGAGTCGTGGTGTCGGTCGCTTTTTTTTTGAGTCGGAGTCGTGGTGTCGGTCGTTTTAGTGAAGTCGGAGTCGTGGTGTCGGTCGCTTTTTTGGAGTCGGAGTCGTGGTGTCGGTCGTTTTAGTGGAGTCGGAGTCGTGGTGTCGGTCGCTTTTTTGGAGTCGGAGTCGTGGTGTCGGTCGTTTTAGTGGAGTCGGAGTTGTGGTGTCGGCCATTTTAGTGGAGTCGGAGTCGTGGTGTCGGTCGTTTTAGTGGAGTCGGAGTCGTGGTGTCGGTCGCTTTTTTGGAGTCGGAGTCGTGGTGTCGGTCGTTTTAGTGGAGTCGGAGTCGTGGTGTCGGTCGTTTTAGTGGAGTCGGAGTCGTGGTGTCGGTCGTTTTAGTGGAGTCGGAGTCGTGGTGTCGGTCGTTTTTTAGGAGTCGGAGTCGTGGTGTCGGTCGTTCTTTAGGAGTCGGAGTCGTGGTGTCGGTCGTTTTAGTGGAGTCGGAGTCGTGGTGTCGGTCGTTTTAGTGGAGTCGGAGTCGTGGTGTCGGTAGTTTTAGTGGAGTCGGAGTCGTGGTGTCGGTCGTTTTAGTGGAGTTGGAGTCGTGGTGTCGGTCATTTTAGTGGAGTCGTGGTGTCGGTCGTTTTAGTGGAGTCGGAGTCGTGGTATCGGTCGTTTTAGTGGAGTCGTGGTGTCTATCGTTTTTTAGGAGTCGGAGTCGTGGTGTCTATCGTTTTTTAGGAGTCGGAGTCGTGGTGTCTATCGTTTTTAGGAGTCGGAGTCGTGGTGTCGATCGTTTTTTAGGAGTCGGAGTCGTGGTGTCGGTCGTGTTTTAGTGGAGTCAGAGTCGTGGTATCGATCGTTTTTTAGGAGTCAGAGTCGTGGTGTCGGTCGTTTTAGTGGAGTCGGAGTCGTGGTGTCGGTCGTGTTTTAGTGGAGTCAGAGTCGTGGTGTCGGTCGTTTTTTAGTGGAGTCAGAGTCGTGGAGTCGATCGTTTTTTAGGAGTCAGAGTCGTGGTGTCGGTCGTTTTAGTGGAGTCAGAGTCGTGGTGTCGGTCGTTTTTTAGTGGAGTTAGAGTCGTGGTGTCGGTCGTTTTTTAGTGGAGTCAGAGTCGTGGTGTCGGTCGTTTTTTAGTGGAGTCAGAGTCGTGGTGTCGGTCGTTTTTTAGTGGAGTCGGAGTCAGTTAAAAAAAATGTCTGGACTCCGAATTTTATGCAATATGACTGTAGTCGGAGTCGGAAGTTGGACTTATAACATTCAGGAGTCGGAGTCTACGTATCACAAGGAGATGCAGAAACACCCCCTTTATCTCCCCCAGAGCTGGCACAGTACACTTCTGACTTCTACCCGGGGCGTTAGGAAATCCACAGGCACCCCAGCATCACAATGCCAAGAAGATGACAAAGTTGGAATTTACTAACTCAAACCTGGCAGAGCAAGTCCTCCAACAGATGCGGCCGATGCTGGGCCCACTGGCGCGTGGACACGTCCCGATCCCCATCGAGACTTGCCCGGGGAGCCCACCCCGGCTCAAAAAAGCAGAGAAGGCCACTCTCCAAACCTCCGATGTCTTGCGGGCAGTGTTAGGATGTGCAAGAACATGGACAGGAAGACTCCACAACTTCCCCACTGAAGACACGCCCACGGCGACCGTTGCCTCAATTGGCTGTGTGTGGTGTACCCGGAAACGGGGCCTCCCAGTACTGAGACACAGTTAAGTCCCCGATGTCACTTATCGGTGCAGAGTTGAGAGAGATGGCTGAGCATCACAATCCCCCCTGTGTTGCAGCATGATGAGAACCCAGAATTGCACACTGAGCTTGGGGGGGGATCACTTGGGCACCAGACTTAATACTGGCTCTTGACTGGATGGCCGCATGCAGGAGATTTCTACAATGGGGGGTTGGCAGGTGGTGGGTATCTGGAAGTGGCTCTGTGCAGGACGTGAGGATTCCTTGGGTGAGCCCAGAACCAGAGCACAGCATTGTGCAAGCTCTGCATAGTTGGAGAGCCCCCTGGATGACGGGGAATGCACAGTGTGCTACCCCACCTATCCCCAACTGCTAACTTAGAACCAGAAGTGGGGTCCTCTGTATGCGTGCCAGGCCAGGATAAAATGCCTGGGAAAGAGACTGGAGCTCAGAACTCCCTAACTCAAAGTTGCAGGATGGCAGGAAAGACAGGGCTATTTTGAAGATAATGCAACCATATTTTCACCATACGAGCTCGGACGCCGCCTCGGTAAACAAGGTCCGCGCAGAGCAGTGACACCCCCAGGCTGCTTGCGAATAGTCTACTACTGGGAACTTAAACAGATTAGGGATGAGCCCACTCTCCCGTTGAACAGGTGCTAAAGTCATAGATACTGGGCCAGAAGGCGCACCGGAAACCACAGTATCACGCAACTCGCTTTTTTTTTTTCTATGGAGAGTACACCGTCAAATAAATCTCGTACTGGTGCTCGCCCTGTGGAGCTCCACCAGGCAGGTGCAGTGCCGGGCTCTGAGCCTCGACAGAGCCCACCCTCAGCTACTGGAGGACCCTCTAGACCATCTTGTGGAGTCAGCAGACGGCGGAGGAGAACTACTGACCAAAACAAAACAGAAAAAGAGAAACCCAGAGTGCCACTTGTCATGATGCACTGGAATGCAGAGGGAGTGAACAGCAAGCAGGCTGGATACAGCAAAAAGACAGAGCTGGAAAACATCTTGTATGAGAAGCAAGTCAGTGTTTGCTGTATCCAAGAGACTCACTTGAAAGCAGATCAAACCTTTAAAATAAGGGGATATCAATGCTTCAGACCCGACAGAAAAGATAGACGAAAAGGAGGAGTACTTACTCTTGTAAGGAATAACATTCCTGCACACGAAAGGAAAACCTTCATGGATGGAGCAGAATATCAGCTGTTGCAGATAAAGGTAGACAAGATGGAAATAGAACTCCTGAACTATTACTGTCCGAACAACAAACCCCTGAGTCTCAGCTCTATACAGGTACCAGCCACCAACTTTATAGCAGTTGGAGACTTTAATAGCCACTCCCAGAGCTGGGGCTATAACCATCTGGATCACAGAGGTGAAGAGGTTGAAACTTGGCAAGATGATCACTCCCTAATCCTAGTCAATAATGCCACAGATACTCCTACCTTCTACTCCAGAGGATGGCACACAACTTCAACACCAGATCTTGCCTTCTCCACACCAGATATAGCTGGATCTATTAGTAGAGAAGTAGGAGACCAACTAGGGGGAAGCGACCATCGCCCAATCTTTCTTACTGTCCAGAGTGCAACTCTCAGTACAGGCCCAGCCATTACAAGATGGAACTACAAAAAAGCCAACTGGGGTTTATTCAGGCATCAGGTGAACACGCTGCTGTCTACCCTCAAGGTACAGAACAGAGACATTAATGAAGTGGTAAAAGACTTCAACAGATGCATACTACAAGCTGCAAAAGAAACCATTCCCAAAGGATGCCGGCGTAACTACATACCATACTGGTCCAGCACACTCCAAGAACGTCAGGAAGCTATGGACAGGGCTAGAAAGGACGCAGAGTCTCAGCCTTCACTTGAAACTCACAACAAATGGAAAAAGGCTGTAGCAGAGTTTCAGAGAACAAAGCTAGAAGAAAAAACGGAAAAGCTGGAGAACTAAAACGGCATCGCTGAACCTTGAGAAAGACGGCAGGAAACTTTGGAGATTAGTCAAGTCTCTAAATGAAGAGCGTTCCTCACCTAGGCAGACTATCACATTGGATGAAGGTGGCAAACTTTTCAGAGGAAAACAAGCTGCAGACTTGTTTGCTAGAAGATACAGTTCAGAAAGCAACTTACCCATTAACATAGATCATCAGAGAGAGATAAGAAAAGAAATACTGGCAACCATGGGACAGACAGATACTCCTGCCCCAATGAGGGAACCCATCACACTAGGAGAACTACAGAAGGCTATTTCCAAGCTTAAGTTTCAAAAGTCACCTGGCCCAGACAAAATCAGCAACGAAATGCTAGTAAATCTGAGCTCAGCAGCAAAGACAAAACTGCTTGAGATATTCAACCACAGCTGGTTGAAAGGAACGGTACCCCAAGAATGGAGAGAAGCCATCACAATACCCATACTAAAGAAAGGGAAATGTAAGACCGAGGCTGCAAGTTACCGGCCAATCAGTCTCACAAGCTGTGTTGGGAAGACTATGGAGCGAATAGTCAACCACAGATTGAAATGGTATTTAGAGTCTGAGCAGATCCTGGTGCCGGAACAAGCTGGATTTAGAGAATGCTACAGTATAGAAGACCAAGTTACTTACTTGTCTCAAGCAATAGAAGATGCCTTCCAGGAGAAGAAAAAGGTCCTAACGATCTGGGTCGACTTCAAGCAGGCCTTTGATAAGGTGTGGAAAGATGGCCTCATTGCAAAACTTAGGAGAAGTGGAATCCAAGGCAACATGATGAAATGGATCCAGTCATACTTGCATAATAGGAGAACTAGAGTCACTCTTGACGGTCTGCAGAGCAGAAAAGTGTTGCTCCATCAGGGGGTACCTCAAGGAGGAGTAATTTCCCCAACACTCTTCCTTGTTTACATCAACATGGAATAAGCATATTGAAAACGCAGAAGGAAAGGCCCGAAGACGACTAGGCATACTCAGAAAATTAGCAGGTACCAACTGGGGAGCAAATGAACGAAATCTAAAGAAGATTTATAATGGAGTAATAAGACCACACTTAGAGTTTAGCTCAGCAGCATGGTCATCAGCTGCTAACTCACATCTGCAGTCTTTGGACAAGGTGCAAAATCAAGCTCTCAGGCTCATTACAGGAGCCATGATAACTACACCAATAACAGAGATGCAGAAGGTTGCTGGATTACAGACATTGTCCCATAGAAGAGACACAAAAACCATGATCCAGATGGAAAAGTACAACAGTATGCCAATGCACCCAATGAAGGCAAGACTACATGATCTGGCATTGGGACGTCTAAAGCGTAGCAGCTTTGTGCATCGGGGGAAAAGACTTATAAGACAGCATCAAGAAGACCTATCCATGAAGACAACACCACTGAAGCCCACCCTATACCCTGTACCATGGGAGCAGGCCAGCAGTGCCCTCCAAATTAATACATCAGTCAGTGGTCTCACAAGTGGATGTGAGTATAATGATCTGCAAAAACGAACTGCTACATTGAGTATGATCCAAGAAAGCTATCCCGATCAATCATGGATACATGCCTATACAGATGGATCAGCAACTAATGCTGTTAGGAATGGAGGTGCCGGTATCTTTATCTCATATCCTGACAACCACTATGAGACTCGGCACATTCCCACTGGTAAATTCTGTTCCAACTATACAGCTGAGGTTCAAGCTCTAGAGCAAGCTGCAAATATGATTTATAACACCAACTCTGACTGCCACCAGGTAGTCATCCTCACAGATGCACTGTCTGTCCTGCAAGCTCTCAAGGGTGGTAAACTCCCGCATCTGAGAAATGAACTAAACAAGGTAGCTGCCAAAAAGAGAACCATACTTCAGTGGGTACCATCTCATTGTGGTGTACCCGGAAATGAAAAGGCAGATAAACTTGCAAAAAAGGGAGGAGAATGTGAACAAGAAGATAATGAAGTCACATACTTTGAGAAAAAGAGAGCTATCCAGACTATCAGAAGAGAACAGAACCAACCCAAAGACGACTATCACACTCTCGACCGGCAGGGACAGATAACTATTTTTCGACTCAGGACAGGGCATAACAAACTGAATAAACACACGCACAAGCTACGATTGTCTGCTTCACCACTGTGCACATGTGGATTAAACGAACAAACTGCTGAGCATGTTCTACAGGACTGTCCTCTGTATGACCAGTTAAGAAAGATATACTGGCCCAATGACTCAACACTAAACTCAAAGCTATATGGAGTTAAAGAGGAACTTCAAACAACAGTCGAATTCATCATGAGAACTCGTCTGACGGTGTAATCATCAAAGATGCGATCGCAAGAAGAAGAAGGAGTCGGAGTTGGCCGACTCCACAACAGCGAGATAAGTACTGCGTACAGGAAGTTGTGGAGACACAAGTTCAAGGCCACTAACTAGTGTCTACAGACAATAAAGCAAATCATTTTACATTTACGAATGCTACCTATGACCAAATTGATTTGTTTCGCTGGCTAACATACCTTGTATTTGTGGTTGGTATGTAGCAAAGATGGCAAAAGGAGCTATAGCAAATATGTGGATATACAATGAAATCAAGTCCAAGATAAAAATCATAATCTTCATTTCAAATGTCAAATCTCAGTTCTGACGTTTGGCTCTCAAGCATGGACAACGAAGACAAATCAATAACCAACAAAGCTACAGACTGTTATAAATGTGTGCTTGCATAGAATAGAACAATTGACAATGGTATGACAAGATCACCAATGTGGAACTGATGACAAGAACCAGACAAGTGTCCGTGGGGCATGAGATGACAAGAACCAGACAAGTGTCCGTGGGACATGAGATCACAAGAACCAGACAAGTGTCCGTGGGACATGAGATGAGGAGGAGACGATGGATAAGACATACACTGAGGAGACCTGTTGACAGCGGTACAAGGCAGTCCTTGTTCTGGAATACCCCAATGTAAGAGTGGTAAAGGCAGATCATAAAACACATGTAGAAGAGCACTGGAGACTGACAGGAACGGGAAGACAAAGACACAGAAAGACCAATAACTGATGGCTAGGATCAGGAAGACTGGCTAGTTGAAGATCTTGGATAGTTGAAGGATGATGACAGCGGTCATGATTATGCTGAGGTCCATGATGATAACGATGATGATGCAGTAAAGACGTGGCCATAAAGAAACGAGACAGTAAACGTCACTCAGTAACGACACGGCGAGACAGAAGGATCGTCTATCTGTATTAAAATATTACTACTTGCTACTTTTATAGCATCAGGTGTCATCATGCTGACAACTATTGTACGTGGCACACCTCACATCACTTCGTGGTACTAGCGTCGTCAAAATCCCCCGTGTCATAATTTTCTTAGTGAAACGTCCTGTAACGGACAATGAACCTATCTCGTCAGCTTTTCGGGAAACTGCGGTAAGGGCGCGCATTGAATTGTGAAATTTCAATTGAACACCCATTAAAAGAACAAGTAGACCTTTTAATTTTTTCATCGTCCAGTGACTATAAGTCATGATGTTTGGCTACAAAGATCGAATGACGTTGAAATGGAATGAAATTATATATATATATATAATGTAGTAAAAAAGGACAGGGTCCACTCTGTAAAGTTACCCGTAACTAGTAGTCTTTAGGATTTATGGTATATCTTCTTCTTCGTCGTTCGTCCTGAAAAGGACGTTGGGTGCGTTGTATCCGTTTACAGCGAAGCTGAGATATTTGCGCCTTTCGGCCGACACATCCGACTTCAGCGCGGCATATATATATATATATATATATATATATATATATATATATATATATATATATATATATATATATATATATATATATATATATATATATATATATATATATATATATATATATATATATAATCATCGAATTCCAGAATTCTCGCCGTTTGTACGTCGGTCACATCTAAGGGATGCATGTGGTTGAAAGTTAGAAATTAATTGTATTGTTTCCCTTATATGTACTCTCTCGAAAATAGTAACACACAACGAAGAAAAGTCGGTGAATTGTGCAACACAAAGTGAGTGACAGTGATATATGAATAAAATGTAAGTTATTGATTGTAGAACCCAGTTTCATTCCGGAAACGGATTTAACTCATCATTTTGTTAAAAATAACCTTAAAATGTAAGTTTTTGATTGTTTCTTCGAGACAAAATTTTAATTAGAAGTATTGCAGACTTCTTGTTGGAGCTACTCGCTGGAAATTAAACGGTTTATTGGAGCATACTGTAGCGAAATTTGGCACCTCTTGCTTTGTTGTGAGAAAAAAAAAAAGGTGTAGCGCGACATACACACAAACATGTTAAGCCAGACGGTATTGCTGAAAGTAGGAAATAGCGAATATAGGAATGAATGGCCGACTTTAAAAGCTTGCATTTACTGGACATTAAATTTAAAACTACAAGAAAACGCCTGGTTGGAATAATATTAAATAAAAATAACTCAACAAAGGAGATAGACTAGGAATTATATCCAAAAGGATATTATTCAAATATAAATAGTTTTAAAGATAATTAATATTTTTCAACTTCATCACATCTGCTAAAAGTTAGCTAATAATCTTTAAAAATTTATTGTACGTATATGCCTCAACGGATTTGGATAAAACTTATATAGAACGAAAGCCTCGTTTGGGGAAAATGAAAGAATACCTAGGAAGGAAGGAAGGAAGGATATAAGTGTGTAGTGAACAGAAGAGAAAACAAGTACAGGAAAAGCACAGATTGCCTCAAATCGCCTCAAACCGAGAGATTAAACGAAAATCTTTTTAGACCTTAGGAGGTGCTTTCTCGTACGTGAGATATACACATATATAAGGACAGAGCGGCGCGTTGAAAATCACACACACCAAATCCAGAATGAGAAACTGGAAGACAGCATCTGCAAGAAAAGTTCTTTTTTTCACGCTGCATGCAGGGCAGATTAAATTCAGCCAATATAGTCTCACCGTGAGCTTATAAATCCTAAGAGGGTATAGAAGTTTATTAAAGATTTTATATATATATATATATATATATATATATATATATATATATATATATATATATATATATATATATATATATATATATATATATATATATATATATATATATATATATATATATATATATATATATATATATATATATATATATATATGACTAATATCATTTTATTTCAGATGTTATTTACGATTTGATTGTATCAGATATAATTTTTTAAAAAAGGGAATGACGCTAACCAGAGATAACCTTCACCGGCATTGTCAAGAGGTATAACCATTAATTTGTTAGCCAAATATAGCATGGCTAGTTCTTGCCTGGAAGCTTACGACATACCAGCAAGTACATAAGTGACTCGGCATCCATAAGTGGAAGGCAAAGGTTATATCGTACCCAGGTATCATAACGTGATTTATTCATGTATTTTGTTAATTCTGCACAGTATACATTATCTTATCATGCTATCTCTGTAACATACTACCATGATTCATTCATTTATATACAAACACTGAAGACATGGTCGCATCATGAACAGCAGTTGGTGGTGAGATTGTTGGAACACCATGGCCACCTATTTATTACCTTTTGTTCCAGGTTTTTATGATCATTCCTGATCGAGAAACTATAGACTTGAGGACCGTTGATCCTGCTAACTGAAGCCTAGTGGTCAACCAATCTTCAACACCTTAGTCCCCCGTAGTTATAGGGCGGGCTGAAGGACAGTCTGTTTATTCAAGTGTGTCTCAGGAACCTCGAGCAGACGTGGCTAACAACAGATAAGTTTTATGTGTATCCATCCAACAAACACTGTGAGCAGTTTCTAAAACGACTGTCTATGATGAGAACTAGATAGCCAGATATCAAAGAGATACTGTGACAAACTTTTGTGTAATTTCAGTGGAAGATAAATCCAAGACTTTTTCTATTATTTATTTTAATTTGTAACTATAAATAATCCTACATTTTACCATCTTCCAACACCCATTTCTCATTACAAGAATATATATAGATGTACATAATAAATATTGAAACTGTACTCATTTGACTTGGTAAATTCTTAACTGTTAAAATTTGTGATACCAGTGTACTTTTCGGGCACTGGAACTTCATCCTTTCTGGAGAGAGATTCTACTTCTTCTCTACCACTATTATCATACTAGAAAAACCTTTCGCTACACATACATACCATGATTCCCGATGATCCCAACGACGCAGTAGATTTCCCAACCGAGTTCCTTAACGAGCAGTGCCCATCAGGAATGCCACCGCATTTGCTGAAATTAAAGGGTGCTGCATGTATCATGTTATTGCGAAATCTGAACGCAAAAAATAAAATATTGAATGGCACGCGTTTGGTCATAAAAGTCTTGCATCGGAATTCCACAGATGCAGAAATTATCACTGGCAGTAGTAATAAGGGAGAACGAGTCTTAATTCCTCGCTTTAACTTAGAACCGAGCGAGCGCAGTTTGCCATTTAGGATGCGTCGTCGTCACTTCCTAATATTAGATTTTAGCATTTGCAATGACGATCAATAAGGCGCAAGGACAATATTTTGATCACGTAGGAGTTTTCCTTCCTGAACCTGTTTTCGGACACAACCAGCTCTATTTCGTCCTCACCCGAGGAACAAATCATGAAAACTTGAAAGTATTTGTTAAAAACACTTTTTATCAGGAAAAATTCTTTGAAACAAATCCACGCACTTTCGCAAAAAATATTGTCATCAAAGAACTTTTATAATGAATTTAAAAATATTGTAAAAATATATTAGTTTTTTCTATTTACTTCCGTCATTATTGACGGGTTATTGGTAGTATACTATATATATATATATATATATATATATATATATATCTATATATATATATATATATATATATATATATATATATATATATATATATATATATATATATATATATATATACTGTTCAAAAAAAGAAACGCATAGCTACTGAAGGCACACACATAGCCATAATTTTGACATTCAATAACTTTTTTTAATTTAATGAGTTAATTGTTCAAATTGCACACAAGAATACCTTAGGGTTCAACCAATCAATTGGGTCACGAGAGTTTTTTGGCGTACGGGCTTTCCCGTTAGTATGGTGTGTGGCCTCCTCTTGCATCGATCAGCGACTGGCATCTCCTGGGCATGGATGCGATCAGACGTCTGATGTGGGCCTGTGGGATGGCTGCCCACTCTTCCTGGAGTGCTTGGAACAGATCACGACGATTGGCTGGAGCAACGTCTCGGCGACAAACACGTCTATGCAGCTCATCCCACAGGTGCTCAATCGGACTCATGTCTGGAGACAGGGATGGCCAGGGAAGGGTGAGAATGTTGTTGGCAGTCAGGAACTGCGTGGTCAACCGTGCACAATGGGGTCTGGCGTTATCCTGTTGAAACACAGACCTTTGGGCAGCCAAAAATGGAAGGACATGGGGTCGAATAATTTCATTGACGTATCGTAGCGCATTCAAGCCTCCTTCAGTGTGCACCAATTGACTCCTTCCGTTGTAACTGATCATTCCCCACACCATTGCACCTCCACCACCGTGCGGCGGAGCTTCATCAACGCAATTTTGGGAAAAACGTTCATGTCGCCTACGGTAGACACTACGCCGTCTATCATGACGCTGCAACAAAAAGAAAGATTCGTCACTAAATCAGACACGTCTCCATTGATTGTCAGCTGCCCAGGGACGATGCTGGTTAGCCCAAAGAAGTCGATTTTGGCGATGGCGGCGCGTAAGGACAGGTCCTCGGTGAGGTCGTTGTGCCCGAAGTCCAGCGTCATGCAGTCTATTCCGGACAGTTTGATCAGACACATGACGTCCTGCAGGCAATGACTGGACTGTTGAGGAAGCTGTTGTAAACCTGTCTCTGAGGTGACGAAGCCGAATAAAGCGATCCTCCGCTGCTGTTGTCACTCTGGGTCGTCCACTGCGATGCCGGTCTTCAACTGAGCCAGTGGCTTGGAACCGGTGCCAAAGTCGACTGATGGTACTCTGATGCACGTTTAGATGCCTGGCAACCTAACTTTGACTTTCGCCTGCATGCAGTCGGCCAATAGCAATGTTCCTTACATTTATCGATAGAGACGCCATAAATGTCTGCTTGAAAATGAACTGAATTTTTTTTTGTTTAGCGTTATCCCTTTATAGGGTTTCAGTTGCGTAGTCAGTGAATAGTGTTCACCCCAAATTTTGTTGCTTTCACGTGCGCGCAACATGAGCTGTGGTCAAAAATTGCGTCATAAACACCAGTGACCACTGCGTTGTAACGATTACAAAAACGAACGCAATTCAGGTCAACACGTGCATTTGACACTGTAAAGAACATTTGAGGCTGGTTTTTATATACCCTAGCACCAAATTTTACTTACAAACTCATAAAAACGCGACCTCGGATAGCTATGCGAGCCAATCAAACGCAAGGCAGCAAAAGGGAGAACTCCTAAAACTGAGCTGACAACTTAAGTTGGTCTCCAGCTGAATATAACCTGAACAGTATTGACGCAGCTAGAATCCTTGTCATGACAGCTCAATACTAGCTACAAGAGCTTACAGTCCTTTTCATGGCTTAGATTTTAAACGCTGGGTGCATAAGAGTAGTTCTTTTATTCTTCCTCTCCTCATTTTTCATTTACATTTTCGTTCGATGTAATTTCTTAAACTGTATAAAGGGTGTGACGTGTACTGGAAAAGAGCCTACAGTAATCTGACAGCTTATTGTAACCTTATAGCTCCTCTCTGATTTGCTAGCTAAAAATGCTTCATACCAACTGTCTATTTCTGCAACGTACCATTTTGTCCCCGCCTTCTTTTCTGTAAACGCGGGCTAACGCAGTGTTTACCATCTTCGTTGACCTGTCAGTCATAACAGGAAACAAATCACGCTTCGTTTTACCGCGTTCCACTCACGCGAGCTTATCTGTCAATCATATAATATTTGACAGACAGCACGTGAGAGAGAGAGAGAGAGAGGGAGAGAGAGAGAGAACAGACTTCTTTGAAGTTGCTCAGAGGAAATCTAAAAATCCCCAATATCCTTTGATCTGGGAACACTGGCATCCTACAAGGAAACTCGCAAGTAGAACAGAAAGTCTTTTGATGTCGGTCAAAGCTCCAGACCAGAAACTCTGGAATACCGAAACGTAAAGCCTTTCATCTTGATACCTCTAGCTTCTGAATTTTTGTCTCACACAAGAGCGCGAAATAACGCATTAGAGATCAAGAGGAATTTATATATATATATATATATATATATATATATATATATATATATATATATATATATATATATATATATATATATATATATATATATATATATATATATATATATATATGTATATATATATATATATATATATATATATACACTACTGTTTCTATAACCCAACTATCAGTCGTCACTCAGAATTTGAGAAGAATCTAGCGCGCAGCCCATTTCTTTTGGATTGTTATAAGTGATTCGTGGAGATTTAATTCTGTATTTCTGGTAAGAGGAAAATAGTTCTAAGTGTTAGAACTATTTCACGGTGAAAGCATTTAAAGTTAAACACTTACACTTTACTTACATTTTTTCTTGCTAGGCGTATTAAATAAAATAACGCGTAGCGATTTTCATAACCAGATATTCAATTAAAATGTTAGACCACGTCCCCGACCGCTACCTAGCTGAGACGAGACGGTAAATTTTGTTTAAAGTGTAAACCGACGCATCACTAAACTCTCCAGGAGAGAGAGAGAGAGATAAAAAAAAAAGACGGTTAACCAGACCGGACTTGAAGGCTAAACGACTGATAGTGGGAGGGAAATAAATACTGTTTATATTTCATTTGTTTAATTATTGTTATTATAGCGTCTATTATATTTTAAATGCAATACGACAAATTAACAGACGCCGACAATTTACTAGATGCTAAATGATAGGTGATAATTTGTACGAGCGCATTGTGAGAAGAAAATAATAAATAACACACCGAGCGTGTGACTTCCAGCCGCGAGAAGGGGCGGGAGAGTCTTCATTGACTCAGTCCGACCCACCTCCGCGGCCAGCGGTGTCTGTATGTAAGGCGTAGTGAAAAACACCATGTATCTATTAAATTCGTCAGGCTTTGACAGAGCGGAGGAGAGACTATCGTGTCCACGTCTATACATATTTATATTTACATAGTGGTAGCATTTTCCCATAAAATGTTTCTTGTATTTTTAGCAGACCTGATCCCAAGTGGATGGGACCAGCGGTCTTTTCTTTTTCTTTTCCATTTCCATGGTTAAGAGTGTACAAGCCGAAGATACTGTATGACTATAAATTAAAATACTGGACTTACCAAATCCAGGATACTATTTTTATCAGCCAACAGTGGCGTATACCTAAAACATTATTATTATTTTCCCCAACACCTGACAGTTGTAATCCAAGTGGAGTACTAAAATATACACTGTGCAGGACTGGCACTCTGACAAAGAGTCGGCCGATAGAAAATCCATCGTCATCATTTGTAACAACCGGATTATTCCAGAACTCTAGAAGTGTTCCCCTCTCTTAAAACGGTAAACACCAAGGACCCTCTCATATTCAATATTTGTAGTAAACCCTATATCCAAATAGACGTTCCAGCCGAGCGGGAAACAAGACTGTTTTCCCCGCCAGCCCTCAACACTGCAAGAGTTGTCGCAACGAAATTAGTCAGTTGTAGTTCCTGTATCTAAAATCACATTCCCCTGTGCACACATCGGAGGAACAGTGCTAGTTTTTTTTTAGAACAGTGAAGACAACCCTTTATGATTTATATTATTTCCAGGATTCATCGTGGACCTTAACTTATTCGGCGTTCACCTCATTAGTTGTTGTTTTTTTTTTTTGGGGGGGGGGGGGTTAACTGGGGCCATTTTGTGTCCTCGATAGCTGGGGGTGATACACTAATCAACAGTAAAATAGGGATTATGTTAATGGAATAAATGTACCAAGGGATACCACAGACCCAAGAGAAGAAAATACAAAATAGGTAAGAGTGTGAGAGGTGGCCACATGAATGAGAGAGAGCGTGTGTTGATTTTATTGTTGCTGGAAATTATCTATTAATCTTTGGTGGTTTGATTTGATTCTGTTTACTTTACTTGGTCTTTTATTGTACCAATACTGTTATTCTGTAAACCTAGTGCTAACCTTCAACCTTTGGATAAATATTTTCGTTAGGTTATTTTTCCTATACGGTGAAGGCGCACCATTCTTCTTTATTTCCTCTATATGTAAATGCTTTTCTTGATATCTTTGGGTAACTTGTGTGTTGGTCAGACCCATTTATCCTTAGTTTTTTTCAAGTTTGTGTGTCATTGTTGTCACATACTGTTGTGTGTGTGTAGAGTAACCTGTTCTTATTTTTAGATAAGGGAGGCAAAGACTGTCTTATAACAAAGTATAGTTGTACGGATAGACTGGATGAGAGAAACCTACTCACTCCAGAGACATATCTTTCCCTCAACCTACCGCCTGTGAAATCTATTTTTTATACATTCTCGTGTATCTGTCAACATTCACTCTTTACTTAGACTGTGCCCAATAAACCAATTAATCTACCGTACGACAAAGGGAAACAACTCTGGTATAACCAAAGATCAGAGGGAATTAGTTATGACAGAATTTAGAAAATTTAAAATTATGTTTATGTCTTCCGTTGTATTTTATTGTTGGCATCAAGTACTACTTTAATTGACATGACCACGTCCTCATGACTATGTTGTCAAAATGAGGCTTCTGGTCAACAGTGGCCCGTCATCATCGGAGGATCGTTTTGTTTGTAGACAACGGATATCATAGTCTGATGTATATGTTTGCAGGTTCTTACCCCAGTGAGAGTCACAACAAAGCTTCTGGTAAGGAGCATAACAGACTGCAGTGTATGAGTTAAGGATACACCTCTGCATCGCCTGGTAGTGACATTGCATTTACCTGTCCAGGTAAATTAAATGTATTAGAAAGTCTATACCTGACCAATGACAGAAGTGTCCGTAAAGAAAGGAACTGAAGGATATAAGTACCGTTTCACTGAAGAAGAAAATCCAAAAGTCACCAAATGTCCGATATGGTGTTAAAAGAAATTGACGATTTATTAATTTCCAGCTTATGATTTTGCACACACTTACCTGCAACTTTAAATAAATTTCTATTTTAATTATTAAAGTGTACTGACATATTTTATAAATTGCAGTTCATTTATTTTGTTAAAATTCCAGTTAACAGTTCTAATTTTTTGTTATTGTGTGGAATTCAAAGAATATTTAATATTTTTAAATCAGTAGGAATAATTAACGAGCTGCATTTAACACCATCTACAGTAGACATTCAAAAATCCGGCAACCTCCGGACCTGAGTGCCGGATTTTTTAAAATGCCGGATTTTTTATGGTTATATATTCTGTGTATATTTAACAGAAAATGACTACCTGTACACTTTATCTGCGATCGACAATGCACGATGTTTACGTTTTACACCACTTCTTTTATTTGCTGAATCCATAATGGGGCTAAACAGCAGCAAATAAATGATAAAATGAGAAGGAATGAGCAGGAATGCCTGTTAACACGTGCAAGCAAGACCCAACAGCTGCATCAAAACATAAACTGCTCCAGAAAACAGTGGCGCGCCAACGCGGTAAATTTAAAAATGCGCTCCGAAATCCATGCCGGAAATCTGAAGGAACCGGATTATCGATGGCCGGATTTTTGAATGTCAACTGTACTATAGAGACACCCTTGGAGCATAGGACAGGTTTAGCGAGAAGGTGACTTTCTTCACAGATCTCTTCTACAGCTACCATCTAGAACTGTGCAGTTAGCTACCTGACATGTCCAGTGCCATCCTTACCTCTAAGTCACTAGCTCTCTTCTCCATTTCTTGGAACTATTATTTTACTATGTAACTTCCATCTTGGCACATAGCCACATATATGTATGTATGTATGTATGTATGTGGTAACAGCCCTCATTAACGCTGTATGAATTTATGTAAATTTACGTTATATAGATTCTAATGATTCTCCTATATGCCATGTTGTATGTTATTATATCACGTCAGTACATATCAATGTATTCTCTGGAGAATAAAGATTCTGATATGTGTGTGTGTGTGTGTCTGTGTGCGCGCGCTTGCTTACATTTTTTCTGAATTTTTTACATATAAGATTAAATATTTATGAACATTTTACAGATGTGATTATTTGTCTAGGAACTTTTTACAAATGCGATTAAATTTTTTTTCGATTTTTTTTCACACCCATCCATTAAATATTTATGAACGTTTTACAGGTGTGATTATCTGTCTAGGAACGTTTTACAGATGTGATTAAATATTTATGAGCGTTTTACAGATGTCGTTTTATACATATAAATATTTATGAACGTTTTACAGATATGATTAAATATTTATGAACGTTTTATTGATATGATTAAATATTTATGAACGTTTTACAGATATGATTAAATATTTATGAACGTTTCACAGGTGTGATTAGGAACGTTTTACAGGTGTGATTAGGAACGTTTTACAGATCTACAATTCCTGAGTTACAAAATCAGATCACGCCAAAGCTGGACACACCTGTACGTATTAATCCACGCTCCGACTACGATTCCACATCGTGGCGATTACTTGTCCCACCCCTTCTTGTTCCCGCACTACCTCAGTAAACACCAACAGTTGGTACGAGGAGAGAGCCGGTATTTGATCAGAGAAAGTGATCAAACACTTACCCTGGGGTTTAGAGGATGGGAAAGGTCTGACCACCTCCGCGGCTCCCGGCACTCTATGTGAACAGCTGAAGCCGAGCGGGCTGGGAAAACCATCGATAAGCGGAATGAATAGCGGGTCGGTAGCCCGTTACACTCTCAAGTGGTGGGACATTATGCTGTTTGATTTTTTGTTATAACTTGGGGGGGGGGGGGGGGGGGGGAGAGAAGAGAGAAAGTATGAGATTACAGTAGTGTAATGGTAGGCAGTACAGGAGATGTGGAGATCTACTTTTAAGTAGAACACTAAGCTCCCGAAAGATCTACCCAGATAAAAATGATGTGTTTCCAGTTTTCAGAGTATTATGCATTGCGAATAAGTGCAGTCTCCCTGTAACAGTTATCTTTGCCGAGTGATCTGCTGGTTGTAATCCCACTGATGGAGTAGTGTTAAATTGACATTTAAATATATTTGACCAGATGTTGACTTTAATTTAAGAAACAGATAGCGTTCGTATCTCGTGTAGTAGATGAATAAAGTTAACTTTATCATCTTGCTCGTGGGTTTTCATCGGGAGCGTGGAAATAGTAGCTATAATCCTGTGCCGGCGGGTGAGGATTAGTCTGACATTTTCCTAGCTTTAGTTGTTTCCTTCCTCCATCGCCTTGTGATCTACCAAATCATCTTTAGTGATCTAGCAGTAGACCGCGATTGACCTGATGCCGACCCCTGCAGTAGAGGAGCAACAAGAACATTATTAAAATCACAAAAGGTGAAATAACACAGAACAAGTAGATATGACGACATACAGGGGCGTCACGAGAACAACATGTCTGAGGGAGTAGTCCCATTTCTTTCTTGTCGCCTCAGAGACCGCCCGGGGAATTACAAGGGACTTGCACGAACACATTGTGTATGTACATGACGGACAGGAGGATCAGCGGCATCAGGAACGTGGGAACCGGTAGAGTAATTACTCAGGCTGACCTGATTCAGCACTGTGTCTGAGTGAACTGTTAACGTCTCTGAGTGCACTGTTAGAGTCTATAAGTATTTGAGTGTACTGTTAACATCTATTAGTATAACAGACGCTGTTAACGTCTGTTGAAGCATCTGAGTGCACTGTTAACGTCTATGAGTATCTCAATGCACTGTTAACGCCTATACGTATCCCAGTGCACTGGTAACGTCTGTAAGTATCTTAATGCCTTGCTCATTTCCAAAAATATACGAGCACTTGGCTCATACCTACACATATTAAGTGACTTGCGCATTTGGCTCATGTCTAAAAGTGTGTGCGTGTTAGTAGCTCACGTGTACACGTAAGTTCGTTCTCTGTTCATATTCAGTATCTGAGTGTCTGGACACATATCAGGTGTCCCAGCACTTCGCGCATACAAGGTATTTTAGTGCCTGGCTCGTATCCAGTATTTGTGTTAGCTGGCTCGTGTGTGCACGCATTTGAGTGCTTTCTTCTGTCTACAAATATTTGAGCGTTCTGGCTCAAGCTCTTTTTTTTTTCACAATACAAGATAATTTGTACAAGGTCTACGTGATCGGGACGCAGTGGTGGCTTCAGGAACCAAGAATGGAGTGTACGCAATTTCAGATATGAGCAGCATTACATCATAACACCCCGTAGGTGTAGAGACGGGCACGCGGGGTCAAGTGGGCAGGCTGTTTACATTCTGCATCCAATAGAAACTCTCCTCTGTTGGTAACCGCCACACTGACTCCCAGAACCGGGGCGAGGTATCGATACGTGCTCACGTGAGGAATCACTCAACGTACACTTCGATATGAGCAAATGATCTGTCAATACACTCAACATGAACTCCTCACCGATTGGACCAAACCAGAAGAGAGCATATCAAACCATCGGTAAGGACGCGTTCACACAGATAACCTAGCGCCACCTGCTTGTCTCATCCACACTTAACACACCTACACATCCGAAACCAACGGTCCTCTTACCTTGGTTGTAGTTACGTGTTTCTTTACGCGCCCGTGGGTGTGTTCTTGGAGGGATTAAGATTCCATGGCAGTCTGCTACGTTCCTCATTTTATACACCTTTTAAGTTGTATCCACACAATCATATATAATGACAGCTTCAAAGAATAGGTCTGCCATTAACTCAAACATTTCACAGTGGAATTGGTAGTAAGGTCAGGGAATTAAGTCACATTTCACAAATGAATCACGCAGTGTCCCGTACGGCGTAGAGTACCTGGTGTGGTATAGCGACACGCACACGATGTACCTGAACTGCATCATTGGCCAGGAGTCACTCCGGAAATGGCTACGTTTTTGTTTACTAAAAATATGGAGAAATGAGTTATCTAACCTAGCTCACACTGAGAACATGGAAACACATTAGCAGACACTTAACCCGACTCACATAGACAAACAATAGTAGATACTTCACCCGACTCACTGAACACAAGGAGAAACAACAGTAGATAGCTAACCTGATTTACTGAAAACATGAAGACACAGTAGATACCTAACCTGACTCCATGAAAGCATAGCTAAACAACAGTAGATACTTGATCTGACTCACTGAAAACATGGGAGAAACCTAACCCGAGTGACTGAAAACATGTTTATTATTTATTGAAAATATTAAGACACAATACTACATAACCCGAATCACTGAACACATGGAACAATAGTAGATACCTAACCCGACTCACTGAAAACATGGGACAATAGTAGATACCTAACTCGACTCACTGAAAACACAGGAGATACCTAACTCGACTCACTGAAAACTTGTTTATTATTTATTGAAAATATGAAAACACAATAGTACATACTCAACCCGACTCACTGAAAACATGGGACAATAGTAGACACCTAACCCGACTCACTGAAAACACGGAGCAATAATAGATACTAACCCCGATTCACTGAAAACATGGAAATACATAACCCGACCCACTGAAAACATGAAACAATAGTAGATACTTGACTTACTGAAAATATGGAACAATAATAGATATGATTAACTCGACTCACTGAAAACATGGAACAATAGTAGATACTTAACTCGACTCACTGAAAACATGGAAACAATAGTAGATACTTGACTCACTGAAAATATGGAACAATAGTAGATAATTAACTCGACTCATTGAAAACATGGAACAATAGTAGATACTTAACTCGACTCACTGAAAACATGGAACAATAGTAGATACTTAACTCGACTCACTGAAAACATGGAACAATAGTAGATACTTAACTCGACTCACTGAAACCATGGAAATACCTAACCCAGCACAGTGAAAACATGGAACAATTGTAGATACTTGACTCACTGAAACCATGGAAATACCTAACCCGGCACAGTGAAAACATGGAACAATAGTAGATACTTAACTCGACTCACTGAAACCATGGAAATACCTAACCCGGCACAGTGAAAACATGGAACAATAGTATATACTTAACTCGACTCACTGAAACCATGGAAATACCTAACCAGACTCATTAGAAACACGGGGGGGGGGGGGGGGGGGGGGGGGGGGGGGAATTACAAATTTAAATATAATATGTAAACACTAAATAATACTTGTAAACCAATGTTACTGTATTCCAGTTGTACTTAACTAAACTTATTACGCATCGAGACATAAGTGTCTCAACTGCTCTTTCTACAATTTAAAAAAGGTATTCGTCAACACACTAATTCCTGTGTAAACTGAACGCTATCTAAGCCCTTCCATTCGCTATAAACCTTTCCAGCCAATTTGGTGAGCTTTTGAACAAGACGCGCCGGTCTTCGCGCATTGTTGCTCCAGCATTTAGCCATTTATTGGAGCCATGCCGCATGTGCATCGATTACGTGAGCGCACAATTGAGGAAAATGGTTCATTAAAAGTTTACCCCTTTTTTGCGCGTGTCGCAGGGACGAAACAAAAGATGTAATCTGGATCTGGTTGTAGCCGTAAAAAGACGAAATCTGCGACTGGAACGGCTACGCTGTGCTTTATCTGGCAGAAACAGGTCTATTGTTACACTTAACTGCTTTTTTTTTTTTTTTTGAGCTGATGAAATGAGGTGGGGGGGGGGGGGGGGGGGGGGGGGGGGGGGGGGGGGGGGGGGGGGGGGGGGGGGGGGGGGGGGGGGGGGGGGGGGGGAGAGAGAGAGGGGGAGCAGAAATGATATACACTGAGCGTTTATTTAAACATAGCCCAACCAGACCAGCCCTAAAGACCTGTGTTTTCTTGAGTGGGGTCTGTGCGGGGACAATGAAATAACAGGCTTACTACTCCAGCAGGCATGCCGTTAGAAGCCATTAATGTGTGGCCTGCGTCTGGGGCTAGAAATCTCATCCTGTACAAAAAAATTTTCGTACGGCCGCTATTACTCAAGGCGAAATCTCTGGTTAATATGTCTAACCTGAGACTGATTTTACGTGAGTACCCCTTTTGTCTCTGTACAATGACAGGTGTCCTCTCGCCATTCAGGCAAATACTCCCCGATTTCGGAGGTACCCATTAGAGCTGGGTCGGCTCATGAGCCGTTCAGGTTATTCCAGCCCCTGGTCGACGACACTGCTTAAAATTTCTTCGCCAGGGCTCGAATTATTCCAGTCCAAGTCTCGGTGGACGACACTCCTTCAAATATATCTCGCCAGGGCTAGAACCTGGATCACCCGATTGCTAGCGCAATGTGGTACCCACTACACCAGCGCGGTTCCCATAGTGTAACATGAACTGCTATATAAACCACAGCTGTAAGAAAACCGATTTAAAAAACAGGTGGCTGGCGATGACGTCTTAGAACACGTAACGACTGGAGCACGGGACATGGTACAACACAGGTGACTGGTAAAGGTAGTTGTACCACTAGTAGATAGTGACGTAGGGCAGTCAATTGTTAGAGACTTCTAGGTCTCAGCTTATTGTTCACGCTACCGCTGCCTTCCCTTACACTAGAGCACAGCCAGGTATCCATTTACCACTGGGTAGACCAGAAAGTGCTTTTGACGTTGATACGCTGACTGCGTTTTTTAACTCATGAGCAAAGTCAGGTACCCATTTACAGCTGAGCAGGCTAGATCGTGGCGCTATCTGGTTTCGAAACTAGTAACTCGGCCTCGAGTAGCAAGCGCTCTAACCACTTTGCCACTCGGCGCTAGTGTCCTATTCCTTTATATACGTATGTGTGTGCGCAAGTGTTCTCTATATATATGTATGTATATACACCCCCACCTAGGCATATTGGGAATATGGTGTTAGGCCCATATTTTCTTGATCATCGGCACACTAAGGGTGATTAGGTCAGCATCACGCCGGCCGCCTTAACCTTCACAGAGTTGCTCTGGTACCCAATTCATGAGGTTGGGTCGACCCCGGAGCCGTTTGCGGTCTAAAAAAATCCCACCTCAACTGGGGATCGAACCATGGACCACCGAGCTAGGAACCCAGTGCACTAACCACTGCGCTACCTCGGCTCCCGTGTGTGTGTGTTCAAGTTATGTATGTATGTATGTATGTATGTATGTATGTATGTATGTATGTATGTATGTATGTATGTATGTATTATCATTTTTCTTTGTGTATGTTACGGTGCCTGGAGCCACCGTTGTGATGGTGGCCGTGCAGGAAGCCTGCACCAAACATTCACGTGCTCTTGTAGCGGTGGTGATGTATGACAAACTAATAACTGGTAGTTTGGCACACGTACATTCAAAGTGTGTGTGTGTGTGCGTGCGCGTGCGCGTGCGCGCGCGCGCGCGTGTGTGTGTGTGTATTACATGGGTTACATTTATGTATTACATAACTATTTAAAAACCACTGTGACTATATGACAACATACGAAAGTTTAGATGTTAAAATAAGAAAAAAAAACAGACATATTGAATTACTGAGACAGTTCCCTACACAATTTTTTTTGTTTTTTTGGTTTATTAATAAAATTTTGCCTCGTTTTGGCGTCCTAATAACTCTCCAATATGGTATGATGTACTTCAAATAACACATCAGTCCATGTAAATGTAATCTATGAAAAATAACGATTTTGAAACATATATGTGCGGATGTATGCCTGCATGTATGTAGTCGTAAAATAACAACAATTAAGAACCAGATAAATAGACAGTGGAACTCAGGCAGACAATAGTAAATGAATGCAATAAAGCACCTTTGTTCTTCAGTAGCTACCCACAACAAAGGGAAGAATGGAAAGCCCAGCAAATGGAGGTTACTGAAGATCATAAGCATTATTATCTTGCAATAATTACTCCGAGATGGCACGCGGTAATTCTCTGGACTTGCTACGGTGGTGATCCAACTCCCGCGACCTGCTATCATGTCTACGTCATTCACTGCCGTCTGCTACGGTTCCACTATAGTATTTTCAGTAATGGAGGGGGGGAGGGAAAATTATATCGGACGATGTAAGAGCGCGCAAGGCTGCTAGTGGATCGCGGCCGTAGAATTTGATCTTTGAACTTCCGCCTCACCAGATACCTACTAAAATGCATGTGTAGATAACGTGGCTAAGTGGTCAGAGAGCTTACCTCTCGCGGAAAATTTACTAGGTTCTGGGATCGAAACCAATAAACATCGCGCTCCGGTCCACCCAGATCTAAATGGGTACCTGATTCTGCTCTTGGGGCAATGGCAGCGCGCATTGGAACTAGTCGCCTCACCTAACAAAGCTGGACCTAGTAAAGCCAAATCTCTCAGATTTAACTCCCCTCCTGCAATATCTGCTACGGGAGTACCTTTAACTTTAAGGTCACGTGAACAAAAAATGATAATCTATTAAGGTAACTGTTTACGATATATCTAGCTAAACTTGGAATAAGCAGGGGTGGTAGGTACATGAGGATGACGTTATGTTAACGATAACAGTTAAACATGAGTTCAACATAACGATGTGTATCCTTCTGGAGAAGACAAGCAGAAGAACACGTCCGCCCATCAACTCCACTACAGCAGCAGATTGACAGTTTAGCCTTAACAACCCCCCCCCCCCCCCCCCCGAGGTGACGCTGTATGGCGATGACAGAAGCCTGAGACGGACTGCTCATTGTGTGAGAGAAATCAGTATGATTTGACTGTTTGCACCTTACGTATCAAGAATCAGCAACACTATAGCTAGTCCTACATCAAGTACTCACACACGCTCTCCTGTAGCGGTAGTTTCTGTGACAACTCTGTTTAACCATGCTCAAGTTGCTAGCCCCTAAGTAACACCTCATGCAAGGTGATACGAAACAAAAACGAGGTAAACCAAAAGCAAGTAGCGTTCAACTGGTCTAACTCCTTATAGACATTTTTGTTTTTAAACTATATGTAGTATATTCATATGCTACAATTGACTTACTGACAGCATCCTTACACGTTTAGAATATCTCTCCTTACACCTGTAATCTCCATCCTGTTTTTTTTTTTTTTTACCTTCGCATCGTCACACCAGGCTTTGAGAAACTCGTACACTCAACAAGTCTTAGTGCGCTGCAAGGCACACTTAATTTATATTTCGTCATCGTAATGAAAATTTAGGCATGGGGAAACAAAGAAGCGAGGATGTGAGAGAGGACAGAAAAGAAAGCCTGAGAAAACGTGCCCAAACAAGAACATACTGGAATAAGACAACTCACATGCCAATTTTAAATGTCGGTTTCCGGGCTAGTTTGTAACTATCAGTTTAAGTTTTAAACAACACAAAATTACTCGTAAATATATAACGTTTAAAATAACTAAAATTTACGTTTATGATTATCAATGCATTCATACATATATTTTTCTCATAAAAAATGTATTTTGCAGTATATCATTGGGTACACATTTGTGTTATGGTTATGCCAAGCACCTGTTTATGCATCCCGCTGAAAACCTAGGAAAAATCCATGAACCGTGGTTGACTACCATTGCTGCAGATTACGGCTCTGATTGCTGCAAACGACATTCTTACTTGCATTAACTGTTCTGAGTATTCATAATTCCTGTTACTATATTTCTCTGGGTTTTTTTTCAATAGTCTGCTGCGCGCGCGCGCGCGCGCGCGCACGCACGCACACACACACACACACACACACACACACACACACACATAAATACATATGACTTATCATCTGCTTATAATCAACCTGCCCTGGCGGTCATTTTGTCTTATCGTCGGTGAACGTAACAAATATCGAATATTTCTATATAGAAGAGCCGAAAGTCACTCAAAGAATTCTTATTTTCCGCTGAAATATTTATATGGAGATTGGTACTTGCCTTTTTGAAGACATTAAGTCTAGAAATGTCTATAAATATGTCGTCATCTTTTGTCAAGTTATAAATAGTTAGTTAATTTCTCTACGTTGTCACAAGATGTATTTTGGTGTGTCCTCTTTCCGATCTCTCCTTCACTACGGCAGTATCAGTTACATTTTTGTACTGATTTTATTGCGATCTTTTCCGAGTCCCACCCTTTTCTTTCTGTTTGCTATGTAGCAGAGAGTTTGTTTTTTCAAACATCTGACAACCCTTATTGGTGATAATACGTCGCGTTTGCCAGGGTGCGGCAAAGCTTTGCTAAGCTTAGGCCAAGGGCGCGACAGATAAGAAATTAATCGTCTGTGCGACACATTCTGGACAGCCAAGCATGACATAATCGTTTCCGGTACACCTTGTTACAAAGAGATTACTTAACATTAAAGTAATAATTTGTTACATCTTCCACACATTGTTGTGTGAGGTTACCGATGCGTTTGTGAGTTGGTACACAGGGCAATCGGATGTTTACAGCTTATTTTCAGAAAAGTAATGTTTGAAATTTTGCACTAGATGAGTCATGCAAAATATTCAAATCAGATTGGCTGATCATTTGAGCTCCACCACAAACAGAGCGGGGTAGGCCAGTGAATATAACCTGACGCTTCAGTTGTGACAGGTAGGTCTATTCCTACTACCTAAGAGCGAATAGCGCTACTATTATTAACTAGAATATTGTATTACAGACTAGCTAGTTACTTTTACACTAGTCGTAAAGAAATGACGTCATCAAATCTAGTATGGGAAAACAGCATAGCTAAGACCGGAAAGAAAATGAATAAAAATAGTTACAGAAACCAGTATTGTTTGCCTGGTATATGATAAACAGTACTGCCCGCTCATTACAGAAAACAGTATTGCCTTGTATGTTATAAACAGTACTGCCAAAACATTATACGAAAACAGAATTTGCATGCTCTGCATATGAAAACGGTATTGCCAGTACATTGTATAAGGAAAACAGTATTGCCTGATCTACATATGACAAACAGTGTTGCTGGTATTGAATAATAAAAGTAGATAGTGTCACTAAAGTTGAAAAGTCTTCACCACACATGAGAATTAAGAAACCTGGGTTGAAGATTAATCATCTAGAAATAAAACATCTCTTGCGACAGTGAGTCTAGGAACTAGATGACTTGGCCATCAAGCACTGTCCCACAGTCAGTCTAGTTCACTGTGAGATTCACGCTTGCCAGAGATACCAGACTTGCTAGTAGTTAGAATTCAGAATTTCCATTTATCAGACCAGACACCTTTTATTCGAGTATTTATCAGGACTTACAATTCAGCCCAGGAAATCTCTAACATTTTAAATAAGGAAAACCGGAATATATGAGGAAACTGAAACACACGGAGTCCGAGAGTTAATTATCTTATTAAAGAAACGACACCCCAGACGCGTGTAAGAGGCCGATTCAAGTCTCTTTTATCCATCTGAGCAGAAAAGTATGTGAGCCACAGGATTGGCGTAAGTTGTCATTCTACATGTTAAATTACTAACATGTGAACTAACACATACACACACACACACACACACACACATATGTATTACAATGTGAATATTAATATGTGAAAATCGCTAGTGGATGTCCTAGTTATTTGAGGCTGGTAACCTCAGCGTATAGAATGATGATTTCATGAACCACCACTGCCAAAGGCTGGTGATTGCTTTAATTGTTAGTTTCGTATAGAGAACTAATATCATAAAGTAGTCTCAGATTCCACATGGAACAGGGAGGAAAAGATAAAGAAATGATGTACATTCTACGAGTAATTATAATGCTTACAGTTTCAAACCAGTGTAAATGTCGATGTTAACATATGCACTTTAAAATTAATGGAAGTTTCAAACTTTTCAAATCAGTGTAAACATAAATGAAAACATTTTCAATTTATATTGTGAACACTTTTCAATCAGTGGAAATGTAAATGTAAACATATTTTATCTGAGCTATCAACCTTTTGATTTAAATGTAATAATAAAAAATAAATTAAAAATTAAAAAGAAACCTTTTCATTTAAATGTAATGTAAAGATAAAGCTATTACATTTAAATGTAAAAGAAAGTTTTATCCCGAGGGATTAGATTTAATTCTCATCGAGGGTAAATTCTGAGATAAATGAGATGGTAGAATGGAAGAAAGAGGACACATAAATATGTGTCGGAAAACGCAATACTCAGAAGAGCGTTTCGTTTCTATTCTTTATCATAATTATTGGTGGTACCAGCAGAAAGTACTATCTCTGGAACAAGAAGGGAACAGTGGCCTGAGCTTTAAGACGAGGGACCAACTTTGTAGACTCTCCTTGACATTTCTGAGAAACGAGCTACACCCGACAACCTTGACTTGCGACGAGCGTGAGCAGTGTAAAAGAACCCATCAGCTGGAGCAGAAACTACTATTGGCAGATAAGTGCACAATATACGCTGCCAAAGTGAACTTTTTTTCATCGTCTCTATTATCAATCAATGATGAAACTTTTCTTCTAAACTATTCAATTCTTTTCAAACTGTAAAAACTTAAGAGATTATTAAATTTTGTTATTTGTAATTTTACAAATTTAACCTTGATTTAATCCTTTTAAATGTACGGCTTGTTTGTCTCAGTCAATTTACTACACACACTTTAAACAGAGCTATACCAGAATAATAAGAATTACACTGAGTAAATCAGAGGTGGGGGCTTAACGACCTAAAATTAATCATTGCTTAATTCTTCACAAAGGTGGTCGGCAGATTCTAGAATTAACGTGCTCAGCCAAAGCAGCATTGTTTTCACTTATCTGAATATCTTGTGAAGACTCCCTTTGTGAAGACTCCCTGCCAAGAGTAATCTTGTGAGAAGGTAGACACCTTTGAAGCCCATATTAGATACTCTTGAGAGTTGGCCACTGTTGGACCACTACTGCAAAACAGGGGAGGCAATACCGTCACATACGTCATGACACATTTTTACACCTACAAGGTCAGGGTTTCTTAACCTGTTTTGTTCCATGGACCCCTCTGATTGTCCGATGAAGGCTATCGACCCCTTTGATTGTCCGATGAAGACTATCGACCCCTTTGATTGTCCGATGAAGGCTATCGATCCCTTTGATTGTTTTTTTTTAAGGCTATAGACCCTATGATTGTCCAGTGAAGGCTATAGACCCTTATGATTGTCCGATGAAAGCTATAGACCCCTATGATTGTCAAGTGAAGGCTATCGACCCATTTGATTGCCCAATGAAGGCTATCGACCCCTTTGATTGTCCAATGAAGTCTATGGGCCGCTTCTTGGGGAAAATGTACATAAAAGCAGAATTAAAATGTTCCAATTTAATTTGTAACTTAAATACACTGACCTGTAAAATCCATTCACGGAACCCCACAGGTTAAGAAATCCTGCTGCAGATCGTGGGTGTAATCGGTCAGTAGTCTGATAGTTATTATGCAGAACACTAACTACAGCAAACACATGATGCCAATTTGAAACAAGTCAATTTGTATTAGTGAAATAGAATAAGCTGAAAATGCGTCTTGACTACCGTATACACTATATCAGCGGCAGGTAACTCATGAGCTGTGAGGATATACTTTAAAAACACTGAGTTCTCTAAAGATCTTTATTAATAAAATCATATCTGCTTTCAGGTTTCAGATTATTTGGAACAAGTACAGACATCTACCTTGATAAAATCATATCTGCTTTCAGATTATTTGGAACAAGTACAGACATCTACCTTGATAAAATCATATCTGCTTTCAGGTTTCAGATTATTTGGAAAAAGTACAGACATCTACCTTGATAAAATCATACCTGTTTTCAGGTGTCATATACTGTAATTAGGAACTAGTACAGACATCTACCTTGATAAAATCATACCTGTCTTCAGGTGTCATAGAATTAGGAACTAGTACAGACATCTTCCTTGATAAAATCATACATGTTTTCAGGTTTGAGAATGTCTGGAGTGTGGAATAAGTCCAGCCTATATGTAAGTTATCTCGGCCGGACGATCTGTGTCCTGTGATTTCATAGACAGACCGTTAGAAATCTCAACATAAATGATATTTTATCGAACATTAACGTCAAACATCGTATAGTTCACAGTTAAATAGTCGATCTTCTGAGAGAACGAGGGACAAGGTAACTTTAACCCTGGGCTCAGCCCGTGTCTATGTACAGATATTAGATTACGTCAACTATTCAGCATCAACTGGTACTGTCACTACCAAGCTTACTTTACAACATACAACAATCACTTGACGCTGGGTATGGAGGAACATTTACACCACGAGGTTGACTACCGATCGATCGTGGTCTACCGGCACATCACAGCGGATAATTTAGTACATCTTTGGGAAGAAAGGGAAACACCGTGACATTTCTGACTCGCCCTATCCTGCCGACATTAAAGAACGTGGTAACCTCTGAAGTAAATGTGCCTTTCCCGCGTTTGTCGTGAAAACCGGGTAGCTGGCTTACCAAAATTCACTTTATTCCTGAACTGTCTAATTTAGGAACGCCATCTTTAGGTCAAATATCATTTGGGCTGAATTTCCAACTGTTCTGTCGACGGAACTGTTGTAGGAAACACATCTCCCCCTACAGATACAGGTTACACATCTCCCCCTACACAGATACAGGTTACACATCTCCCCCTACACAGATACAGGTTACACATTACCATCATTTTCATTTTCTTTTGCGCTCCTTACAGAGCACAAAGTCACGTCTGCAGCTGGTGCCTGTGCAGGAAGCCTGCACTAAGCAGTCACGTGCTCTTGCAACAGGTTTCTGTTGCAATTCGCTTTATGATGACGTTGCCAATTGCCATGCACAAACTCTTAATTAGTGGCCATGTATGACACGCCTGATGGCGCAGTAGTCCTATTCTGTCGTAGTTTTTTAGACTTTAGAGAGCTCCAGGTACAACACAGGGCTACAGGTTATATACAGGTTATAGACAGGTTATATACAGGTTATATACAGGTTATGTACAGGTTATATACAGTTTATATACAGGCAGCAGTTATTTCAAATTCTCTGAGAAACCTGACAACAGATATGATTTTATTTTGTCAAGGCAGATCTGTAGAGAGCTGATGGCAGATCTTTACACAGCTGAGTATTTCTAAAGCAGATGCCCACAGCTTCTGGGTTGGCTACCGCTACTTACACACTATGCCAACACATCTAACTTCTTCGTGACGATATTCCTTTGAGAACTGAGTCGACTGCCAGAGAGGAAACACGGAGCGGGAGAGGAACTGACGGTACAAACATGCACTGTATCTAACAAATCCGCGGAGAGTACGGCATTACTGGATATAATTTTGTAGAATTATCTCATGATTATACTTCAGGAAACAATTGTCGAACATAAACCGCGGGAAAACTTTTGTGTGCAGACGAAAATCTATCAAAAGTCCGGCCCATCAAATTACACGTGAAAATATTGAACCAAAATGTTCCTTTGTATTCTGACTTGGGGTGTCTCTTCGTCGTCGTCGCTTACCGCACGCGACAAGTTCTCTTTGTTTACTCCGAGTTATCTGACTGACTAGTGAACGGGCTGCGACTCAGGGGCGACAAGCGGTGTATACTATAAGGGGTGTCAGTATCAAAAGTCCAGTGGGGAACGCGCAGTGGCGACTCGTTGACTTCGCGCTGGTGTCTCAGTGTGTGCGACGGAACGAACGGAATAATTTGTCTTCTCCTTGTTACTTTCACAATTGCCTCCACGGCTGGCGGAGTTGTGGAATTTAAAGTTGCTACCATAAGTGAAATGGGTTCATTTTCGATGCAAGACAACAGGAAGCTGAGACGCTTGGGAGTCATGACCCAAGTGGGCCCGCCCCCCTTAGAGTGTAAAGGAGTATATAGGGCCGAAACACTTGTCGGACGGGGGGACTTCTTCTGATGATCAGATTGCTTCCTGTTGTATCGCTCTGTAAAGAGTTTCCTATCATCTGACAGAGAAACACTTGCCAAGTTTTGTTTGTTTGAACATTGTTTTCACATGTCAAGACTGCAACGGAGAATATAACAGACATAAAACAAAAGTCTTAAAGGAAACCAGAGTGAAACGAGTTCAATAATAAAGGCGCGGGGAGACATAATGATAAATGGTGAAATAAGCCAGGCTTGATCATTTAACCAGGAATAACAATGAGGAGAACCTAATAAAGAACGTAACAAAACAAGGGAGAAGACTTGGGAGAAACCAAGTCTGAGGGAGGGGACGGAACTGCCACAAAGACAGAGTGAGACGAGAAATAAGGTAGTAAGTAACATTTAGAGAAGAGATATAAGACTGTAAGGAACATACAGACTGTGAAGAGATATAAGACTGTAAGGAACATACAGACTGTGAAGAGATATAAGACTGTAAGGAACATACAGATTGTGAAGAGATATAAGACTGTAAGGAACATACAGATTGTGAAGAGATATAAGACTGTAAGGAACATACAGACTGTGAAGAGATATAAGACTGTAAGGAACATACAGATTGTGAAGAGATATAAGAAAGTAAGGAACATACAGATTGTGAAGAGATATAAGACAGTAAGGAACATACAGATTGTGAAGATATATAAGACAGTAAGGAACATACAGATTGTGAAGAGATATAAGACAGTAAGGAACATACAGATTGGGAAGGCATATAAGACAGTAAGGAACATACAGATTGTGAAGAGATATAAGACAGTAAGGAACATACAGATTGTGAAGATATATAAGACAGTAAGGAAATACAGATTGTGAAGAGATATAAGACAGTAAGGAACATACAGATTGTGAAGATATATAAGACAGTAAGGAAATACAGATTGTGAAGAGATATAAGACAGTAAGGAACATACAGATTGTGAAGTGATATCTTCTTCTTCTTCCTCGTTCGTCCTGAAAAGTACGTTGGTTGCGTTGTGTCTGTTTACACCGGAGCTGCGATATCTGCGCCTTTCGGCCGACACATCTGACTTCAGCACGGCATTTTTTGGGACCAGGTTTTCCTTCCCTCTTCGATCCCTACTCTCTCAGCCAGACTGCAGTGATGCAGCCTGTTTCCAGGACCACCACGTGGAGGTGGAGTAGGGTCTTGGTCAGCTCTGGTTCGCTGACGCAAGCAGTCAAGCTATGGGTTGCTGACTGCATTCTCTATTGCTGCATCTTTGGGTCCCGTGAAGAGATATAAGACAGTAAGGAACATACAGATTGTGTACAGATATAAGACAGTAAGGAACATACAGATTGTGAACAGATATAAGACAGTAAGGAACATACTGATTGTGAAGAGATATGACAGTAAGGAACATACAGATTGTGAAGGCATATAAGACAGTAAGGAACATACAGATTGTGAACAGATATAAGACAGTACGGAACATACAGATTGTGAACAGATATAAGACAGTAAGGAACATACTGATTGTGAAGAGATATGACAGTAAGGAACATACAGATTGTGAAGGCATATAAGACAGTAAGGAACATACAGATTGTGAACAGATATAAGACGGTACGGAACATACAGATTGTGAACAGATATAAGACAGTAAGGAACATACAGATTGTTAAGAGATATGACAGTAAGGAACATACAGATTGTGAGAGATATAAGACAGTAAGGAACATACATATTGTGAAGAGATATAAGACAGCAAGGAACATACAGATTGGGAAGGCATATAAGACAGTAAGGAACATACAGATTGTGAAGAGATATAAGACAGTAAGGAACATACAGATTGTGAAGAGATATAAGTCAGTAAGGAACATACAGATTGGGAAGAGATATAAGACAGTAAGGAACATACAGATTGGGAAGAGATATAAGACAGTAAGGAACATACAGATTGTGAAGAAATATATGACAGTAAGGAACATACAGATTGGGAAGGCATATAAGACAGTAAGGAACATACAGATTGTGAAGAGATATAAGACAATAAGGAACATACAGATTGGGAAAAGATATAAGTCAGTAAGGAACATACAGATTGGGAAGAGATATAAGACCGTAAGGAACATACAGATTGGGAAGAGATATAAGACAGTATGGAACATACAGATTGGGAAGAGATATAAGACAGTATGGAACATACAGATTGAGAAGAGATCTAAGACAGTATGGAACATACATATTGGGAAGAGATATAAGACCGTAAGGAACATACAGATTGGGAAACTATTTAAGACAGTAAGGAACATACAGATTGGGAATAGGTGGAGAGACGGGGTGAGACGGAATGTAAGAATAGAGACCCAAAAAAAAAAAAAGACAGAGTGGGAAGGAACGAACGGAAACCTTTATTTGTACAGGGTAAATACACTACAACCCACAAAAGCCAGATCCAAACCTCAGAAATGAGGTATCTGAGGAAGGTGGTTGAAGTAACAAGAAGAGACATGGTACGCAACCAGACGACATGTCAAGGCCTTAAATCCCACCCCCTGCAGACCCAAGTAGAACAGTACCAACTAAGATGGTTTGGCCATGTCTGCAGAATGGGAGAAGACCGGCTACCACGACAAGCATGGGAAACAAAGAGCCAGGGATCCAGACCCCCAGGACGACCCAGAGTCCGCTGGGAGGACAACATTAGACAATCTTTGAAGGACCGAGGACTAGAATGGAACCAGGCCAGGAGGAAGACAGCCGATAGGATAGTCTGGCGCTCTCTCTTCCAAACCTCTACACCTCACGGTAGAAGGGGAACGACTAAGTAAGTAAGTAAATACACACTTATTATTTGCATATTTCTGCCATAAACAATAAGCAGATTAGTATCATACAAGTAACCAGCCAAAACATGATGAAGTGATGGGAAATAATTATGTAATACTGTTTTCTGCTGCCTGTCCTGATGACGGCACCAGTTCTCCTGTCATTAATGTCCATTCCAATTCAAATTTCTGGAAATCTTTGTCAACAGTGCTGGCAAACTCAACACATCAAACTAACTGTCACATAAATCATCCCTGCATAAGCAAGCCAATGTTTTAGGCAGGACCAGCGGCAGTGGTGTCTCTATACTCCGTCAATGGTAGAAAGGACAATTATTTTTTAATCAGGAAGAAAATTAAATTGTGCAAACAGCTGAGTACTAGAAATAATATTGTCAGAGGAAAATAAATGTAGTGCTGGCTTGATTGTGTTTGTCTATAAATATTTGCCAGTCGTTTAAGAAATGTACAAGTGCAAAGACTAGATATTTGAGCAGTAACTAAAATGACTTTTTAAATGATAAAAGGGTCAAAGTAATCCAATAACAGATTACATAGGGGACAGAAGAGTTGACAGACTTCACTATGCTGGGTCTTCGCTTTATGAGGTGGAGTGATCAGTAACCTTTGTCGCTGTCTTTGCCTTCCCTCACTCAAGACCAGTTAGTCAGGTAACGAGTGAGTAGACTGGAGAATGGCGTTACCCGGTTTTGAACCCAAAATAACTCGAGAAGTAAGCACTCTAATCACTATGCCGGAGCCGCGCTAGCGTAGTGGTTACAACACCGCTCTGGCGACCGGGTGATTCAGGATCAAACCCGGGCGACGGCATTTGAGGATTTTTCGTCGACCGGGATTTGGACTGGATTAACTCGAGACCTGGCGAGGACATTTGAAGCAGTGTCGTCGACCAGGGACTGGCGGCTCCTGAGCCGACCCAGCTCTAATGGGTACCTCCGAAAACGGCGAGTATCTGCCTGAATGGCGAGGGACACTTGTCTCTGTACAAGAAAATAGGATACTCACGTAAAAATCAATGTCAGGTTAGACATTAAAAAATAACCTGAGATTTCGCCTCGAATATTAGCGGGCGTATGGAAAAAAAAAAAAAATCACTACACTAATCTTCTTCCTCGTTCGCCCTCAGACTTCTACATTAACTACTCTAATAAAGGTAGTAGTCAGCTCAAGGTTCCTGACATCTCGTTCGCCGTCAGACTTCACGTTAATGATTCTAATACAGGTAGTAGTCAGCTCAAGGTTCCTGACATCTCGTTCGCCCTCAGACTTCACGTTAATGATTCTAATACAGGTAGTAGTCAGCTCAAGGTTCCTGACATCTCGTTCGCCCTCAGACTTCACGTTAATGATTCTAATACAGGTAGTAGTCAGCTCAAGGTTCCTGACATCTCGTTCGCCCTCAGACTTCACGTTAATGATTCTAATACAGGTAGTAGTCAGCTCAAGGTTCCTGACATCTCGTTCGCCCTCAGACTTCACGTTAATGATTCTAATACAGGTAGTAGTCAGCTCAAGGTTCCTGACATCTCGTTCGCCCTCAGACTTCACGTTAATGATTCTAATACAGGTAGTAGTCAGCTCAAGGTTCCTGACATCTCGTTCGCCCTCAGACTTCACATTAATGATTCTAATACAGGTAGTAGTCAGCTCAAGGTTCCTGACATCTCGTTCGCCCTCAGACTTCACATTAATGATTCTAATAAAGGTAGTAGTCAGCTCAAGGTTCCTGACATCTCGTTCGCCCTCAGACTTCACGTTAATGATTCTAATACAGGTAGTAGTCAGCTCAAGGTTCCTGACATCTCGTTCGCCCTCAGACTTCACGTTAATGATTCTAATACAGGTAGTAGTCAGCTCAAGGTTCCTGACATCTCGTTCGCCCTCAGACTTCACGTTAATGACTCTAATAAAGGCAGTAGTCAGCTCAAGGTTCCTGACATCTCGTTCGCCCTCAGACTTCACGTTAATGATTCTAATAAAGGTAGTAGTCAGCTCAAGGTTCCTGACATCTCGTTCGCCCTCAGACTTCACGTTAATGATTCTAATACAGGTAGTAGTCAGCTCAAGGTTCCTGACATCTCGTTCGCCCTCAGACTTCACGTTAATGACTCTAATAAAGGCAGTAGTCAGCTCAAGGTTCCTGACATCTCGTTCGCCCTCAGACTTCACGTTAATGACTCTAATAAAGGCAGTAGTCAGCTCAAGGTTCCTGACATCTCGTTCGCCCTCAGACTTCACGTTAATGATTCTAATAAAGGTAGTAGTCAGCTCAAGGTTCCTGACATCTCGTTCGCCCTCAGACTTCTCGTTAATGATTCTAATACAGGTAGTAGTCAGCTCAAGGTTCCTGACATCTCGTTCGCCCTCAGACTTCTCGTTAATGATTCTAATAAAGGTAGTAGTCAGCTCAAGGTTCCTGACATCTCGTTCGCCCTCAGACTTCACGTTAATGACTCTAATAAAGGCAGTAGTCAGCTCAAGGTTCCTGACATCTCGTTCGCCCTCAGACTTCTCGTTAATGATTCTAATAAAGGTAGTAGTCAGCTCAAGGTTCCTGACATCTCGTTCGCCCTCAGACTTCACGTTAATGACTCTAATAAAGGCAGTAGTCAGCTCAAGGTTCCTGACATCTCGTTCGCCCTCAGACTTCACGTTAATGATTCTAATAAAGGTAGTAGTCAGCTCAAGGTTCCTGACATCTCGTTCGCCCTCAGACTTCTCGTTAATGATTCTAATACAGGTAGTAGTCAGCTCAAGGTTCCTGACATCTCGTTCGCCCTCAGACTTCTCGTTAATGATTCTAATAAAGGTAGTAGTCAGCTCAAGGTTCCTGACATCTCGTTCGCCCTCAGACTTCTCGTTAATGATTCTAATAAAGGTAGTAGTCAGCTCAAGGTTCCTGACATCTCGTTCGCCCTCAGACTTCTCGTTAATGATTCTAATAAATAAAGGTAGTAGTCAGCTCAAGGTTCCTGACATCTCGTTCGCCCTCAGACTTCTCGTTAATGATTCTAATACAGGTAGTAGTCAGCTCAAGGTTCCTGACATCTCGTTCGCCCTCAGACTTCACGTTAATGATTCTAATAAAGGTAGTAGTCAGCTCAAGGTTCCTGACATCTCGTTCGCCCTCAGACTTCTCGTTAATGATTCTAATACAGGTAGTAGTCAGCTCAAGGTTCCTGACATCTCGTTCGCCCTCAGACTTCTCGTTAATGATTCTAATAAAGGTAGTAGTCAGCTCAAGGTTCCTGACATCTCGTTCGCCCTCAGACTTCACGTTAATGATTCTAATAAAGGTAGTAGTCAGCTCAAGGTTCCTGACATCTCGTTCGCCCTCAGACTTCTCGTTAATGATTCTAATACAGGTAGTAGTCAGCTCAAGGTTCCTGACATCTCGTTCGCCCTCAGACTTCTCGTTAATGATTCTAATACAGGTAGTAGTCAGCTCAAGGTTCCTGACATCTCGTTCGCCCTCAGACTTCTCGTTAATGATTCTAATACAGGTAGTAGTCAGCTCAAGGTTCCTGACATCTCGTTCGCCCTCAAACTTCTCGTTAATGATTCTAATAAAGGTAGTAGTCAGCTCAAGGTTCCTGACATCTCGTTCGCCCTCAGACTTCTCGTTAATGATTCTAATACAGGTAGTAGTCAGCTCAAGGTTCCTGACATCTCGTTCGCCCTCAGACTTCTCGTTAATGATTCTAATAAAGGTAGTAGTCAGCTCAAGGTTCCTGACATCTCGTTCGCCCTCAGACTTCACGTTAATGATTCTAATAAAGGTAGTAGTCAGCTCAAGGTTCCTGACATCTCGTTCGCCCTCAGACTTCTCGTTAATGATTCTAATAAAGGTAGTAGTCAGCTCAAGGTTCCTGACATCTCGTTCGCCCTCAGACTTCTCGTTAATGATTCTAATACAGGTAGTAGTCAGCTCAAGGTTCCTGACATCTCGTTCGCCCTCAGACTTCACGTTAATGATTCTAATAAAGGTAGTAGTCAGCTCAAGGTTCCTGACATCTCGTTCGCCCTCAGACTTCACATTAATGATTCTAATACAGGTAGTAGTCAGCTCAAGGTTCCTGACATCTCGTTCGCCCTCAGACTTCACATTAATGATTCTAATACAGGTAGTAGTCAGCTCAAGGTTCCTGACATCTCGTTCGCCCTCAGACTTCACATTAATGATTCTAATAAAGGTAGTAGTCAGCTCAAGGTTCCTGACATCTCGTTCGCCCTCAGACTTCACATTAATGATTCTAATACAGGTAGTAGTCAGCTCAAGGTTCCTGACATCTCGTTCGCCCTCAGACTTCACATTAATGATTCTAATAAAGGTAGTAGTCAGTCAGCTCAAGGTTCCTGACATCTCGTTCGCCCTCAGACTTCTCGTTAATGATTCTAATAAAGGTAGTAGTCAGCTCAAGGTTCCTGACATCTCGTTCGCCCTCAGACTTCACGTTAATGATTCTAATAAAGGTAGTAGTCAGCTCAAGGTTCCTGACATCTCGTTCGCCCTCAGACTTCACGTTAATGATTCTAATACAGGTAGTAGTCAGCTCAAGGTTCCTGACATCTCGTTCGCCCTCAGACTTCACGTTAATGATTCTAATAAAGGTAGTAGTCAGCTCAAGGTTCCTGACATCTCGTTCGCCCTCAGACTTCTCGTTAATGATTCTAATAAAGGTAGTAGTCAGCTCAAGGTTCCTGACATCTCGTTCGCCCTCAGACTTCACGTTAATGATTCTAATAAAGGTAGTAGTCAGCTCAAGGTTCCTGACATCTCGTTCGCCCTCAGACTTCACGTTAATGATTCTAATACAGGTAGTAGTCAGCTCAAGGTTCCTGACATCTCGTTCGCCCTCAGACTTCACGTTAATGATTCTAATACAGGTAGTAGTCAGCTCAAGGTTCCTGACATCTCGTTCGCCCTCAAACTTCACGTTAATGATTCTAATACAGGTAGTAGTCAGCTCAAGGTTCCTGACATCTCGTTCGCCCTCAGACTTCACGTTAATGATTCTAATCTTCTTCTTCTTCTTGCGATCGCATCTTTGATGATTACACCGTCAGACGAGTTCTCATGATGAATTCGACTGTTGTTTGAAGTTCCTCTCTAACTCCATATAGCTTTGAGTTTAGCGTTGAGTCATTCGGCCAGCATATCTTTCTTAACTGGTCACACAGAGGACAGTCCCGCAGAACATGCTCAGCAGTTTGTTCGTTTAATCCACATGTGCACAGTGGTGAAGCAGACAATCGTAGCTTGTGCATGTGTCCATTCAGTTTGTTATGCCCTGTCCCGAGTCGAAAAATAGCCATCTGTCCCAGCCGGTCGAGAGTGCGATAGTCGTCTTTGGGCCGGCCCCGCTCTCCTCTGATAGTCTGGATAGCTCTCTTTTTCTCAAAGTATGTGACTTCATTATCTTCTTGTTCACATTCTCCTCCCTTTTTTGCAAGTTTATCTGCCTTTTCATTTCCGGGTACACCACAATGAGATGGTACCCACTGAAGTATGGTTCTCCCCTTGGCAGCCACCTTGTTTAGCCCACTTCTCAGACGCGGGAGTTTACCACCCTTGAGAGCTTGCAGGACAGACAGTGCATCTGTGAGGATGACTACCCGGTGGCAGTCAGAGTTGGTGTTATAAATCATATTTGCAGCTTGCTCTAGAGCTTGAACCTCAGCTGTACAGTTGGAACAGAATTTACCAGTGGGAATGTGCCCAGTCTCACAGTGGTTGTCAGGATATGAGACAAAGACACCGGCACCTCCATTCCCAACAGCATTAGTTGCTGATCCATCTGTATAGGCATGTATCCATGATTGATCGGGATAGCTTTCTTGGATCATACTCAATGTAGCAGTTCGTTTCCGCAGACCACCATACTCACATCCACTTGTGAGACCACTGACTGATGTACCAATTTGGAGGGCACTGCTGGCCTGCTCCCATGGTACAGGGTATAGGGTGGGCTTCAGTGGTGTTGTCCCCACGGATAGGTCCTCCCGATGCTGTCTTATAAGTCCTTTCCCCCGATGCACAAAGCCGATACGCCCCAGACGTCCCAATGCCAGATCATCCAGCCCTGCCCCCACTGGGTGCATTGGCATACTGCCGTACTTTTCCATCTGGATCATGGTTTTTTTCTGTGTCGTCTCGGGCTCCCTATATGGTAAGCCTTTGGTCAAATGTCACCCCAAGATAGGTGGGGTAGCTTTCTTCCTTGATCACGGTTGTCCCTAGGTGTATGTCCTGACCTGGCTTTAACTCCTGCAGGGAGATCTTTCACCAGGTCATTGATGTAAACAAGGAAGAGTGTTGGGGAAATTACTCCTCCTTGAGGTACCCCCTGATGGAGCAACACTTTTCTGCTCTGCAGACCGTCAAGAGTGACTCTAGTTCTCCTGTTATGCAAGTATGACTGGATCCATTTCATCATGTTGCCTTGGATTCCACTTCTCCTAAGTTTTGCAATGAGGCCATCCCTCCACACCCTGTCAAAGGCCCGCCTGAAGTCGACCCAGATCGTTAGGACCTTTCTCTTCTCCTGGAAGGCATCTTCCATTGCTCGAGACAAGTAAGCAACCTGGTCCTCCATACTGTAGCACTCTCTAAATCCAGCTTGTTCCGGCACCAGGATCTGCTCAGACTCTAAATACCATTTCAATCTGTGGTTGACTATTCGCTCCATAGTCTTCCCAACACAGCTTGTGAGACTGATTGGCCGGTAACTTGCAGCCTCGGTCTTACATTTCCTTTCTTTAGTATGGGTATTGTGATGGCTTCTCTCCATACTTGGGGTACCGTTCCTTTCAACCAGCTGTGGTTGAATATCTCAAGCAGTTTTGTCTTTGCTGCTGAGCTCAGATTTACTAGCATTTCGTTGCTGATTTTTGTCTGGGCCGGGTGACTTTTGAAACTTAAGCTTGGAAATAGCCTTCTGTAGTTCTCCCAGTGCGATGGGTTCCCTCATTGGGGCAGGAGTATCTGTCTGTCCCATGGTTGCCAGTATTTCTTTTCTTATCTCTCTCTGATGATCTATGTTAATGGGTAAGTTGCTTTCTGAACTGTATCTTCTAGCAAACAAGTCTGCAGCTTGTTTTCCTCTGAAAAGTTTGCCACCTTCATCCAATGTGATAGTCTGCCTAGGTGAGGAACGCTCTTCATTTAGAGACTTGACTAATCTCCAAAGTTTCCTGCCGTCTTTCTCAAGGTTCAGCGATGCCGTTTTAGTTCTCCAGCTTTTCCGTTTTTCTTCTAGCTTTGTTCTCTGAAACTCTGCTACAGCCTTTTTCCATTTGTTGTGAGTTTCAAGTGAAGGCTGAGACTCTGCGTCCTTTCTAGCCCTGTCCATGGCTTCCTGACGTTCTTGGAGTGTGCTGGACCAGTATGGTATGTAGTTACGTCGGCATCCTTTGGGAATGGTTTCTTTTGCAGCTTGTAGTATGCATCTGTTGAAGTCTTTTACCACTTCATTAATGTCTCTGTTCTGTACCTTGAGGGTAGACAGCAGCGTGTTCACCTGATGCCTGAATAAACCCCAGTTGGCTTTTTTGTAGTTCCATCTTGTAATGGCTGGGCCTGTACTGAGAGTTGCACTCTGGACAGTAAGAAAGATTGGGCGATGGTCGCTTCCCCCTAGTTGGTCTCCTACTTCTCTACTAATAGATCCAGCTATATCTGGTGTGGAGAAGGCAAGATCTGGTGTTGAAGTTGTGTGCCATCCTCTGGAGTAGAAGGTAGGAGTATCTGTGGCATTATTGACTAGGATTAGGGAGTGATCATCTTGCCAAGTTTCAACCTCTTCACCTCTGTGATCCAGATGGTTATAGCCCCAGCTCTGGGAGTGGCTATTAAAGTCTCCAACTGCTATAAAGTTGGTGGCTGGTACCTGTATAGAGCTGAGACTCAGGGGTTTGTTGTTCGGACAGTAATAGTTCAGGAGTTCTATTTCCATCTTGTCTACCTTTATCTGCAACAGCTGATATTCTGCTCCATCCATGAAGGTTTTCCTTTCGTGTGCAGGAATGTTATTCCTTACAAGAGTAAGTACTCCTCCTTTTCGTCTATCTTTTCTGTCGGATCTGAAGCATTGATATCCCCTTATTTTAAAGGTTTGATCTGCTTTCAAGTGAGTCTCTTGGATACAGCAAACACTGACTTGCTTCTCATACAAGATGTTTTCCAGCTCTGTCTTTTTGCTGTATCCAGCCTGCTTGCTGTTCACTCCCTCTGCATTCCAGTGCATCATGACAAGTGGCACTCTGGGTTTCTCTTTTTCTGTTTTGTTTTGGTCAGTAGTTCTCCTCCGCCGTCTGCTGACTCCACAAGACGGTCTAGAGGGTCCTCCAGTAGCTGAGGGTGGGCTCTGTCGAGGCTCAGAGCCCGGCACTGCACCTGCCTGGTGGAGCTCCACAGGGCGAGCACCAGTACGAGATTTATTTGACGGTGTACTCTCCATAGAAAAAAAAAAAGCGAGTTGCGTGATACTGTGGTTTCCGGTGCGCCTTCTGGCCCAGTATCTATGACTTTAGCACCTGTTCAACGGGAGAGTGGGCTCATCCCTAATCTGTTTATGTTCCCAGTAGTAGACTATTCGCAAGCAGCCTGGGGGTGTCACTGCTCTGCGCGGACCTTGTTTACCGAGGCGGCGTCCGAGCTCGTATGGTGAAAATATGGTTGCATTATCTTCAAAATAGCCCTGTCTTTCCTGCCATCCTGCAACTTTGAGTTAGGGAGTTCTGAGCTCCAGTCTCTTTCCCAGGCATTTTATCCTGGCCTGGCACGCATACAGAGGACCCCACTTCTGGTTCTAAGTTAGCAGTTGGGGACAGGTGGGGTAGCACACTGTGCATTCCCCGTCATCCAGGGGGCTCTCCAACTATGCAGAGCTTGCACAATGCTGTGCTCTGGTTCTGGGCTCACCCAAGGAATCCTCACGTCCTGCACAGAGCCACTTCCAGATACCCACCACCTGCCAACCCCCCATTGTAGAAATCTCCTGCATGCGGCCATCCAGTCAAGAGCCAGTATTAAGTCTGGTGCCCAAGTGATTCCCCCCAAGCTCAGTGTGCAATTCTGGGTTCTCATCATGCTGCAACACAGGGGGGATTGTGATGCTCAGCCATCTCTCTCAACTCTGCACCGATAAATGACATCGGGGACTTAACTGTGTCTCAGTACTGGGAGGCCCCGTTTCCGGGTACACCACACACAGCCAGTTGAGGCAACGGTCGCCGTGGGCGTGTCTTCAGTGGGGAAGTTGTGGAGTCTTCCTGTCCATGTTCTTGCACATCCTAACACTGCCCGCAAGACATCGGAGGTTTGGAGAGTGGCCTTCTCTGCTTTTTTGAGCCGGGGTGGGCTCCCCGGGCAAGTCTCGATGGGGATCGGGACGTGTCCACGCGCCAGTGGGCCCAGCATCGGCCACATCTGTTGGAGGACTTGCTCTGCCAGGTTTGAGTTAGTAAATTCCAACTTTGTCATCTTCTTGGCATTGTGATGCTGGGGTGCCTGTGGATTTCCTAACGCCCCGGGTAGAAGCCAGAAGTGTACTGTGCCAGCTCTGGGGGAGATAAAGGGGGTGTTTCTGCGTCTCCTTGTGATACGTAGCCAAGGTAGGGCTCACAGTGCTCTTTCCCCGCCACCAAATTGCCTGCTGGTTACGCCGAGTTCTCCAAGGCTCTAGGCATGTGACCAAGAGTTGAAGGCAATAGGATCGTCACGTCCTGAGTCTCTGTGCCTGTACGATGGGTTCCGATCTTCAGGGAGCAGTCCACACTCGTTCCCACTCCCAAGACTTGTTCAGTATCCATCTGGCTCCTTCCCACCCACAGAGGGCGTGTACGGTGTAGTGCACCGGTTTTATTATCGAGGTTTGCTCCTCTAGATCCGTTGTGTTTAGCCTGAGGATTCGCACCCTCAGTTACCAGGACTACCTCGAGGAGGGTGTGGCTCTTCACCACGCACAACGATCTTGGGGTATGAGAGGTTTTGCTAGGCCAAGAGACTAACACCGCAATGGTCGCTCCTTTCATGAACAGAATTCACTAGGCCTAGGGTGAAGCAAGGGGGGAAACCCACTACCCACAACACCAGCACATCATACCCCCTGTCTGTAGCTGCTGTATGTTGGGCAGGACTGGAGCGGATGTTGGGCTGTCATGGGGCTGGTGCCACGGGAACAGAGATCTGTTGTACCAATCCTGTACTTGTGGTATAGATAGTACCTCAGTCTGTTGTGTCCAGTGCGTAAGCGGAAAATGATGATCTAGTCTGGCCTAGATAGCTGATAACAGGCATCATCTTTTATGTGACCTGGTTGTTCTCTGTCCCACTGGGACTTGAATATGGCTTTTATAGTTGTTTTAGCCATTTCATAAGTTGTCTTTATATCGTTTTGCTGCCAGGGATAATAACCTCAACTGAGGAATCCTGGCAATGAAGAACATTTACAAAAATAAGTAAACAAAACCTAGAAGTTAGAGACTGGCAAAACTGGTGTCCGCGCAGAATCAGAAGATCACTGATCTAACACTGATGGAATAATCAGAAGATCACTGATCTAACACTGATGGAATAATCAGAAGATCACTGATCTAACACTGATGGAATAATCAGAAGATCACTGATCTAACACTGATGGAATAATCAGAAGATCACTGATCTAACACTGATGGAATAATCAGAAGATCACTGATCTAACACTGATGGAATAATCAGAAGATCACTGATCTAACACTGATGGAATAATCAGAAGATCATTGATCTAACACTGATGGAATAATCAGAAGATCACTGATCTAACACTGATGGAATAATCAGAAGATCACTGATCTAACACTGATGGAATAATCAGAAGATCACTGATCTAACACTGAAGGAATAATCAGAAGATCACTGATCTAACACTGAAGGAATAATCAGAAGATCACTGATCTAACACTCATGGAATAATCAGAAGATCACTGATCTAACACTGATGGAATAATCAGAAGATCACTGATCTAACACTGATGGAATAATCAGAAGATGACTGATCTAACACTGATGGAATAATCAGAAGATCACTGATCTAACACTGATGGAATAATCAGAAGATCACTGATCTAACACTGATGGAATAATCAGAAGATGACTGATCTAACACTGATGGAATAATCAGAAGATAACTGATCTAACACTGATGGAATAATCAGAAGATCACTGATCTAACACTGATGGAATAATCAGAAGATCACTGATCTAACACTGATGGAATAATCAGAAGATCACTGATCTAACACTGATGGAATAATCAGAAGATGACTGATCTAACACTGATGGAATAATCAGAAGATAACTGATCTAACACTGATGGAATAATCAGAAGATCACTGATCTAACACTGATGGAATAATCAGAAGATCACTGATCTAACACTGATGGAATAATCAGAAGATCACTGATCTAACACTGATGGAATAATCAGAAGATCACTGATCTAACACTGATGAAATAATCAGAAGATCACTGATCTAACACTGATGGAATAATCAGAAGATGACTGATCTAACACTGATGGAATAATCAGAAGATCACTGATCTAATACTGATGGAATAATCAGAAGATCACTGATCTAACACTGATGGAATAATCAGAAGATCACTGATCTAACACTGATGGAATAATCAGAAGATCACTGATCTAACACTGATGGAATAATCAGAAGATGACTGATCTAACACTGATGGAATAATCAGAAGATGACTGATCTAACACTGATGGAATAATCAGAAGATCACTGATCTAACACTGATGGAATAATCAGAAGATCACTGATCTAACACTGATGGAATAATCAGAAGATTACTGATCTAACACTGATGGAATAATCAGAAGATCACTGATCTAACACTGATGAAATAATCAGAAGATCCCTGATCTAACACTGATGGAATAATCAGAAGATCACTGATCTAACACTGATGGAATAATCAGAAGATCACTGATCTAACACTGATGGAATAATCAGAAGATCACTGATCTAACACTGATGGAATAATCAGAAGATCACTGATCTAACACTGATGGAATAATCAGAAGATGACTGATCTAACACTGATGGAATAATCAGAAGATGACTGATCTAACACTGATGGAATAATCAGAAAATCATTGATCTAACACTGATGGAATAATCAGAAGATGACTGATCTAACACTGATGAAATAATCAGAAGATCACTGATCTAACACTGATGGAATAATCAGAAGATCACTGATCTAACACTGATGGAATAATCAGAAGATCACTGATCTAACACTGATGGAATAATCAGAAGATCATTGATCTAATACTGATGGAATAATCAGAAGATCACTGATCTAACACTGATAAGATCTTTCTTTGGGAGACAGACGTCATCATCAGTTGATAAACTCTTTTAATACAAGACCCTTGCCCTGAGCAAGAGACATGCTGAAAAATCTGAAGCTCACTCGAACATCACCAGAGTTAAATACTGTGTTGTTGTGTTGCTCGTGGTTTGAGTATGGAATGTCAACTTGACCTACGCAGTGGTGTGTAGACATAGATTGAGTGTGTAATATGCGAATGATAGGAAGAGTTCGTGGTGTTGACAAATGTTCTTTTCTCACACTCATGTATGGCTGGAAGTCATCGACACCAACGACTGTGTACCTTTACTACAGTTTAATTGGACGTACACACTCGACAGCACAGATAGTGACAAATCACAGGTTGGCATAATACATCATGGTACAGTGGATAAATGGTCTTGCAATGTTACATGGGCACTCATGTAGAATAATAGTATAATGGACTGTCAATAGCCAAGCACTCAGTATTGCCCATATATATATCATCTGAGTTTACTGACAAAGCACGTCAGATTATAAACAATATCCAAGATGACTTCTAGACCTAATCTCGTCTAGTGAAGATTCCTTAACATAATGTCCAGCACAGATTTTTCCATATAATCAAATTGAACCGCTAGCAATGGGTTCTCATGTGTAGCAGTGATCTCTGGACTAATCAAGCGATAATACGGGCATCCCTTTTCTCTTCTTGAAAGTCACTAAATGTTTTTACAAGATGGCTTCTCTCGTGAGCTGTCACTCACGTTTGGATACAGATAATGAATCTGTCTTAAAGTTAGTCATTCATTAAATGTTTCATTGCTCTGTAGATTCTATCATGATACAATTGACTGCATTCTACAGGATATAGTGCTGCTAGGAATCAGAGTCGTTTTCCATCTAGTTAAATGCATCCTCTCAGATGTACAAGTCATACCTATCGAAAAACGGTGGCTTCGTACGAGAGTTCAAAAGAGTATCTTTTATTACCTGCGTATCAGAAATATGATTCTGCCATTCCTTGGCAATAAGAATAAACACTGGGGTAAAGCATACACGATAGGTCTAGACGACTATCACTTTCCCCATAAATATAGAGATCACTTTTTCCCGGCGACAAGCCGACATAGCAAAACACAGCCCCCATGATCAGGGCGAAGCCAAAACACACCTCTCTAGAGACACATCCGCCGAACAGCCTTTGACCTCTCTAGAGACAAAAGAACATATAGTTCGACTTAGATATGTAAAGATATACAGATATAAGACAGACTCGTCCTACTCAGCCAAACAATACACATAAATTCAGGCCATAGATATTCTGAAGCAAGAACAATCTATTACTACCCAAACAAAGAATAAATCGCAGTAAAACTGGATTCATCCGCGGAGTTCGATCGAAAGAGACGACACAACTTTCAAGGGAAGTAACTCAATAATGACTTTCACTTAAGCACTAAAAAATATCTATTTTGTTTACAAAATATTTGCGAACATAACAAGTATACCAATGTATAATATTGTAAGATATCAAAGACTGCACGTAACAGTCTTACCACACCTCCCGGGAAAAAAAAAAAAATGGAACATTTTTTTTCTTTTTTGAAATACATCTAGGAGCAACGTACAATAGGCTCACAACGCATGAATAATGCGCAGATGAAAATATCAGGAATACATATAACGCCTAATATGAGGCTAAGTCGACTTATGGAGCGACTGGTGAGAATGTGTCTCATAAACTGAGAGAAATTATTTCTCTATAAGTATATTTTTCCAGGAAGGTGTCATCAAAGTATAATACAATTCTGGCAATTACACGATGCCTAAAAAATTCATACCATCATTTCGTATTAGATATCTTACATTTATGATTTATGAAGAAAAAATCATCAAAGCACAGCGGTGAATAAACATCAATGAACCGCTATGTAGTGATACAATCATTATATTATTAAATTACAAATTTGTATCTATCATGATATAGAAAAGGAACTACTATAGAACTAGACATATCAAGAAGTCTAAGCCCTAATAGTTATGTGGAATCATGTGGGCATCTTGACAGAATGTCTGCCATCACATTATCTGATCCACGAATAGCTCGCACAGAGAAATGAAAAGGTTGAAGAGCAATTGCATATCGAGTAGACCTCGAGCTCTTCAAATTCTTACTCTGTATAGCAGTAAGAGCTTTTTGGTCGGTTTCTACTATGAAATGTGCGCCTAGAAGGAATCTCTGTAGTTTGAGGATCGACCAAACCATAGCTAATAGCTCACGGTCTAAAACCGAATAATTCCTTTCTGCCGCATTAAGTTTTCTGGAAATATACATTACAGGATGCAGAGTTCCAGAGTACTCTTGCATTAGTGCCGCTCCAATCCCAGTGGATGAAGCGTCACTACGAAGAACGAATGTCTTATCTTTAGTAGGTAGCACTAAAATAGGTGGTGTTGAAAACAATGTTTTAATCTTATCCAGAGAGCATTGGCATTCCTGAGACCAGTGGACCATATTAGGCGAACCTTTCTTTAGAAGTGTCGAAAGAGGTGCCATGATAGAGGATAGATTCTGAATGAATCTGCCATAAAATTGAATAAGACCTAACAGACTTCTCACCTGTTTTTTAGTCTTAGGGATCGAGATGTTAAGTATCTTACTAGTATTATGGTCCTCTGTCTTTAGGAAACCATGACCAACTCGGTGGCCTAGGAAAGAAATTTCGCTAAAACCAATATAGGCTTTAGAGGGTTTCGCTGTCAGGTTGTGCTCGCGCAAAGTAGACAGCAATTCATCTAACCCTGAATAGTGATCTTCCCAAGTATCGCTGAAAAGACAGATGTCGTCTAGATATGCAATGACATCTGACCGATAAGATAGGATTCGGCGCATCATGCGCACGAATGTAGCTGGTGCGTTCATAAGACCGAAAGGCATAAAATTCCATTGGAACAAACCTCTAGGTGTTGAAAAAGCCGTGAGAGGTTTGGCGCGTTCAGATAAAGGAACTTGCCAATATCCTTTAGACAAATCAAGTTTAGTGAAAAAATGAGATTTGGAGAGTCGAGTAAGTAGCTCTTCCAGTAAAGGCATAGGTTCGGCATCGAACTTCGTTACTTGATTCAATTTTCGATAGTCAACGCAAAGACGTATGTTATTGTCTTTTTTACGAACAATAACCATCGGCGAAGAATATGCAGAGGTGGATGGTTCGATTATTTTCAAATCTATCATCTCATCCAACTCTTTCTCAACCTGTGCTTGGAAATGTATAGGTATAGGATAAGGTCTAACCCTAATAGGAGTATGGTCAGTTAGAACAAATGTCATGTTCAATGACATGCGTTTGTCCAGGGATGTCAGTGAGTACATCCTGAAATGTTTGCAACATAGTTGAAACTTGTCGCTGTTCTCCTAGAGACAAATCAGGAGAGACAGTAACGTTCTTCCATGATTCACTAGAATGGAGTGGGATCATTGGAAGAGGAAGATTTACATCTGAAAAACTTGTTTCCTCATCCTGTATCACGGACAGTGATGAGTAATGACCATGTTGTACTGGAGAATTGTCCGTTGCTTGGAAAATGGGTTGCAAATAATCCGGACGTTCATGGAATTCAGTAAGCATATTGATGTGGAAGGTTTTATGCTTCCCATCAATATTGACAATATAGTCGACATCGGAAATTTTCGATATTATATCGTACGGACCTTTTCAAGAAATAAGTAGTCTGTTTTCCCTACAAGGTAGTAATACAAATGCTTTGTCACCAGGACAAAGTTGTCGTAAGCATCTCTTCTTATTGGCAAATTGCCTTGCCTTCTGTTTCGCAAATTCAGAAGAAGAAGTTGCTAATTTGCATGCTTCGATAATCTTTTGTCTCAACGCGATGACATATTCGTAGGATGACTTTGTGTCATCGTCAATATTGTCAGCTGTTATGAGATCATGAAGCAACGACATAGGGCCACGCGGACGCGCGCCAAAGACGAGTTCAAAGGGAGAAAATCCTGTATGTTCATTGGGTACCTCTCTGTAAGCGAAGAGGGCCGCAGGTAAAACTCTGTCCCAGTCTTGAGGATGATCCTCAGTTATCTTCCCCTGTAAGTTTTTAAGTGTTCTATTAAGGCGTTCGACCATACCATTAGACATTGGATGGTAGATACTACTTAAAGATCTATCTATCTGCAGAGTAGACATTACTTGAGACATGGTATCTGATATTAGTTGGGTGCCATGGTCTGACAATATCTCTCCGGGGAACCCCAGACGAGAAAATATAAGCCAAAGAGCATCTGCAATATCAGCAGTAGTAATGCTCTTCAGAGGAATAGCCTCTGGCCAACGTGTGCACATATCAACACACGTCAAGATAAACTGATGTCCTCTGGCAGACTTGATCTTAAATGGACCAATAATGTCTATGGCCATTTTTTGAAACGGCCGAATAGGAATGTCCGCCGCCTGAATGGGTGCAGCATGCCGTGGACCTTTGGATTTAACTTCCTGACATACTTTACAAGATCGACAATAAATCCGTATGTCCTTGTTTACCAATGGCCAAAAGAAAGCCGCAAGGACTCTTGACTTAGTACGGGAAAAACCCATGTGTCCAGCACACTGAGAGTCGTGAGCGTGCTGCAAAATTTTAACTCTCAAATTCTTGGGAACCAGGATTTGAGAATGACTTGACGTAATGGAGTCTTGAACCATACGTACAAGTACGCCATTCTTCTTTGTAATCCACGATTTACGACTTGTGTCTTTATTCGGATCACCTTTAGTTGCAAGAATGAAGAATTTCTTCAGAGTGGGATCATCTTCTTGCTGTTTTATAAACGAGTCACGAGAAATTACCAAGGGATCACCTTGGTTATGCACTTCATTATCTTCAGTAGATGAAGTTTGAGGCATATTAAGAGCCTGCGCTCTAGTGACTACAGCGTTAGCAATCTGCATGTTTTGCCTTTCCCACGCGGAAATTTGTTGCGGAGTGCATTCTTTGACTCCATGAATGCGACCGATGATGAGGTCAGCGATCGGATTCGGAAGAAGACATGCGTGTACATCTCCTGTAAAGAAAGGAGTAGCAATCCTAATGATAGCAGTAGAGTATTTCTCTAATGTGCCGCCAAATGTTACACATTTGACTACTTGTCCAGTGGCACGGGAAGGATCTACGAGTGACTGCCTAACACCAATTGTGGTGCATCCAGAATCAAATAGCACAGAGACTGGATTGTTATTTACTAAACCCTTATGTAAGACAAGAGAACCTCTTCCATCATGCGCGACTGATGCAGGAAGAGCAGGAAGAGGATGGCCACAGCTTAAAGTAGACACTGTGGTTGGCTCAAATAATGTTTTGCATTGGGGGCACTGAGATGCTCTCCCAAAATCAAAAGCGCCACATGCCATATTACTAGCATCATTATTATCTTTACTCTGTTTATAGGCTTCATGGGACTCTTGTTGTGCAGAGTTTGCCTGAAAATGTGGTTTATGTCTTTTGTTTTGAGATCTACCTCGGTTATTATCACCTCTGTAGTTATTGTTACCTCTATTGTAACCCCTATTTGGGTTTGAGTCATAGTTCCCTTGGTTACCATTATCATATTCATTATAATGAGTATCTCTGTAATTATGATCTTGTTGACTCCAAGACGGATAACCCGGATAGTTTCTATAATTACTTCCTCTACGGAAATTCCTATAATTATGACCACCCCTGTGTCGAGAGCTATCAGCTCGTCTCCAGTTCTTTGAAGAAGAACCCTGAAATGATTGGTTACCTTGGTTTTGATAACTATTATGGTTACCTTTTTTATCAAATCTGTTTTGAGGTCCCTGAAATCTGTGTGAATGATTGGGATTGTATGGTGTTGCTGAAGCAACTGGCATACTCTCCTTAATCTTAGTGTTGCCAAAAGTCACGTCGGGGTGTGCAGTGACATATTGGGAACAATATTCTTCCATTTCCTTTAGAGATTTGGGTTTACGCTCATGTATAAATTCCAGGAATGGTTTGTTAACACATGACATAATCTTATCTCTGAGCAACAAATCCATAAGTCCTTCATACGTTTTTTCTGTTTTGGAAAGCTCAATCCAACGATCAACTGTGAGACGTGCCTTTGCAGTGAATTCTGAGAATTCTACACCTGTCTCAGGCACCATCGTCTTAAATAAAAGGCGATAGCCTTCCTCACTTAGCTGGTATTTCTTTATCAAAGCCGCCCTAATGACATCATAATTATCCTTATCTGCTTCTCCTACAAGGCATAATCTAGTCAAAGATTCACCTTTCAAGTTTTCTGCTAATTGATTAGCGTATTGTGATTTATCCACATTATGTGTACGACAAGAACGTTCAAATCTATCCAGCCAGAATGTAATATCGTCACTGGACTGATTGAACGGTGGAACCTTAACCTTGTAAGTAGAAGGTTTACCATTACCACTAGATGCCTGATTAACATTACTCATACTTGTCAATCTCAATTTCTCTAACTCAAATTCATGTTCTCTTATTGCTTTTTTTTCTTCAGCTTCTCTGTCTAATCTTTTTTGTTCAGCATCCCTGTCTAATCTTTTTTGTTCAGCTTCCCTGTCTAATCTTTTTTGTTCAGCTTCCCTGTCAAATCTTTTTTGTTCAGCTTCACTGTCTAATCTTTTTTGTTCAGCTTCACTGTCTAATCTTTTTTGTTCAGCAGCAGCTTCTCTTTCTAATTTTTTTTGTTCAGCTTCAAATCTCCTTTGCTCCACCTGCATCTGCAATTTCTTTTGTTCAGCAGCAGCCACAGCTTCTCTTTCTAATCTTTTCTCTTCAGCCATAGCTTTTCTCTCTTCTGCAGCAGCTTTTCTCTCTTCTGCAGCTAATGCTTTGTCATATTGAGCAACTGCCCATTCTTCTAATTGTTGACCAGTTTTATCAAGGGATTTCCCTTGTGTAATGAAGTATTCTAATGTAGACATGATGTCTAACAATAATACTAATCACTTGAAACAATAATAATACCACAAGTTCTTAATGACTTGATTAATCATATACTATCCCAATATCTGTGGGTCACAAGCCTTAATAAGGTCTTGTATAACAGTAATAATAATCAAGTACTGGTTTATACCATAATCCAAGTGCAGTGCACAGGCAATAGTGTCTTATGAAATATACCTATATAAAACATATGTCAACCAACAGAATACATAAAGTACAAATAGGACTGACAATACGAAAACGTTTGCAGAAATCAAATAAATCAAATAGGGAAATCAATGAAAATAATCACTGAATCTGCAAGGGATAACAACACAAATGACGTCACAGTATATGAATATAAATTGTGAATAGAACTGAAAGATAGAAAAGGGTAGACCAACAAATTACAAAAAATCCAAACAAAACTAAAGAACAAAGAAATATTACAAAAATAACAATAATTACAGTCTTCACAGCTAACACAAATAGCAACTAGTTGTTGCAAGCAAATTTCCAATTAAGGAAATTGCACCTAAAGAAAACGCCCACAACGGACCCTCTATGACGTGGGATATTCTGTTGTGAGGACTCCGCCCAACCTTAAACACAACCCGCTGACATATAAACTAACATACTGTACAAATAAATAACATGTAAACATAAATATATAAAATTATGTGTATGATAGTATGTGTTGCGAAATAGGCTCAGTTTTACAGTAATGGCAAAGTTATTCTTATGAAAATAAACAAACTGCCACTTTATTCAATTAAACATTCTGGCCTTAAATATTAAAGTTCATATATAGAAAACAAGAAGATCCATCGATGAAAATAGGACTTCTTAGTTCAATAATACTGTCTTCCTGTTAATATTGACAAGAATTGATCCAACTGTTCTGTGAAACTCTGTAATGTCTAATGTACAAATGTCAACAACGCTGACCTACATACTGCATTCACTTGACAGGTCACGTGACGAAGTGTTGACAAAGAGCAAACCAATACTGCAAGTGTGTCGTATTAGCCACAGGAAACGGTCTGGTATCGGTAATCTGTTGACTTCTGAACTTCTGCGAGGTCAAACCCAGAAAGCTGGTCCACCAGTTGATAAGATCTTTCTTTGGGAGACAGACGTCATCATCAGTTGATAAACTCTTTTAATACAAGACCCTTGCCCTGAGCAAGAGACATGCTGAAAAATCTGAAGCTCACTCGAACATCACCAGAGTTAAATACTGTGTTGTTGTGTTGCTCGTGGTTTGAGTATGGAATGTCAACTTGACCTACGCAGTGGTGTGTAGACATAGATTGAGTGTGTAATATGCGAATGATAGGAAGAGTTCGTGGTGTTGACAAATGTTCTTTTCTCACACTCATGTATGGCTGGAAGTCATCGACACCAACGACTGTGTACCTTTACTACAGTTTAATTGGACGTACACACTCGACAGCACAGATAGTGACAAATCACAGGTTGGCATAATACATCATGGTACAGTGGATAAATGGTCTTGCAATGTTACATGGGCACTCATGTAGAATAATAGTATAATGGACTGTCAATAGCCAAGCACTCAGTATTGCCCATATATATATCATCTGAGTTTACTGACAAAGCACGTCAGATTATAAACAATATCCAAGATGACTTCTAGACCTAATCTCGTCTAGTGAAGATTCCTTAACATAATGTCCAGCACAGATTTTTCCATATAATCAAATTGAACCGCTAGCAATGGGTTCTCATGTGTAGCAGTGATCTCTGGACTAATCAAGCGATAATACGGGCATCCCTTTTCTCTTCTTGAAAGTCACTAAATGTTTTTACAAGATGGCTTCTCTCGTGAGCTGTCACTCACGTTTGGATACAGATAATGAATCTGTCTTAAAGTTAGTCATTCATTAAATGTTTCATTGCTCTGTAGATTCTATCATGATACAATTGACTGCATTCTACAGGATATAGTGCTGCTAGGAATCAGAGTCGTTTTCCATCTAGTTAAATGCATCCTCTCAGATGTACAAGTCATACCTATCGAAAAACGGTGGCTTCGTACGAGAGTTCAAAAGAGTATCTTTTATTACCTGCGTATCAGAAATATGATTCTGCCATTCCTTGGCAATAAGAATAAACACTGGGGTAAAGCATACACGATAGGTCTAGACGACTATCACTTTCCCCATAAATATAGAGATCACTTTTTCCCGGCGACAAGCCGACATAGCAAAACACAGCCCCCATGATCAGGGCGAAGCCAAAACACACCTCTCTAGAGACACATCCGCCGAACAGCCTTTGACCTCTCTAGAGACAAAAGAACATATAGTTCGACTTAGATATGTAAAGATATACAGATATAAGACAGACTCGTCCTACTCAGCCAAACAATACACATAAATTCAGGCCATAGATATTCTGAAGCAAGAACAATCTATTACTACCCAAACAAAGAATAAATCGCAGTAAAACTGGATTCATCCGCGGAGTTCGATCGAAAGAGACGACACAACTTTCAAGGAAAGTAACTCAATAATGACTTTCCCTTAAGCACTAAAAAATATCTATTTTGTTTACAAAATATTTGCGAACATAACAAGTATACCAATGTATAATATTGTAAGATATCAAAGACTGCACGTAACAAACACTGATGGAATAATCAGAAGATCATTGATCTAACACTGATGGAATAATCAGAAGATCACTGATCTAACACTGATGGAATAATCAGAAGATCACTGATCTAACACTGATGAAATAATCAGAAGATCACTGATCTAACACTGATCGAATAATCAGAAGATGACTGATCTAACACTGATGGAATAATCAGAAGATCATTGATCTAACACTGATGGAATAATCAGAAGATCATTGATCTAACACTGATGAAATAATCAGAAGATCACTGATCTAACACTGATGAAATAATCAGAAGATGACTGATCTAACACTGATGGAATAATCAGAAGATGACTGATCTAACACTGATGGAATAATCAGAAGATGACTGATCTAACACTGATGGAATAATCAGAAGATCACTGATCTAACACTGATGGAATAATCAGAAGATCACTGGTCTAACACTGATGGAATAATCAGAAGATCACTGATCTAACACTGATGGAATAATCAGAAGATCACTGATCTAACACTGATGGAATAATCAGAAGATCATTGATCTAACAGTGATGGAATAACCAGAAGATCACTGATCTAACACTGATGGAATAATCAGAAGATCACTGATCTAACAATGATGGAATAATCAGAAGATCACTGATCTAACACTGATGGAATAATCAGAAGATCATTGATCTAACACTGATGGAATAAACCAGAGTAATATCAGTGGAACAAGATGCCAGGAATAGACACATGACTTGAATAAAAAACACATTGAAGAAACCAGATGGTAGCATTACAAGACAGTCATTATGGAATTCCCAGATTAAAAGACACAGGTGGAGACCAAATAATACACAGAGAAGGCAAATTGAAACAGGCTTAAAAGGGGTTTTAAAAAAAAAACATGGACGACCATGAACGGATGGCACAGGGCATAAGTGAGATACTCACAGAGTAGAGGGCCTATACTCCATGGTGGTGAAGGGTGAAGAGTGAACGGATGAACGAAATCACTAAACAAAGGTTGACAGATATCACATGTCATACGTTGAGAATAATTCAATACTGACTAAACAGAATTAGAATGACACTTGCATGACCATTCACAGATGACGCAATGACAGGACATCGAACTCAATCCACTGTAATGAAACCAGGAGAGCAACAGATCCAGGACGAGGATTGGACACAGCTGAGGCTCTCCGATTTAAAAAAAAAAAAGGGTTAAAGCCAAGTAAGCTTACAGAACTCTCTGAAATACTGAGAAGAATAAAACAACAAGCAAAATGCTACAAACTTCAATACATGCATGCCTGCGTAGAACAGAAGACTGAAATTGTACAAGGTCACCAAAGAGGAACTGATGACAAGAACCAGTGGAACAAGAGAGAGGAACACCACGCTGCCGATAGGTTATAACCTACTCTAAGCTTGGCCCGTTGATAGCATAACAATGTAGTATTTGTTCTGGAGTCTCTAGCGTAAGAAATGCAGGGATATACCAACAAACACATGGCCAAGATAACTGAAGACGAGTCACTAGCGTAAGAAATGCAGGGATATACCAACAAAGACATGGCCAAGATAACTGAAGACTCAAACCAAATTGTTGGGGAACATATATAAATACTTTAAGCAGATGGCACGTGACAGGAGGACTTGACATATGTTTGCTGACGGCCTATGCTCCTTGGGAAACTAGATGATAATAAATGAATTAATAAAGCTTACAGAGCTGATTCTGTCAAACAGAAGCGAGTCATGGACAATCAGTAAACAAGCAAGGAGACCTCGGAGATGTGGATTTACAGAAGAACGTTAAGAAAAACATGGACAGCCAAAAGTAATTAAATTTTTTTTTTAAAGTGTGTCCTGAAAGAAACCAGTGAAATAACACTTATAGCAGACATCAGAAAGACACAGTCCGCTCAGTGTACAAAGAACACTTATAACACACATCAGAAAGACACAGTCCGCTCAGTGCACAAAGAACACTTGTAACACACATCAGAAAGACACAGTCCGCTCAGTGCACAAAGAACACTTGTAACACACATCAGAAAGAAGCAGATAGAGGCAGCTACTGTAGCCTGAAGTGGCTGTCTCAAGCTACAGTCACCAGGGCAGTTACTGTGTCGGACTCCATGCTTTGGAAGGTCCAAAATAGATGACTCGTACATAGAAGATTCAAATCTTCAGGAAGTGGTTGTGGATCTACTGTCATGGTCGTGCTGGGAGTATATGGCAATGAGAGAGCTTATAGATTAGCCTCCACAGCACCCGTGGTGGGGACACTGGATACGGTTAAAGGAGAGATAATAAGTACAATTAACGATTGCATGTTAGAGAATGACACTGCCAATCGATGATTCAACACGACTGAGGTTGGTGAAATTTGGCATCGAAAGTAAAACTAGCAGAGATGGATGCATGAGAGGATGGGTTAGGCGTATATAACCAGCACGCCACAGGAACAACCAGCACTCATTCATTCGACATTTGCGGATGGAAACTGAGCAACCTATGGGTTAGCCTGGAGTGCAATGATGTCGATTCTGATCTGATCTACAACAACGGGCACGGCGTGCTATGTGAAGAGGAAAACGTTGGAATATACTGAGACAACGATGATCTACAACAACGGGCAAGGCGTGCTATGTGAAGAGGAAAACGTTGGAATATACTGTGACAACGATGATCTACAACAATGGGCACGGCGTGCTATGTGAAGAGGAAAACGTTGGAATATACTGTGACAACGATGATCTACAACAATGGGCACGGCGTGCTATGTGAAGAGGAAAACGTTGGAATATACTGTGACAACGATGATCTACAACAATGGGCACGGCGTGCTATGTGAAGAGGAAAACGTTGGAATATACTGTGACAACAAGAAATACTGATGGGATGGGGGAGAATAGACAGAGATGAAGGACGATACGTTGAGAAAATGAAGTAACGTTTAACATCATGTCACAGAATAACGTCAACAAGAGATACGAGCGACAACAAGTTGTGGAGAGACGTGATCTCAGCCAGCTGGCTCACACTTTGAAGGAGGAGGAGAAGAATCAAGGACGAAGGAGAAAAGACAGGTGCGGTGACATTTAGAGAAAGTAGCCAGGTAAATACTGTATTTAAATATTCCGTTTTAAGAGTCAGGCGGCACAAACATTTTCACCTACATCCGTAGACGGGACAGGCATCCACCCAAGAGTGAAGAGATTCAAACACAAACTTACATTCTACATGCGCGCGAGCACACAGACACACACACACACAAAACATTAAACCTTACAGAGTAGGTGACACGGAAGGAGTGAAAACAGACTACAGTGAATTAGCAGTGTATAAATATCTTATCATGAAATGTTTTCCAAACTGAATGACAAATTTGTAATTGTAAGTTAAATGGTTTTAAACTCATGCAGCTCTTCATGGACCTGGTTTCTCAACTCACGTACCGGTGGCTTCTGGAACCCGGTAACGTCGCCGCGAGATGCAAACACTCTAACCACTCTGCCAATCGGACGCTCGGCCTGTAGTTATTTCCATGAAAATGGTCCATAGGTAAAGTCCCGGGCCATAAAAAGTTTTTTTTTTCTTGCAGATTGTCTTCTTGTGGCGCGGCACAATACTTTCAACCAAAACCTAAGTCCGTTGGTTATATCATAGCCAAATTTGCCATTCAAAAATACTGAGCACTGTTAAATGAACTAAAGTTGTATACACTAAGGAGCTAACAGCATCTAATCTGCTAACATGATGAAGCCCTGACAAGGACAGCCAGGTAGACCAACTGTGCCTGATTGCCCCTCAGTGTGTAGCGAACACCGGCTGTAGTAGAACTGTAAAGACAAAGAAAAGAAACGTTCTACTAGTGGCGGATACTTCTAACATCAGTGACTGGTTACACTTCCGGCGCTAGTGATGAGACGACAGAAAGGTTAAAACGTTTAACTCGTTAATAATCTTGACGAGATAAGTTATCTTTTTTAATTCCTACACTCCCAACAGTGCAGCCGGTGGCAGACATGGGTAGTTGTTACCTACAGCAGTGGCGTCCATTAATACTTATTCCCTGGTCACACAGGTCAGCCATAGACATAAACGTATGCCAAACGTTGGCTTGAGTGGCAGAAAGGTAGACGGGACATTCTTTTCTATAGGACAAGTGACAAATGTTTCCCTGAGTGACGACTAATACGCGTAAGTGGAATGCACTGAATATGTGGCCGGTGAGTTGAAGGGTGCGTGATGGACTAGGCTGTTGAATTAGAAACGTCTACAACAGCGGGCAGCAGCCAGACAACCAAGTCAGGTAGGACATAAGAAGGCCATGAAAGTCAGAGTGTATCAACATGGCAGGCTACAGAACATGCCGGACATCCACATTACAGAGAATAACCACAGCGAAAAGTGCAGCATATAATCTACATAAATGTGTTGACAACTTGTGAACTAATAGTTGTCTTGCTTGAGACAATCCTACAAATATGTTACGCTACTTGATAGGAGGTGCGCTTACTACAATGTCAACTTTACAAGTATCATTATTTGGTTATATGGAAATATCAAGAACAGTAATAACCATATAGCAATACAAATGGAAGGAGGAAATTCCACTGCTGTGGAGAATATATGAAAATGGACAGAAATAAAGTACAACATACAAATCATAATCTTCAACTCAAGTGTCAGGTGTGTCCTACTGCGTGGATCTGAACCATGGAAAGATTGGGGGTGTCGGATTGCCTCCCCTGCTTTGCAGCAGTGGTCCAACAGTGGCCAAAACTCAAGAGTATGTAAATGGGTCGTCATAGGTGTCTACCTTCGCACAAGCTTACTCTTGGCAGAGATCTAGATAGAAGGTTAATGACGCTTCTACCTTACGGGAGAATTCACAAGATAATTCAGAAGTCAAGAACAATGCTGCTTAGCGCTGAACATTTGTTAACTTATATCTGTCCGTCGCCTTTTGTGAAGGATTTAAGCAATGGTTTTAGCCTATTCAAGCCCCCAGCTGAGTTAAGTCAGCGAATTTCCTCTTATGATGGTATAGCTCTGTTTAGAGGTAAATATATGGCTATATATATATACATATAAAAACTGAATTGACTATGATTGTTTAGTTTTAAAACAACATGTAACAAATTTAATAATGAATTAGTCTTTAACAGTTAAAATAAGGAGAGAATGATGAATTTCCCTGTAAATACAAGTTTTCGTCACGGAGACGTAGGTGAGGATTTATCAAAGCCCGTTGCTTCCGTCTTTTTTACAAGAAAACTTAACTCTAGGCGAGTCCTGTCGCCGTGGTTTTCGTCACTTCTTGGTAGTAACTTCAGTACTTCGAACCGTCTGATAGTTTGTAACCACAAGTAGTCTTGTACCACGAACTTTTAAAGACAAAATAGAAAACAAATGCCTCTACTAAGTACATTTGTGGACTGCCAATTAACAGGCGCATTCTCGCTGTCCACCCACCAATGTTAATCACTCAGAAGAATTAAATTCCCGAGTACACAGTGTAGCTCAGGGAAGATGATTAAAAATCACCATATTCCTCTGGGTATTAACTGGGAAAATGTGTCTGGACGGCGCGAATAATGTTGCCTGAGTTACAATTAACAAAGTGCATATATCTCACAAAATATTATACACTTTAGGCACATGTGAGAAGATCGGCTACACGTCAAGCATGGGAAACAAAGAGCCAGGGATCCAGACCCCCATGCCGCTGGGAGGACAGCATTTGACAATCTCTGAAGGACCAAGGACTAGAATGGAACCAGGCCAGGAGGAAGACAGCCGATAGGATAGTCTGGTGCTCTCTCTTCCAAACCTCTACACCTCACGGTAGAAGGGGAATGACTAAGTAAGTAAGTAAGTAAGCACATGTAATGTAATCATCAGTCATCACTGCTCCATTCGGAGTCTGGGGTCACCTCTGCTGTCGGTGTTCCGCACGATTAGCCAGAAGAAATCACCAGCGCTTGCTGTAGTGGTTTATGAATATACTAGTTTCATATATTGAGGTTGCCAGCCTCATATATCCACTTAGCAAGAAAGCATGTCCAATTTACATTTGTAAAATAATTGTTACACTTACCCCAAAGTTTTGGGAATACACAATCTACTCGCGCAGGGTAGAATGGACACGAGCAATTTAGGTTATATGCTCTCGAACCACTTGGTCTGGAAATTTTTAATCCCTTGTATGACGGGTGAATCTGCGAAAAACTTGGTCTGGGAAACTAGGAATTCCTCTTTGACGGATGTTCTGCGATACACGTGGTCTGGGAAAGTTTCTCTTATGACGGGTGGTCCAATTCCTTATGGTCCCAGTCTGGGTATTTAAAGTCCAGGTCTCTTAAGTTTGTAGTCTCTGTATTAATAACGGCGGACTTACTTTTTAAGGTTTTAAGTTTCCCAAATACTCGATCTGTCATTTATAATATTGGAATCCTGGGTCTGATCCTTTTCTTTCTGGCTTTTTGGGAGTTGCTAGTGTGATGTGCGATGCAGTCTCTGTGTTCTGTTTCTGTTTCTAGAACAGTCAAACAAAAGGGTCGCCGGCCGCTCAGACAAACAATATGGTTGTCAAACGAGGATCGTCTTTTATCAAAGGTTGGCCAGGCGACTCAAAGAGATAAACGTATCACCTCTGACCGGTTCAATAAACGTGGTATTATCACGAGTCTGGGAGTGGTCACAGAAAGATTGTATGGCGTAAAATAGGCCAAATAATAGGATGAATGAGAAAAATCAAGAAAGGAAGAGATACTGCCGGAGTGAATGAGTTATAAAAAAGCACGACTGATTTCATCACAGGGGGTAGAGGGGTGTAACAAGAACAATCACGAAGTTACAGACGTTGATAAATTTCTGCTTGCGTAGAAATGACTATAATTAATTTATAAACTTGTCCTAGTGGCAAAGAGGTTAACAAACACTGCACTACTAAATCCAATAAAGCAAATCCTTTTTTTCCCTCTCAGACGGTGGCTCTGTCAGCTTTGATCCCGGGGACACCGCGATTTTAAATGCCGGCGGGAGAGGTCTTATTTGAAATTTCCCAAGTTTGAAGTCTTTCTACCCCTCTCTCCCAATTCGCCTAAAGATCTGCCAAATCATCCACTGGGATCTATCGGTAGATGGATTTCGACTGGTTGCCAATCCCTGGTATAAGCGTTCAACAAATTTACTCCAGGTCTCAAAGCTCGTGCCGCTCTCTTAAAGGTCCTTCCATGTCTTCTTTATACCTTTAATTTTGGTTCGCGAATTCTTCCATCTCCGTCTCTGCCCCTACGGGTTCTACAGCCAGGATTACCTTGCAATAATAACTGTACCTTAATGTGTACCTATTCACCGCTGGCGTCTTCTTATGCATACTTGTTGAGTTTTGAAAGTTTCCAAAGGATGGGCTATTTAAACAAACCAACAAAAACCAGTGTTACACTGTATGTTAGTCCGTGTTGGGACTTTATCTGCCAGATAATGGTCTTGAAAACTGACTGACCGTTGAAACGTCTGGTTATAACTACAGCAAAAAACATTTGTGCCTCATTTATGTAGGCTGTAATTTTTAAAGTCCTGTAAACTTGTTCATTTTTTAAAATCTTATCATTTAAATTTTAGTTTCTTTAGTTCGTTTGATGAGTACAAACAATGTCCTTTACGACTGGGTATTCTTCTTCTTCTTCTTCTTGCGATCGCATCTTTGATGATTACACCGTCAGACGAGTTCTCATGATGAATTCGACTGTTGTTTGAAGTTCCTCTTTAACTCCATATAGCTTTGAGTTTAGTGTTGAGTCATTGGGCCAGTATATCTTTCTTAACTGGTCATACAGAGGACAGTCCTGTAGAACATGCTCAGCAGTTTGTTCGTTTAATCCACATGTGCACAGTGGTGAAGCAGACAATCGTAGCTTGTGCATGTGTTTATTCAGTTTGTTATGCCCTGCGACTGGGTATTCAATAAATGATAATGTATTAAAAAAAGATGGGTGCATCCCCAAAGATATTTTCTAGGAGCAACTGGCAGATGGAAAAGGAACAGTCGGACGACCGCAGCTGTGGTTCAAAGACGTGTGCAAGATGAAGCTGGGTGACCACAGCTGTGGTTCAAAGACGTGTGCAAGATGAAGCTGGGTGACCGCAGCTGTGGTTCAAAGACGTGTGCAAGATAAAGCTGGGTGACCGCAGCTGTGGTTCAAAGACGTGTGCAAGATGAAGCTGGGTGACCGCAGCTGTGGTTCAAAGACGTGTGCAAGATGAAGCTGGGTGACCACAGCTGTGGTTCAAAGACGTGTGCAAGATGAAGCTGTGTGACCGCAGCTGTGGTTCAAAGACGTGTGCAAGATGAAGCCGGGTGACCGCAGCTGTGGTTCAAAGACGTGTGCAAGATGAAGCTGGGTGACCGCAGCTGCGGTTCAAAGACGTGTGCAAGATGAAGCTGGGTGACCGCAGCTGTGGTTCAAAGACGTGTGCAAGATGAAGCTAGGTGACCGCAGCTGTGGTTCAAAGACGTGTGCAAGATGAAGCTGGGTGACCGCAGCTGTGGTTCAAAGACGTGTGCAAGATGAAGCTGGGTGACCGCAGCTGTGGTTCAAAGACGTGTGCAAGATGAAGCTTGGTGACCACAGCTGTGGTTCAAAGATGTGTGCAAGATGAAGCTGGGTGACCGCAGCTGTGGTTCAAAGACGTGTGCAAGATGAAGCTTGGTGCCCACAGCTGTGGTTCAAAGATGTGTGCAAGATGAAGCTTTGGTGACCACAGCTGTGGTTCAAAGACGTGTGCAAGATGAAGCTTGGTGCCCACAGCTGTGGTTCAAAGACGTGTGCAAGATGAAGCTGGGTGACCACAGCTGTGGTTCAAAGATGTGTGCAAGATGAAGCTGGGTGACCACAGCTGTGGTTTAAAGACGTGTGCAAGATTAAGCTGGGTGACCGCAGCTGTGGTTCAAAGATGTGTGCAAGATGAAGCTGGGTGACCACAGCTGTGGTTCAAAGACGTGTGCAAGATGAAGCTGGGTGACCACAGCTGTGGTTCAAAGATGTGTGTAAGATGAAGCTGGGTGACCGCAGCTGTGGTTTAAAGATGTGTGTAAGATGAAGCTGGGTGACCACAGCTGTGGTTCAAAGATGTGTGCAAGATGAAGCTGGGTGACCACAGCTGTGGTTCAAAGACGTGTGTAAGATGAAGCTGGGTGACCACAGCTGTGGTTCAAAGATGTGTGTAAGATGAAGTTGGGTGACCACAGCTGTGGTTCAAAGATGTGTGTGTAAGAGAGACATGAAGGCACTGGACATAAATTCAGCAGCCTGGGAGGATGAAGCTTCCAATCGCACCACGTGGCGATGCTCCCTACGGCACCACCTCAGATTGGGCGAAAGGAAGCTCTCTCACAACAAGCAGAAGAGAAAAGAACAAGCTGAAATAAACACTAGGTAACAAAAAAAAACAAAAGCTGAGGGCTATCACCTCGGGGGCGCATTCCCTTAGTCAGCAATGACTGAAGGGGTCTACTAATATTTAAAAAATGAATAATTCTCCAGGGACAACCCTAATGAAATACTCTAAGTTATAAACATTAGTAGGTAGGCCTATGTGGCAAGTATAGTGAAAGTATAATGAGATGACTGGAGGACATATTAAGAATATCCGTTGGTGGACATAATATAGACAACTTGAGATACGACGATGATACAGTCTTAATAGCAACAAGTGAAACGGAGCTGCAGAAAATGGTTTATACAATAGTGATAGAAAATGACAATAAAGGTCTCACCCTTAATAGCAAATAGACACAAGTAATGGTCTAAAAGAAAAGGGATTTCCCAGAATGCACTATCAAAGTAAATGGAACAGTTTTAAAACAGGCCAACAGATTCAAATGCATGTGCACATCAATAACAACTGATGTGAACAGCAGAATAGCTCAGGCAAAAGTAGCATTCTATAAAAAGAAGAATATTTTATGCAACAATTCTTTGCCAATGGAAGTAAGAAAGAGAGCTCTGCGGTGTTATGTGCAACCAATCCTCATGTTGTTGTAGTGGTAGTTTATGTAGCATGTGACCACCATAAGTTGCCTCATGTTGTTGTAGTGGTAGTTTATGTAGCATGTGACCACCATAAGTTGCCTCATGTTGTTGTAGTGGTAGTTTATGTAGCATGTGACCACCATAAGTTGTCTCATGTTGTTGTAGTGGTAGTTTATGTAGCATGTGACCACCATAAGTTGTCTCATGTTGTTGTAGTGGTAGTTTATGTAGCATGTGACCACCATAAGTTGTCTCATGTTGTTGTAGTGGTAGTTTATGTAGCATGTGACCACCATAAGTTGTCTCATGTTCTTGTAGTGGTAGTTTATGTACCATGTGACCACCATAAGTTGCCTCATGTTGTTGTAGTGGTAGTTTATGTACCATGTGACCACCATAAGTTGCCTCATGTTGTTGTAGTGGTGGTTTATGTACCATGTGACCACCATAAGTTGCCTCATGTTGTTGTAGTGGTGGTTTATGTACCATGTGACCACCATAAGTTATCTCATGTTGTTGTAGTGGTAGTTTATGTACCATGTGACCACCATAAGTTGCCTCATGTTGTTGTAGTGGTAGTTTATGTACCCTGTGACCACCATAAGTTGCCTCATGTTGTTGTAGTGGTAGTTTATGTAGCATGTGACCACCATAAGTTGTCTCGTGCTGTTGTAGTGGTAGTTTATGTAGCATGTGACCACCATAAGTTGTCTCATGTTGTTGTAGTGGTAGTTTATGTACCATGTGACCACCATAAGTTGTCTCATGTTGTTGTAGAGGTAGTTTATGTACCATGTGACCACCATAAGTTGTCTCATGTTGTTGTAGTGGTAGTTTATGTAGCATGTGACCACCATAAGTTGTCTCATGTTGTTGTAGTGGTAGTTTATGTACCATTTAGGGGGTGTGTTGGAAAGTCAGGTATTGGTAGTACCTCTGGTGAAGGAGCTGTCATGCCCTTTTCAGGGCAGCTCGGCCACCTTTGGTCCAAACCTGGCATCCAGCTCTCACCTGTGGCTCCTCGTAGCTGTCAGCATGCGACAGCGGCCACCCCCCGGGCAACGGCTTTGACAGGACGGCTAAACTAGGTGAGGGTAGCCGAATGGTTATAAACCTTCGGTGAGTTAGGGTCTGCCTACCCATGCATGCGAAGACTGGATTCGATAGACTGCGCGGAAGAAACCACCTGTTGGTTCAACGGGCATGACGGCGATTACCAGCAACGCGCTGTGGAGCGTAAGGAGCACGGCGAGGCACGTAGAAAGCCCTGGTCATCCACTGCACCTGACTTCATCTCCAGTCGTCTTGACTTGTCTTGCCACTGGCTTCAGATGGACCCAGGCGAGAGAGTGAGGTCGACGAATTGCGCAACTCTTCCTCACTTTAATCCAAATCACCGCGCAAGTCACTCTTTCATCCATTCATCCATCCACTCACAACAAGTCCTGTGGCGATGGGCGAGCGGCGAAGCGGCAGGCGTGGGTACGCTGGCAGTCGTAGTCGCAGACCTACACACAGGCGGCTCAGGCCATATGGTCGTCTTCCACTGATCGGAGCAGCAGTGGGATTCGGCAGCCCCCTGAGTGTCTGAGCAGCCCTCTTTAGGAAAGCACTGCTCACCTCCATGGCATGAGGAAGGGGCTAGAAAAGGTGCCCTAAACATTGCCTGCTTCACCATTACCTAACCAGCTTACCGCGGTTGGTGGGTACCCTACTTCGGCGGGCGACATATAAGAAAAAGAAAGGACAGATTTTCCCCCCTCATTCTAGGCGCATGGAATGTGCGCACTCTCCTTGACAAAGACTTTAACGCAAACAGACCTGAGAGACGAACTGCCCTGATTGGGAGAGAACTGGCCAGGTACAACATTGACATAGCAGCACTGAGTGAAACTCGACTTGCAGGCGAGGGCCAACTTTGCGAAAAGGGTGCTGGTTATACATTCTTTTGGAGCGGAAGAGGAACGGAAGAAAGACGAGAAGCAGGGGTTGGATTTGCAATCAAAACAGCAATTGTCAGCAAGTTAGCGGGGCCCCCAAAGGGAATAAATGACCGACTGATGACGGTCAAGATCCCCCTGCTTTATGGAAGAAAACATGCCACCATCATTAGCGCGTATGCACCAACTATGACAAACCAGGATGACGTCAAGGATAAGTTTTACGACGAACTACATGCAGTCATTGCATCAGTTCCTAAAGCAGATAAGCTCATCATTATTGGTGACTTTAATGCAAGAGTAGGCTCAGATAACATCTTCTGGAATGGCACTATCGGAAGGTACGGCGTGGGTCGCTGTAACAGCAATGGACTTCTTCTCCTCCAGACTTGCGCAGAACATGACCTCCTTGTCACCAACACCATTTTTCGACTTCCTACCCGCAACAGGACCTCCTGGATGCACCCTCGCTCAAAGCATTGGCACTTAATTGACTATGTAATTGTTAGGAAGAAGGACAGGCAAGATGTCCGGGTGACCAAGTCCATGTGTGGTGCCGAATGTTGGACTGATCATCGCCTCATTGTATCTAAACTTAAAATTCGTATCCAACCAGCCAGGCGCCCTCAGGGGAAGAAAACTCAAAAGAGGCTGGATGTCACCAAACTAAAGAAGACAAAAATCAAACAGTCATTTACTGACACCTTAGAAGACCGTCTCAAATCTATCTCGCTAGACGGCCAAAGTGTGGAAACAAATTGGGCAGCCCTAAGTGAGCAGATCTACAACACTGCTACAGAGGTCCTGGGTCCTTCCATCAAGAAACAAAATGACTGGTTTGATGAGAACTCAGATGATATAAAGCAGATGTTGGCTGAGAAACACCATCTCCATAAAGCATATTTAAATGATCCAAAATCTACATCCAAGAAAGACGCTTTCAACAACATGCGTAGAATCGTCCAACATAAACTACGCCAGATGCGGGATTCATGGCTGAGTAATAAAGCAGATGAGCTCCAAGGCTTTGCTGACAGCCATGACTTGAAAAAATGTTTACCTTGCACTCAAAGCGGTCTATGGTCCAACATCATCAGGATCACTTCCCCTCCTTAATGCAGATGGAAAAACACTAATTACAGACAAGGAAAAAATTCTCCAACGCTGGGTCGAACATTTTAATAATATTCTGAACCATCCATCATCTATTAACGACGAAGCCATCAACCGACTGCCCCAAATTCCTATAAATGAAGCATTAGATGATGTACCAACTCTGGAGGAAACTAAAAAAGCAATTCGTCAACTGTCTAGTGGAAAGGCCCCAGGCTCTGATTCAATTCCTGTTGAGGTTTATAAAGATGGCGGTGCAGTTCTGATAGAGAAACTTCACATGATCTTCCAGCAAATGTGGCAGAGTGAAACCATCCCACACGATCTCAAAGATGCGTCAATTATACATCTATATAAACGTAGAGGTAATCGCCAAGACTGTAACAATCATCGAGGCATCTCTCTTTTATCAATCGCTGGGAAGATATTCGCCAGAATCCTTTTGAATCGCCTTACGGCTCATCTTGACAAAGGTCTTTTACCTGAAAGTCAGTGTGGATTCCGGAAAGAACGTGGAACCACAGATATGGTGTTCGCTGCAAGACAGCTATAAGAAAAATGCCAAGAGCAGCACTGTGACCTGAACACAGCTTTCATTGACTTGACAAAGGCGTTCGACACGGTCAGTAGAGAGGGTCTATGGAAGATCATGGCAAAATACGGCTGCCCAAAGAAATTTATCACAATAGTGCAGCAACTGCATGATGGAATGCAGGCTAGAGTTCAGGAAAACAGTGAGCTATCAGAGCCTTTCCCCGTCTCAAATGGAGTCAAACAAGGGTACGTACTTGCACCGACTCTGTTCAGTATCATGTTTTCTGCTATGCTGACTGATGCTTTTAGAGACGGGGACACAGGAATCGACATTAGATATTGTATTGATGGAAAATTGTTTAACCTTAGGAGGCTTCAAGCAAAAACCAAGGTCAAATCACACACCATCAGAGATCTTCTGTTTGCTGATGATTGTGCCCTCAATGCTGGCTCAGAGGCTGATCTGCAGCATAGTGTGGATAGATTCTCCGAAGCCTGCGCCAACTTTGGGCTTACCATCAACACGAAGAAAACAGAAATCATGTACCAACCAGCTCCTGGCACAGTTTATACTGAGCCAATCATCAAGGTTAATGGTGAGAAACTGAATGTTGTGAACAGATTCACATACCTTGGTAGCACACTATCCCAGAACATTGTCATTGATGATGAGGTGAACACCAGGATCTCCAAAGCCAGCAGCACATTTGGCAGACTATACACCAATGTTTGGCATCGAAGTGGCATTAGTCTACAGACAAAGCTGAAGGTGTACAGAGCTGCGGTGCTTCCAGTGCTGCTATATGCATGTGAAACATGGACTGTATACAGGCGCCACGTAAAGAAGCTAAACCACTTCCATACAGTCTGTCTCAGGAAGATTATGAACATCAAATGGCAAGACAAGATCCCGGATACCGCCGTTCTTGACAGAGCTGGTATCCCTAGTATTGATACTATTCTGATGCAGTCACAGATTCGCTGGGCAGGTCATGTAGTCCGCATGCCAGACCATCGACTGCCAAAGATACTCTTTTATGGTGAGATGCAGAAAGGTAAACGCTCCCATGGTGGCCAAAAGAAGCGTTTCAAAGACACGTTAAAGACGTCATTGAAAACCTTTGACATAAACCCAGACACATGGGAAGCTGCTGCGCAAGACCGAACTGCTTGGCGCACATCTCTTCGTAAAGGTGCATCGGCATGCGAATCATCCAGAAGAGCAGCATCGGAACAGCGGAGACAAGCTAGAAAGGACCGTGTAATAAAACCTTCACATGAAGCAAACATTCCCTGCCCACACTGTCCGAGATCTTTCCAGGCCCGCATCGGGCTCATCAGTCACCTTCGTTCCCATAGACTAACCTAACATATTCCTAAATAATTGGATGAACAGAGTGGTCTTCATCACCCGTGATGGACGAACAACCACCCACCATGTGACCATCATAAGTTGTCTCATGTTGTTGTAGTGGTAGTTTATGTAGCATGTGACCACCATAAGTTGTCTCATGTTGTTGTAGTGGTAGTTTATGTAGCATGTGACCACCATAAGTTGGCTCATGTTGTTGTAGTGGTAGTTTATGTAGCATGTGACCACCATAAGTTGTCTCATGTTGTTGTAGTGGTAGTTTATGTAGCATGTGACCACCATAAGTTGTCTCACGTTGTTGTAGTAGTAGTTTATGTAGCATGTGGTCACCATAAGTTGTCTCATGTTGTTGTAGTGGTAGTTTATGTAGCATGTGACCACCATAAGTTGCCTCATGTTGTTGTAGTGGTAGTTTATGTAGCATGTGACCACCATAAGTTGCCTCATGTTGTTGTAGTGGTAGTTTATGTAGCATGTGACCACCATAAGTTGCCTCATGTTGTTGTAGTGGTAGTTTATGTAGCATGTGACCACCATAAGTTGTCTCATGTTGTTGTAGTGGTAGTTTATGTAGCATGTGACCACCATAAGTTGTCTCATGTTGTTGTAGTGGTAGTTTATGTAGCATGTGACCACCATAAGTTGTCTCATGTTGTTGTAGTGGTAGTTTATGTAGCATGTGACCACCATAAGTTGTCTCATGTTCTTGTAGTGGTAGTTTATGTACCATGTGACCACCATAAGTTGCCTCATGTTGTTGTAGTGGTAGTTTATGTACCATGTGACCACCATAAGTTGCCTCATGTTGTTGTAGTGGTGGTTTATGTACCATGTGACCACCATAAGTTGCCTCATGTTGTTGTAGTGGTGGTTTATGTACCATGTGACCACCATAAGTTATCTCATGTTGTTGTAGTGGTAGTTTATGTACCATGTGACCACCATAAGTTGCCTCATGTTGTTGTAGTGGTAGTTTATGTACCATGTGACCACCATAAGTTGCCTCATGTTGTTGTAGTGGTGGTTTATGTACCATGTGACCACCATAAGTTGCCTCATGTTGTTGTAGTGGTGGTTTATGTACCATGTGACCACCATAAGTTATCTCATGTTGTTGTAGTGGTAGTTTATGTACCATGTGACCACCATAAGTTGTCTCATGTTGTTGTAGTGGTAGTTTATGTACCATGTGACCACCATAAGTTGCCTCATGTTGTTGTTGTGGTGGTTTATGTACCATGTGACCACCATAAGTTGCCTCATGTTGTTGTAGTGGTAGTTTATGTACCATGTGATCACCATAAGTTGCCTCATGTTGTTGTAGTGGTAGTTTATGTAGCAATATGTTAACATGAAGAGGTTGCCAGTCCCACAATTGCCGTGTACGACATATCTAATGGAGCAGTAGTCCCAATCTTTCTTCGTGTTAACCGGGAACTACATGGGGCAAGTTTTCAAGAAAATAAGTTTTTATTGGTTGAAGTTTTGTTTTAGCTTGAAGTTAGCAAAAATCCACATCAGTTGCCATACACTTTAATGGTCCTGACCACCATGGTCCCATCGACATCCAGGTCACGGGGATCAGATCCTGCTCCTCTGACGCTGCTCGCGGAGAACAGCTTGAGCAACGTCTTATCCATCGTATGGGGTGTCTAAATCCAGCTGGTCTTAACACCCTACACGGCTTTGTCTAAGGTTACACTTTCCACTCCTGTTCTATTTTGACCCTTTCCACTCTTATTCAATTTTTCTATTTCTCCGTCGCCCATAAATTAAAAGAATTTTTTTTTTAATTTTGTATTATATATTTATTTATCTCCCACTCATTCTGTCCTCCTCTACCTTCAGTCCTCATTATTATTACGTTTTGGTAGTTTCTTGTTCAGTTTAGTTTTTTAGCTTCTTAGTATGTACTGCTTACATCCGGAAGTGGCAGTCATTTCCTTTCCGGGTAACACACTCTCTCTTCGGCAGGCGTGCTAGGTCTTAGCTGCCATGTTTTGTTTGTATTATTATTATTTTTTTTTTAAATTTAATTAGATTGTTATGTGTCCTATCTAGCCCTCACTTTCTTTCCTTTCCCTGACGAAGGCCTTGTGGCCGCAACGTTGCCTATTTTCTTTGTCTTTTGTCCTCGTAAGACGAATCACCTTTTTTTAATACCCATCCATTTTAGCTTGAAGTTACAACTGACAGGAGCCAGCCAGCCAGCCCCAGGTTAAACCCTATTTAGTCCACGTCTATGACATTCTTGCTGGCTTATAGTCTTGCTATTCTGTGCTCTCCCTTTGGTAATAAAAGGGCGAGAAAAAAAAACACATATAGAGAAGAGAACTGGAGACTGGCGTGACAGGGCTAACATACAAAGACCTTCAGCTGACGTCACAGGACAGAGAGAATTGGTTAAAAGCATATGGTCCTTTGACGGACTGAATCTTATCGGTGGGGTCATTTTTCACATATATATGGTAAGGTCAAGGTAGCTCCATAGCAGATACGGTACTGCCGTAGGGGAAGAAGTGTTAGAGACTTCGCTATACTAGGTCAAGCATCGAGAGGTGGGGTGACCAGTTCACTTCCTCGCTGCCTTTTCCTTCCCTAACTCAAAGCCAGGTACCCATTTACAACTGGTTAGACTGGAGCGTGTCGGTACCATGACTCGAACCCGGCACCTTTGAGAAAATAGATATACAGTATATGTTACCAACAATTGTCCCTGACTTATACTATACTGTATATGTCCATTTATAAATGGTACCTGCGCTGAATAAACATACTTTTTCGTTCGCCTTCAGAATTGTACATTAATGACAGATGGTGTGACAGGATCTAATATGTCACACTAACGTCAAGAACTAAATATTATATAACAGTGATATAAGTGACACACATTCAGGAAACTGCTGAGTGGGGGAGTGTAATGGGAGACGATATAGTGACGCGGCAGAGTGGTTGGGTGTAATAGGAGACGATAAGGCGACGTGCCAGAGCGGTGGAGTGTAATGGGAGACGATATAGTAACGCGCCAGAGTGGTGGAGTGTAATGGGAGATGATATAGTGCAGCGACAGAGTGGTGGGGTGTAATGGGAGACGATATAGTAACGCGATAGAGTGGTGCGGTGTAATGGCAGACGATAGCTTTAGTGACGTGGCAGTGGTGGAGTGTAATGGGAGACGATATAGTGACACCGCAGAGTGGTGGGGTGTAATGGGAGACGATACAGTGACGTGCCAGAGTGGTGAGTGTAATGGGAGACGATATAGTAACGCGCCAGAGTGGTGGAGTGTAAAGGGAGACGATATAGTGACGCGACAGAGTGATAGGGTGTAATGGGAGACGATAGATATAGTGACGCGTCACAGATGTAGAGAGAGACGATACAGACATAGTGACGGCAGAGATGTAGAGAGAGACGATATAGACATAGTGAGGCGTCACAGATTTAGAGACGATATAGACATAGTGAGGCGTCACAGATGTAGAGAGAGACGATACAGACATAGTGGCGCGTCATAGATGATGAGAGAGACGATACAGACATAGCGACGGCAGAGATGTAGAGAGAGATGATACAGACATAGCGACGGCAGAGATGTAGAGAGAGAGACGATATAGACATAGTGAGGCGTCACAGATGTAGAGAGAGACGATACAGACATAGTGACGGCAGAGATGTAGAGAGAGACGATACAGACATAGTGACGGCAGAGATGTAGAGAGAGACGATACAAACATAGCGACGGCAGAGATGTAGAGAGAGAGACGATACAGACATAGTGACGTCAGAGATGTAGAGAGAGACGATATAGACATAGTGACGGCAGAGATGTAGAGAGAGACGATATAGACGTAGTGGCGCGTCAGAGATGTAGAGAGAGACGATACAGATATAGTGACGTCAGAGATGTAGAGAGAGACGATATAGACATAGTGAGGCGTCAGATATGTAGAGAGAGACGATACAGACATAGTGGCGCGACGGACAGGTAGAGAGAGAGACGATATAGACATAGTGAGACGTCAGAGATGTAGAGAGAGACGATATAGACATAGTGAGGCGTCACAGATGTAGAGAGAGACGATACAGACATAGTGAGGCGTCAGAGATGTAGAGAGACGATATAGACATACTGACGCGACAGAGATTTAGAGAGAGACGATATAGACCTAGTGACAGCAGAGAGGCAGAGAGACGACAGAGACATAGTGACGTGGTAGAGAGACGATACAGACATAGTGACGCGGCAGAGAGTAGAGAGAGACTATATCGACATAGTGACGGCAGAGATGTAGAGATAGGCGATGGAGACATAGTGGCGCGTCAGAGATGTAGAGAGAGACGATATAGACATACTGACGCGACAGAGATTTAGAGAGAGACGATATAGACCTAGTGACAGCAGAGAGGTAGAGAGACGACAGAGACATAGTGACGCGGTAGAGAGACGATATAGACATAGTGACGCGGCAGAGAGTAGAGAGATACTATATCGACATAGTGACGGCAGAGATGTAGAGATAGGCGATGGAGACATAGTGGCGCGTCAGAGATGTAGAGAGAGACGATACAGACATAGTGACGGCAGAGATGTAGAGATAGACGATGTAGATATAGTGACGGCAGAGATGTAGCGAGAAACGATATAGACACCAAGACATAGTGACGGCAGAGATGTAGAGAGAGACGATATAGACATAGTGACGGCAGAGATGTAGAGAGAGACGATATAGACATACTGACGGCAGAGGTGTAGAGAGAGACGATATAGACATAGTGACGGCAGAGATGTAGAGAGAGACGATATAGACATAGTGACGACAGAGATGTAGAGAGAGACGATATAGACATAGTGACAACAGAGAGGCAGAGAGACGATAGAGACATAATGACGCGGCAAAGAGGTAGAGAGAGACGATATAGACAATAGTGACGGCAGACAGGTAGAGAGAGACGATTTAGATATAATAACACGTGAAGTGTAAACAATAATGAGGGATGACAAGTTATAATAATATGAGACACTTAGAGTAATGGGAAATAACAAACAAAATGACAGGAAAGAGGTCGAAAGTAATGAGATATAACAATTTACAATAAAAACCGGAAAGAAGTGGAAAGTAATGAGATATGATAATTTATCATATCACTGGAAAGAGGTTGACAGTTATGAGATAGGACAATTTACAACAACACCAGAAAGAGGCGGAAAGTAATGAGAGATTTAAAAATGTACAATAACACCGGAAAGAGGTTGAAAGTAATGAGATATGACAATTTACAATAACACCGGAAAGAGGCGGAAAGTAATGAGAGATGACAATTTACAATAACACTAGGAAGGGGTAGAAAGTAATGAGAGATGACAATTTACATTAACACCGGAGAAAGATGGAAAGTAATAAATGATGAAATTGGAGATAGTTACAAGGTGATTTATGTTCTGGAACCCCCAGTGTAAGAGAAAGAGGGATATGGCATAGAACATGAAGGCTTGGAGGGTCTTTGTTCATGACCTATGCTCCACTGTCAGCAGAAAGGTGATGGTGGTGATTACTACAAATCTATTTTCTAAGACGTATACCAAAGGCCAAATTTTACATACGTATACCACATATCTAATTTTACATACGCATATTACAAACGAGTGTCAATTTTGGGAGTGTGGTTAGAGGGCTGGCCTCTCGCAGCAAAGGTACTGGGTTCGAAACACGGTATCGTCACGCTCCAGTCTACTTATCAGTAAATGGGTACCTAACTCTACTTTTAGGTTAGGAAATGCAAAGGCATCAAGGAATTGGACTGGTCACCCAACTTCTCGAAGTTGGGCCTAGTATACTGAAGTCTCTAACACTTCACTCCACTACAGCAGTATCTGCCCTGCAGACGCCAAAAGATATCAAAACTAGTAGTAGGTAAAGCCTTGTAGACATCTAAAGATATCACAACTAGTAGGTACAAGTCCAGTAGACGCCTAAAGATATCACAACTAGCAGGAGGTACAGCCCAGCAGATACCTAAAGATATCACAACTAGTAGTAGGTACGGCCCAGTGGACACCTAAAGATATCACAACTAGTAGGTACAGCCCATTAGACACCTAAAGATATCACAACTAGTAGGTACGGCCCAGTAGACACCTGAAAATATCACAACTAGGAGGTACAGCCCAGTAGATTCCTAAAGATATCACAACTAGTAGGAGGAACAACCCTGTAAGACGTCTAAAGATATCACAACTAGTAAGTACAGCCCAGTAGACGCCTAAAGATATCACAACTAGTAAGTACAGTCCTGTAGACGCCTAAAGATATCACAACTAGTAGGTACAAGTCCAGTAGACGTCTAAAGATATCAAAACTAGTAGTAGGTGTCGTGTGGTGAGTATTGGGGCAACGACAGTAGTTTTCGCTAGGAATAGCCTATGAGATATTAGGTAGAAGGTCTCTAGAAATTGGCTCGTTAAGAAAGAATAAAGACCTATTCGAGATAGGGACAAGAAGAAGGGAATGCGAATGCGTTCCACTGGACAGTGTTTTCTAATTAGTTATGGAAAGAGTTCTGTTTCCCCACGACCTTAGCTTCTACCCTTAGATCCCGTAACAGAAAAAGCCCCCAACCTCATCTGAGTGTAGAAATTTCCCTATATGTAAATATTTAACACCGACAGCACGAGTGATACATTAACAAACTAGATAATGATCAAAAGATTATTGGGTTTATTAATTAAATATTTACACATATAGGGTTAGTAATTGTTAGAACGTGATGATGGTAGAAGACGATTCACACAAAAACACACAGATGAGATATTAATATTGTAGTTAATTAAGTAGTAGTTAATTAAGAATGAGCTTCTGTAAAGCGAAATGATGATGTGATATGATACGTGTTACCGAAATGGTGAGTAATCTACACAGTCCATGTGTCTCTAAATGCTTCCCCGGATAGGATGATTCACATGTATGCATAGAATGTCCCAAGTTGTTATAAGTTATGTCGAGTGAGGTATCTCTAAGTCGAGGACGTTCTGATGAAAACGTTTGTAGTACTGAGAACGTTGACGATATACAATCCTTCACTGTTTGAGTATATCTCTGTCGCGTTGATCAACAGTTAACAGTTGTCATATGAAAATGTCTGTTGTCTACTCTCCGGAGGGTACTGGCCAGACTGGATATCTTCACGAAATGTTCTTGATATGTAGACTCAATATCTTGAGTGTAATCGTGATTCAGAAAATTTACTTTGGAGTCTGCTTCATAGAATGCGCTTAAGAGTGTGTTGCCCTTGATATAAATATGAGATTCAACTTTTGAGCTCTTTAGCTTGACTTCAGATGGTACGCTTCCGATGGAGCTGAACTTGATATGAGTAATCAACTGTGAGCTTTAGCTTGACTCCTGTAGTAAGCTCTAGAGTGATTTGAACTTGATTTAAATATGTATTGAACGTGTGCGCACGTGACGAAAAATGCTGCATCCACCTTCGTGAGCGTGGGCGAAAAATATTCCTTTCTAAGTGAGAAACGAAGAATGTCCTTTGGCGAATTCTGCTAGCCAAATGTCCGTTTTTTGATAACTTTTTCTGGTTAGACGTCAGACAAGTAGCGTGTATACTTCTGATGGACTTCTTTTCCCTTCGCAAAATCCTTTAAGAACACCATACATCACAGATATGAATTATTTTATCCACACTGAATTAATTGCAGGCTATGCTTTATGGATTTCTCTACACCACAATGTTGAAAACTGCACTGATCTCTAACGAGCTGTGCAGTACAATATATCGCTGGTTTAGCCAATGTGTCCGAGATAATCTAACTCCTCCCCTCAACCAATTACCAGGCGTGCATCTTGCAACCCAGACCTTGGATCTCTAATGTCTCCTGTCAGTCTAAAAGTGGGTTGGGCAATTCGCCACTCACTTTCGTTCGCGTGGCCTCTCAGTCTTTGTCAGACCGCCCGGTGTTTGCTGATTGGTCGGCTAGGGAAACCCACACGTCCTCTAACTGTCACAAATCTGGCTGTCCCTTGTCTCTTGCATGTAAATGTATGTCATCCTTCAAGAGTCCCTACACTACAATGTTGAAAACTGCACTGATCTCTAACGAGCTGTGCAGTACAATATATCGCTGGTTTAGCCAATGTGTCCGAGATAACCTAACTCCTCCCCTCAACCAATTACCAGGCGTGCCTCTTGCAACCCAGACCTTGGATCTCTCATGTCTCCTGTCAGTCTAAAAGTGGGTTGGGCAATTCGCCACTCACTTTCGTTCGCGTGGCCTCTCAGTCTTTGTCAGACCGCCCGGTGTTTGCTGATTGGTCGGCTAGGAAAACCCACCCGTCCTCTAACTGTCACAAATCTGGCTGTCCCTTGTATGTAAATGTCTCTTATCTTTCCCGAGTTCTTTTGACGTGTCGGGCTATTCTTTGTTTACACAGCCTGAAAAGACTTCTTCACCGAGTTACGTCTCACAAAATAGTCAATATCTGTGTAATGACGCCGCTCAAGCGCTACTGTTCCCATGTGGTAACCTGTCGCTTGTTTGCACAGTGGTTAGCATCGAAGAGACTAATCCTCTGTGTCAGCCGCGTTCTCTTCGTAGTTAACAATAGGCTACGGTGGTATGGAATTCTGTATCAAAGGAAATCGTTTATGACCAAGAAAGGGGTGTCACTAGATTAGGATGAGACCAGGTGTGTTTAACAAGGTGGGGAAACTGAATCAAAAGACCACAGATGAAAGAACAAACGTGGTTCTTTAGATACCAGATGCGAGTAATAAAGATTACAGTTTACAGATGAAATAGCAAAACATGGGATGAAAGAGCACGATGTGGGAGAAAATAAAATAAGAAAGATGTAGGAAAAGATATGGCGATAAGGCTTTGGCGCTCGTTTATCACAATAGGTGCAGCCCAGTAGACACCTAAAGATATCACAACTAGTAGGTACGGCCCAGCAGACACCTAATGATATCACACCTAGCAGGTACGGCCCAGTAGACACATAAAGATATCACAACTAGTAGTAGGTACGGTCCAGTAGACATATAAGATATCACAACTAGGAGGTACAGTCCAGTAGACGCCTAAATAAAGATATCACAACTAGTAGGTACAGCCCTGCAGATACCTAAAGATATCACAACTAGTAGGTACAGCCCAGTATACACCTAAAGATATCACAACTAATAGGTACAGCTCGGCAGACACTTAAAGATATCACAACTAGTAGGTACCGCACAGTAGACACCAGACCAGTACACGCCTAAAGATATCACAACTTGTAGTAGGTACAGCCAGTAGACGTCTAAAGATATCACAACTAGTAGTTACAGTCCAGTATACGCCTAAAGATATCACAACTAGAAGTAGATACAGCCCAGTCGACCCCTAGAGATACACAACTAGTAGTAGGTACAGCCCAGTAGACGCCTAAAGATATCACACCTAGTAGGTACAGACCAGTCGACGACTAAAGATATCACAAGTAGTAGTAGGTATAATCCAGTAGACGTCTAAAGATATCACAACTAGTAGGTACAGCACAGTAGACGCCTAAAGATATCACAACTAGTAGTAGGTATAGCCCTGTAGATGTCTAAAGAGATCACAACTAGTAGTAGGTACAGCCCAGTCGACGCCTAAAGATATCACACCTAGTAGGTACAGACCAGTCGACGACTAAAGATATCACAAGTAGTAGTAGGTATAATCCAGTAGACGTCTAAAGAGATCACAACTAGTAGTAGGTACAGCCCAGTCGACGCCTAAAGAGATCACAACTAGTAGTAGGTACAGCCCAGTCGACGCCTAAACATATCACAACTAGTAGGGTTTTTTTTTTAAATTGTGTTTGCTACTTTTCTTTGTAGCACGCCCCTTTCAACCCTCTACCATAGGGAGCCGCGCTGGTGTAATGGCTTCGGCGTTGTACTGGCGACCAGGTGTTCATGGTTCAAACCCGGGCGTCAGCGTTTGAAGGAATGTTTACGACCGGAAATTTGACTGAATAACCTGAACGGCTCCTGTGATAAACCCTCTGTGGATGGGAAGGAGCGAAGCTCCTGACCGGGTTGGAAGGAAAGTCCTCAGATTCCCCAGCCTCGCAATGACATGTCATTGGGCCGAAGGGCTGAAAGCCCAAGTGCCGCTGGTTAAGGAAAAAAAAAAAAATCTACCATGTACATGGAGTTGTTGGTTATATCAGGACGTGTTTCATTTATTGTAATATGTTTTTATTTGTATTTATTTTATGCTATATTATCTCTAGTAGGTATTTTTCCTTTTGTAGTTATAGTTCAAAATGGCTTTTTTATCCAAAATATGATATTTTCTAGGCTGGTATGTTTTTAATTTTCACTGGACGGTTTATTTGGTTAATCCGTATGTATCTAGTAGTAGGTATAGTCCAATAGACGCCTAGAAATCACAACTCGTAGGTACAGCGAGTAGACGTCTATCAGTCGGAAAGTTCAACTTCAGACGCCCACCGCAATACAAGTTAGATCACCCTGATCGATCTGCTACTCCAGTAAAAGCTTTTATCACAGTTTATCTTTTTTTTTTTTCAGCAATCTGATGGTTTTGTTTTTAAATGACTGTCAACTTGTCATTTTCACGGACCGTTTTCCTCTACAATGTTACTTCTCAGTTATTGTTTTTCAATATACTATAAAACCTATTATGAACGGACTAATAAGGAGACTGGGAGGTCCGATAATGTCGATTGTCCGGTACTTCTGAAGTATGTATCGCCTATAAAATCGCTAAATCAGTAATACACCCACGCCAGTGTCAGCAAAGATTGCAAGAGCGCCCGTGTCCAAAACCTAGCGGCCGCTCGCTAATTAACGGTCAAGGCCGCTAATATGACATATTCCAAAATTTCGATATCAACAGATTCCGCCCGTTATTTCCGAAATTCGTACATAAGAGGTTCGTTCATAAGAGGTTTTGCAGTATTGTGTAAAAGGTATTAGATGGTACGTGACAGAACATTGGTATACATTTTTAATACATAAATAGCCAGTAAGATGGGGACAGGTGAGTGTAGCAAGTATAGTGAATATACCAGAGGAATGCTTGAAGTTCCAGCAGCCCTCAAGTAGATCACACTGATGTGAGCTATCATCGCTGACTCAAGTAGATCACACACTGATGTGAGCTATCATCGCTGACTCAAATCACACACAAGTGAGCTATCATCGCTGATTACGTCCTGAGGCAGACAATGAATTACAGAGCTCCGTTAACCCACCTTGTGGGAAAACAGCGTTGTCTACACACTAAAATAGTTTTTGGCTGAATGGCTTTTCTGCTCTAGGAGACCCGTCAACTGATGTCAGAAGGCAAAAGTAGTACCGTAGCATAAACTACCGCAAGGTAGTGAAGTGTTAGACATTTCAGCTTTACAGGGTGGAGTGATCTGATTCCTTCTTCACTACCTATGCCGTCCCTAACTAGGAGCAAAGTTAGTTACCCATTTTTACAGCGGGGTAGACAGGAACGTTCCGCCACCTGGTTTTCACCAACGCCCCTTTGCCCCACGAAGCAAGCGCCTTAATCGTCGGGCGCTGACTAATGGATATGATACACACTGAGAAAATAAGTTGGCAGCATTACAAGGCAGTTCTTGTTCTGGGCAACGCAGGGTAAGAGAAGCCGAGGAAATCCAAAAAGAGCGGCTGCAGACAGAAATAAAAGAGATAGAAAGAACCTGATATGATGGCGGGACACGGCACATGACGCCTTGCAATACGTCTGCTGAGTCTCTGCTTCTTTAAGTGCTTACGGGTTTTGTACAATGAATGAATGAAAGTAAAGTTCTATCTTTACAATAAGAACAGCCGGGCGACCCCGCAGCTGAGGTTTAAAGATGAGTGCAAGAGAGACATGAAGGCGCTGGACATAAATACAGTAGCCTGGAAGGATGAAGCTGACTATCGCACCAAGAGGTGATGCGATCTACGGCGCCACCTCAGATTGGGCGAATAGAAGTTCTCACAACAATCAGAAGAGAAAAGAACACTACGAAAGAAACACTAGACAAAAAAATCAGATGAAGGATGTCACCTCCAGATCACATTTCCATAGTCAGTTCTGACTGAAGGGCTACTAATATAGTTAGATCTGGAATCTGTCATCTAAACCAGGAGTTCACAACCTTTTGTGTCTCATAGCCCACCTCTGTGTCCCGTTCCCCCCGCCCCCCCCCCCCCCCCCCCCACCCCCGCCCACCCCCCCCCCCCCACCCCCCGCCACCCCCCAAGATAGTCACTGTTAGCTGGAAAAAAGGTACTTTAACATCTTACTGTGACCCTCTAGAAATATGGCATGTCCCCGTGGGGGTCACATGGCTCACACTGAGAACCACTGATCTAAAGTACTACAACGATTGATGAAATATGTCAGGATAAAACAACTTAGATCCTCATCTATTCTCTACTTTCATTATCGCTCTATAATTCTCATTATTTTATCATTATCACGTACCAAGGACTGATCAAATACGGTCCACCCACTCCTCTTCTTCTCTCATTCAGGCGGGAACAACAACAAACATGAGACAACGTAGCACTTCATTTACTCAGCAGAAAACATCGCACACAAAATGTGACAGACATCATCATAAAGGATATTATAGTGAGAAAGAGAGAGAGAGAGAGAGTCTTGATGAGAGGGTAGTTGAAAGTTACGAGAGACACAGTGTTATAACCAGGAAGACAGAATCATGATGGGAGGTGCGAGGACATTTACGATACATGAGAAACAAGAAGAGAGAAAATTGAAACGAGAATATGAGAGAGAACGAACGAACTTTATTTTCGAAGGGTAAAGAATTGGGCGCGCAGGCCCGTCTAACATAGAGAGAGAGAGAGAGAGAGAGAGAGAGAGAGAGAGAGAGAGAGAGAGAGAGAGAGAGAGAGAGAGGGGAGAGAGAGAGAGAGGAGAGAGAGAGAGGAGAGAGAGAGAGAGAGAGAGAGAGAGAAAGAGAGAGAGAAAAGAGAGAATAATTATAGAGAAAGATAATCATGAGACGATTATAATCGAGAAGAAAGATATTAATGAGAATAGAGCCGGCGAGTAATGACTGATGAGTAATAAAACAGAGTTGTGTGAATTGACAGACAGAGTAACGCCAGAACAGACTTGAGAAAAACAGCGACAGCAATTAGAGGAGAGACCATTGACTGGGGTGATAGTGAGTCATTAACAGAGAGAGAGAGAGGTTAATGAGGAAAGACAAATAAGACTTAGTAATAACATATGACTCTCTACCACTATCCTCACGAAACACGCTCTCTTCTTTAATTAAAATGACTCCTGAGAGAAAGCCACTAACATGAAGCTGTGTATGGGGGTGGGGGTGGTAACCTCATCATAACACACAACTTGTCACAGAAACCACCGCTGTAAGATCACGTGACTGCTTGGTGCAATGCTTCCTGCGGCACCAGGTTCCAAGCTCCGTAAAGAGTGCAAATATAAATGATGAACACGATGATGATGTTTGCTGAGAGAGGTCAAGAAATGGTAGATAACAACAATGATGAAGTAGTGGAGAGTAATGAGAGATGACAGAAATAATGACGTGACAGAGAGGTAAAGTAATGGTAGATTACAAAAATGATGAAGTGGTGGAGAGTGTGGTGAAGTGGGATGTTATAAATATTTATAGGGGACTTAGTGTACTGACTGAGATCAGCTGTGAAGGTATCTATATCTATTAAAAGTAGTGTATTATAGATAACCTTACTTGCTACCACATATCTATTTATCTCAGTCAGAATTATTCTGGAATAGTGTGATGCTACGTTATGTGTCTAGGGTATGTGTATGAAGAAGTGTAAGTCACAACAACAGACAGATAAACAATTTAATGTAATCCACTACTCTTGACAACACTGTGACACTCACATACATATAACACTCTATGAGAATATCTTAAAGGAGGCACTGATAACTTTCAAATAACAATATGTATTCATTACTGGCATGAATGAATATGTGTCCTGATTCAACTACAAGGGAATCAGGAATCACAATCAATTTAAATTACAAGTTATGTACAGAATGTATTTAATATGAATATTGTAGTGACATATATTATTACAAATGTTCTATGTGTGTCAGTTGTGTAGTAGTAAAATGAGGTAATACTGGTTTTGTTTTGTTCAAGCTCTGTTGGTATTTGTCATCATGACTTCAATAGTTTGTCTTTAGGGACCAGTATTGGAGATGTTCACAGTTCCTGATTTTAAGACAAGTAAATTCCCCTCTTAATGTTAATTTTATAAAGTCAGTTCAATATGAGGGGACATAATGTTGAGCTCAGCTGGCCAAGTTAGCTTATCTGGCGTGATGGCGGCAGGAAAGGACTCCTCTGCTCGAATTCTCCTCTGGGCTCTGGAGACACCTCACTGATAGCTAAAAAGACCAAGGAGTATGCTGTCCGACTCTGGATTCAGCAAAGCTCTGACTAGGTGCTGCTCAGTACCATCAAGACCACTGTCCCACAATTCATACGAATAACACAGATACGTTGATTAGCAATGAATTCTGGCACAAACTGGCACAAATTTCCATCTGCTTATCTTCCAGGCTTTTATTGAGCAAAATTTTAGCTGGCTTCAACGCACTGATGCTTTATCAGGATCATTTAAACAAGTGGTCTCGAACTAACGCTCCCAAGTGTGTATATCAGCGAGACTGGCCAATGAGCCACGTTTCGATAAGTGTTTGAAAAAATGTTATCTTTTCCCGTCTCCCCTAACAACCAAGATAGTATTTATAGCCCGACCAATCGTGGTTAGGCTTTCATTTGTTGCGCTCCAATCAATTTGGAGTTTACATGGTAGGCTATTTCTGTAACGTAAATTTTTTTCAAACACGTTAAAAAAAAAATCTTATGAGCAGAAATGATTTTATGCTGTCAGGCACCCCCAATATTTTATTTTGGGTATAATTTATTAATTCCTGGACTATTTGCGTAACGTTTTACATATTATTTGTCAGCAAGCCCTAAGGAACCCAAAAATACTAATTTAAAGGAGCTACGTGGCTGCGTTCAAAATATGCAATTTCTTCTACCTCCTGTTTCGAAGATGTGCTGTCTGGGTACTGTTATGTGTTCAAACGTAAACCCATCTATTGTTATCTTTTCTAATAAGAGTCTGTTATGATTTATAAACCTAACTCTGGGAAAGGGTAGTGTATTTTATCACTGTCCGTCTGAAAAAAAAATTAGTGCATGTAGACTTACACGCGTGATGGCAGCATTTGCGTATCGCGCGAAGCGTGTTTAGTGTTCGGCTTTCTGCCTCTCCCTTCTCGCTATCCTTTTGTCCATCTGTTCGTTCGTTTTGGTAACGTAATATAATTAATGTTAGGATTAATTTAGGTCATTACGCAGGGCCTCTCAATGCTTTTCCAAGAAATACAGCACACGTTTCATTGAAGAAAGCGGGTAATAATACAGTAAGCTTTTATATCAACGTGAAAGCGTTACAATTTGCAGACGAAGCAGAAAACAAGGGGGATTTCGAGTACATTCCTTGTGACAGCACTGTCATTTTACCATTGCTCTTCTCTTTATTAATTTTATTTGTTAGGCTTCATATTTACCTAATAATTTATATATGTGGATTAGAATATTTCATGACACCTCCCCTCTTAAAACAGACATTATATGTCAGTCCTTTATTCTATATACACATAGAGAAATTTATTATTATTTCTGGGGTTTACGGTGATTCTCATCACACGGATGGCGGCTTAAAAAATCCGCTCCCAGATTGGTTTTTCCAGATATATATTCAATGCTAAAATTATATGGAGCCAGAAGCAAAGACCATCGGAGTAACCTAGAGTTCTCATGCTTAGCCTGTGCTAAAAACGATAAAGGTTTGTGGTCAGTTTGCAACTTAAATGCCTTCCCATATAGATAAATATTGAATTTCTTTATTGCCCATATTACTGCAAGACATTCTTTTTCGCTAGTTGAGTAGTTGATTTCAGCTTTATTCAACTTTCTGCTAGCATATGCCACTGGGCTTAATTCCCCATCCAATGCATCTGATTTCTGTAGTAGAGTTGCACCTAACCCAATATTACTTGCATCCGTCCTTACTATGAATTCTTGACTTAAGTCAGGTAATTTCAAAATGGGTTTACTTGTGAGCTTTTCCTTCAATTCTTGGTAAGTCATTTCACATTGTGGAGTCCATGTAATGCGATCTGGATGTCCTTTACGTGTCAATTCAGTTAACGGTGCACATATGGAATTAAAGTTTTTGATATACTTCTGGTAGAAACCACATAATGAGACAAAGGATCTCACGTCCTTCTTGGTTTGTGGTCTCGGGGCTTTCTGTAGTTTCTCTAAGTTCTTTGGGTCAGGGGTCATGTTTCCCTGATAAACTGTGTGTCCCAAAAATTCCAATTCTTTACATCCAACGCAACATTTGGTTGGTCGGGCTGTTAAATTTGCCTCCCTAAGTCGATCAAACAGCATGTTCAGAGAGTCAATGTGTTCCTCAAATGTTTCTGTTGCTATAAGGATATCATCCATAAAATTTGTTATACAGGGATTATTCAGAGGATCCAATAATTTTCTCATCATTCTAGAGAAGACACTAGGCGCATTCTTCAATCCAAATGGCAATCTATTAAACTCATAGTGTCCTTCTGAGGTACTAAAAGCTAGGTATGGTCTAACCTCAGGCTTTACTGGAATCTGATAGTATCCTTTACTCAGATCCACTTTTGAGAAATATTTAGCTTTATTTAGTCTGGCAAACAGCTGATTTGTATCCGGCAATGGATCCACCTGTCCTTCTGTAATAGCATTCAGTCTCCTGTAATCTATACAGAGTCTATGTTCTCCAGAGGGCTTCCTTAAAAGTACAACACCGGAACTATACGAAGACTCACTGTGCGAAATAATTCCTTCCTTCAACAGATAGTCTATCTCTTCCTTCAAAGCTTTCTCCTTAGCAAACGGAATCGAATATGGTTTCATACAGACAGGTGTGGGGTCTATCAGTTTCATATCATATTCCAATAGGTTTGTATGCCCTGGTCGGTCTGTTAACACCTCTGCATGATTATTTAGAACCTGTTGCACTCTCTCTTTCTGAGTTTTCGTTAAATGTGTACTGATTTTCACCTGTGCTGCTGTCTCACAGGGGTGTAATGGATATTCAAATGATGAAAGTGGTTCCTTTTTCATCTCCATGGCGATGGACAAGGTCAACAAGTGTGTCTCTTCCTGATGTTCTCTTTCCAAATATTTCTTCAGGAGATTCACATGATAGATTTTTTCTTTCCCCTTCTTATCTATCTTATAATTTGTTCTAGACACTTTCTCTAAAACTGTATATGGACCCTGCCATCCAATTTGTAACTTATTCTGACTCCCAGGCAAAAGAAGCAGTACCTTCTCTCCCACAGCCAAATTTCTGTCTTTCGCCTTCCTGTTATAATAGGCAGCATGTTTCTTCCTGGCTTGTTTCAAATTTTCATTGGCAAGTTTCCAGCCAGTTTTCAACCGAGTGGTCAGCTCATTCACATATTGGTATGAAGATGTAATGTTTTCCTCTGCCTTTTCATCAGTCCACGTTCTTAACAAAGCTTCAAGTGGACCTTTTATTGGCCTTCCAAACAATAATGTTGCCGGGGCCATACCGGTTGAACTATGGGGTACCTCCCGATAAGCAAAGAGGGCGGCGTGCAGGTACTGGTCCCATGTATCTGGTTTTTCGTGTGCCAACTTTCTCAGGATCGACATTAATGTGCCGTTAAATCTTTCCACTTGGCCGTTCCCTTGGGGATGATACACACTACAATGGAAGTGTTTGGCCTGGAAGATCCTGAAAACTTCTTCAGTTAGTTTCCCCTTGAACTGAGAGCCATTATCAGTCAAGATTTGATTGGGAAAGCCTAACCTTGTGAAAATTGTGAGCAATGCCTCTGCCACATGTTTTGAATCAATCGATGACAGGGCTACTGCCTCTCCCCACATAGAACAAGTGTCCACCAGAGTCAGAATGTAGCTGTTCCTTCTCTTGGTTCGGGTGAGAGGTCCCACAAGATCCACGGCAACTCTCTCAAAGGGTGTTCCCACTATGGGCATTTCCCCCAGAGTTGCTGGTGCAGTCCAATGTTTAGGTGCTACTCGTTGGCACTCTGGACAGGATTTTACATATCGTTTGATATCTTCAGTTATTCCTGGCCAGAAATAGTGACAAGCTATTCGCTGTCCTGTTGCGCTGATTCCCATATGACCACTGAAGGGAATCGCATGCCCTAGTTCCAACACTTTAGTCCTATATGAAGTGGGAAGGACCAGCTGTCCGTGACCATTGGATTCAGATCCAGCCTTCCTATATATCAATTTGTTCTTCATATAAAACTCTCCCTTGCCTGGAGGTGTATGAGATTTGGGCAACTTCTTGAAACATGGCTTGAGTGTTTTGTCCTCAGCCTGTGCCTTCCTCATCTCATCTGGGTGAGTATTTATTGGATTATCCTCCTCCTTCTTTGTCTGTGATCTGGTCTGCACTGTTGCCAATATCACAGGTCTCTTGGGATTCCCCAAGAAGACATATCTACACCCCAATATTAGAGGGTAGATTGGCTCATTTATCACTGCTGCTTTTATGATTCCTTCCACATATCGCGTTTTCACTTTTATTCGGGCGACGGGAAGTGTCATGGTAGCTACATCCTTGGTTGCAGTTTGAATCTCCACTGTTTCTGTGGTGTATTGATCGGCCTGCACCAGGTGAGAACTCACAACGGAATCGTAATCTAAACCGGTATCATATAAACATCTTATAGTGACACCATTACAAATGACATCTTCACACACTGGGGGGTGGTATGGTTCCTGTAATTCTTCAGGTTTGCCCTTCTTTTCCTTTTTCCCCGATGTCATAGCAGCAAAATGAGGAGGTTTCCTTCTACAATGGTCAGTGTCATGATTGTTCATCTTACAATTTTTACACCACCTTTTTCCTTGGTTGAAAGATTTTCTTTCATCATATTTCCTTTCATCGAATTGTGGGAATTTATTTTTATTGTCATACCGTGGCCTATCAAATTGGTGCTTACCTTTATTTTGATCCCTAGGATCAAATTTATTAAAGTTCTGTGGTGCCCTAAAGTTATCCACCTGTTTCTTTTTATTACCTGTTACCTCTGCTTGAGCTGCTTGATACCTTTCAGCAACATTTAGCAACTCACCCAGCCTCTCTGCACCTTGTTCCATGAGAAACTTTCTCAGGTCTGGAGCCATGGACTCTCTTAGTTGCTCTATAAGGACCATTTCCTTAAGATCTTGGGTTTTCCCCAGAGAAGTCCATTTCTCCAAGTATGTCTCTATGCGTGCAGAGAACTGGTGATAGGTTTCACCTGACAGTAGTTTAGCATTCCTAAATTTTTTCTGTAAAACTCTGCATTCTTTTCATACCTTAACAAAAGAGCCTGCTTTAGCATGTCATAATTTTCCTGATCACCTCTGCTCATTTTTGCAAAAACTTCATAAGCTGCCCCACGAAGTCCCTGAGATAACTTTAAGCTCCACCTTTCTCTCTCTAACCCATACGTGGTAGCTAATAGTTCATACCTATTTAGGTAGCTCTCAATATCATCGTCTTTCTCAACAAAATGATCTAAATGAAAATTCATAGCTGAGGTTGAGGCTCCTTGAGTAACCGTAGCATCAGAGGCAAAGGGACTGGCACCATTTTCAGGAGCATGGCCTTGAAACTCAAACTCCCTTAGTCGTAATTCATGTTCCCTTTGTAATCTTTTCTCCTCCTTTTCTGCTTCCCTCTCTGCAGCTAATCTCCTCTCTTCCCTTTCTGCAGCTAATTTCTTCTCTTCTGCAGCTAATCTCCTCTCTTCCCTTTCTGCAGCTAATCTTCTTTCCTCGGCTTCCAATGCTTTAGCCTCTTTGTCAGCCTCAATCTGCAACCTCTTAGTCTCAGCCTCAGCTTCAAACTGTAACTTCTTAATTTCCCTGTCAGCCTCTAACTTTCTTTCGGCTTCAAACCTTCTTTCTTCACGTTCAATAAATTTGTCACATTCCGTCGTGACATAGGCAACCATAACTTGCCCATCTAATCCTAACTCTTTTGCAGTCTGAACCGCAGCAGATCGAAATTTGGCCAGGTCCGCCATTGTCTATTATGTAAATTTATACAATGTCTAACCAACAATTCAATCTCTAATGGACAACACAGGCACCGTGAGCTCAACCTTATTTAATTCCACCCAAGGATACCTTTTAATTCTTATATTCCCTGAAGTGAATTACCCCCAATATTTTTAATAGTTAAAGATTCAAAATCCCAAGAGCGAGACCCCAATATATGTGGTGAAGTGGGATGTTATAAATATTTATAGGGGGACTTAGTGTACTGACTGAGATCAGCTGTGAAGGTATCTATATCTATTAAGAGTAGTGTATTATAGATAACCTTACTTGCTACCACATATCTATTTATCTCAGTCAGAATTATTCTGGAATAGTGTGATGCTACGTTATGTGTCTAGGGTATGTGTATGAAGAAGTGTAAGTCACAACAACAGACAGATAAACAATTTAATGTAATCCACTACTCTTGACAACACTGTGACACTCACATACATATAACACTCTATGAGAATATCTTAAAGGAGGCACTGATAACTTTCAAATAACAATATGTATTCATTACTGGCATGAATGAATATGTGTCCTGATTCAACTACAAGGGAACCAGGAATCACAATCAATTTAAATTACAAGTTATGTACAGAATGTATTTAATATGAATATTGTAGTGACATATATTATTACAAATGTTCTATGTGTGTCAGTTGTGTAGTAGTAAAATGAGGTAATACTGGTTTTGTTTTGTTCAAGCTCTGTTGGTATTTGTCATCATGACTTCAATAGTTTGTCTTTAGGGACCAGTATTGGAGATGTTCACAGTTCCTGATTTTAAGACAAGTAAATTCCCCTCTTAATGTTAATTTTATAAAGTCAGTTCAAGATGAGGGGACATAATGTTGAGCTCAGCTGGCCAAGTTAGCTTATCTGGCGTGATGGCGGCAGGAAAGGACTCCTCTGCTCGAATTCTCCTCTGGGCTCTGGAGACACCTCACTGATAGCTAAAAAGACCAAGGAGTATGCTGTCCGACTCTGGATTCAGCAAAGCTCTGACTAGGTGCTGCTCAGTACCATCAAGACCACTGTCCCACAATTCATACGAATAACACAGATACGTTGATTAGCAATGAATTCTGGCACAAACTGGCACAAATTTCCATCTGCTTATCTTCCAGGCTTTTATTGAGCAAAATTTTAGCTGGCTTCAACGCACTGATGCTTTATCAGGATCATTTAAACAAGTGGTCTCGAACTAACGCTCCCAAGTGTGTATATCAGCGAGACTGGCCAATGAGCCACGTTTCGATAAGTGTTTGAAAAAATGTTATCTTTTCCCGTCTCCCCTAACAACCAAGATAGTATTTATAGCCCGACCAATCGTGGTTAGGCTTTCATTTGTTGCGCTCCAATCAATTTGGAGTTTACATGGTAGGCTATTTCTGTAACGTAAATTTTTTTCAAACACGTTAAAAAAAATCTTATGAGCAGAAATGATTTTATGCTGTCAGGCACCCCCAATATTTTATTTTGGGTATAATTTATTAATTCCTGGACTATTTGCGTAACGTTTTACATATTATTTGTCAGCAAGCCCTAAGGAACCCAAAAATACTAATTTAAAGGAGCTACGTGGCTGCGTTCAAAATATGCAATTTCTTCTACCTCCTGTTTCGAAGATGTGCTGTCTGGGTACTGTTATGTGTTCAAACGTAAACCCATCTATTGTTATCTTTTCTAATAAGAGTCTGTTATGATTTATAAACCTAACTCTGGGAAAGGGTAGTGTATTTTATCACTGTCCGTCTGAAAAAAAATTAGTGCATGTAGACTTACACGCGTGATGGCAGCATTTGCGTATCGCGCGAAGCGTGTTTAGTGTTCGGCTTTCTGCCTCTCCCTTCTCGCTATCCTTTTGTCCATCTGTTCGTTCGTTTTGGTAACGTAATATAATTAATGTTAGGATTAATTTAGGTTCTTACGCAGGGCCTCTCAATGCTTTTCCAAGAAATACAGCACACGTTTCATTGAAGAAAGCGGGTAATAATACAGTAAGCTTTTATATCAACGTGAAAGCGTTACAATTTGCAGACGAAGCAGAAAACAAGGGGGATTTCGAGTACATTCCTTGTGACAGCACTGTCATTTTACCATTGCTCTTCTCTTTATTAATTTTATTTGTTAGGCTTCATATTTACCTAATAATTTATATATGTGGATTAGAATATTTCATGACAGAGAGTAATGAGAGATGACAGACATAATGACGTGACAGAGAAGTAAAGTAATGGTAGATTACAAAAATGATGAAGTGGTGGAGAGTAATGAGAGATGACAGACATAATGACGTGACAGAGAAGTAAAGTAATGGTAGATAACAACAATGATGAAGTGGTGGAGAGTAATGAGAGATGACAGACATAATGACGTGACAGAGAGGTAAAGTAATGGTAGATAACAACAATGATGAAGTGGTGGAGAGTAATGAGAGATGACAGACATAATGACGTGACAGAGAGGTAAAGTAATGGTAGATTACAAAAATGATGAAGTGGTGGAGAGTAATGAGAGATGACAGACATAATGACACGACAGAGAAGTAAAGTAATGGTAGATAACAACAATGATGAAGTGGTGGAGAGTAATGAGAGATGACAGACATAATGACGCGACAGAGAGGTAAAGTAATGGTAGATAATAACAATGATGAAGTGGTGGAGAGTAATGAGAGATGACAGACATAATGACGTGACAGAGAAGTAAAGTAATGGTAGATAACAACAATGATGAAGTGGTGGAGAGTAATGAGAGATGACAGACATAATGACGCGACAGAGAGGTAAAGTAATGGTAGATAACAACAATGATGAAGTGGTGGAGAGTAATGAGAGATGACAGACATAATGACGCGACAGAGAGGTAAAGTAATGGTAGATAACAACAATGATGAAGTGGTGGAGAGTAATGAGAGATGACAGACACAATGACGCGACAGAGAAGTAAAGTAATGGTAGATAACAACAATGATGAAGTGGTGGAGAGTAATGAGAGATGATTGACATAATGACGCGACAGAGAGGTAAAGTAATGGTAGATAACAACAATGATGAAGTGGTGGAGAGTAATGAGAGATGACAGACATAATGACGTGACAGAGAGGTAAAGTAATGGTAGATAACAACAATGATGAAGTGGCGGAGAGTAATGAGAGATGACAGACATAATGACGTGACAGAGAGGTAAAGTAATGGTAGATAACAACAATGATGAAGTGGTGGAGAGTAATGAGAGATGACAGACATAATGACGCGACAGAGAGGTAAAGTAATGGTAGATAACAACAATGATGAAGTGGTGGAGAGTAATGAGAGATGACAGACATAATGACGTGACAGAGAAGTAAAGTAATGGTAGATAACAACAATGATGAAGTGGTGGAGAGTAATGAGAGATGACAGACATAATGACGCGACAGAGAAGTAAAGTAATGGTAGATAACAACAATGATGAAGTGGTGGAGAGTAATGAGAGATGACAGACATAATGACGCGACAGAGAGGCAAAGTAATGGTAGATTACAAAAATGATGAAGTGGTGGAGAGTAATGAGAGATGACAGACATAATGACGCGACAGAGAGGCAAAGTAATGGTAGATTACAAAAATGATGAAGCAACAGAGTGGTGGAGAGTAATTAGAGATGACAGACATAATGACGCGACAGAGAGGTAAAGTAATGGTAGATAACAACAATGATGAAGTGGTGGAGAGTAATGAGAGATGATAGACATAATGACGCGACAGACAGGCAAAGTAATGGTAGATTACAAAAATGATGAAGTGGTGGAGAGTAATGAGAGATGACAGACATAATGACGCGACAGAGAGGCAACGTAATGGTAGATTACAAAAATGATGAAGCAACAGAGTGGTGGAGAGTAATGAGATGACAGACATAATGACGCGCCAGACAGGCAAAGTAATGGTAGATTACAAAAATGATGAAGTGGTGGAGAGTAATGAGAGATGACAGACAAAATGACGCGACAGAAAGGTAAAGAGAGATGATGTAGATATAATGACCGGCGAGATTTATCCAGTGATAAGGGATGACAAATTAAAATAACACAGGACACAGAGCAATGGGAAATGGCAAACATAATGACAAGAAAGAGGTGGGAAGTCATGAGAGATGAAAATTTACAACACCGGTGAGACGTAGGAAGTAACGTGAGATGAAAATTTACAACAACACCGGTGAGACGTAGACAGTAACGTGAGATTAAAATTTACAACAACGCCGGTGAGACGTAGGAAGTAACGTGAGATGAAAATTTACAACACCGGTGAGACGTAGGAAGTAACGTGAGATGAAAATTTACAACAACACCGGAAAAAGACGGAAAGTTATGGATGATGAAATTCGAGATAGTAATTTTTATTTTATTTTTTGGTAAAGAGGGTGGAGGAGAAAAAAAAACAAAGCTACACCATGGCTTACCTGTGAGCTGCTACAGAGAACAAGCACCTGCCCAGAAAGGCAGACTGCCTGTCTACCCGACCACTTAGTGACGCATTACTCAACACAAGATTGGCAGCACAAACTAAGGTAATTTCGTTCTAGTTATTAACGCAAATAACTTCACGTGATCTCGTAAACTTAATCTTGCTTACGGAACTTCCATAGCTCCCGAGATGCCTACACAAAACAATTTCAGACTTGTAGTCTCGCAACGAAGATTAGAAAAACAACAATAATTTCAGGGACGGTAAAGTGTATTTAAGCGGCTCAACTGTTGGCACAGAATTTTGCAGCGCTCGTCTGTGCTTTCTCACACCAGACTACCGGTATATTTTATTCATTCACGTATGTATTGCCCTTCACATCACTGTGCATTCACACCATTCTATGATGTACAGTCATCAGTTCAAGTTCTTCCCATGTCTACTAAATTTACCTCGTTTAAATCTCTCTCTCTCTCTCTCTCTCTCTCTCTCTCTCTCTCTCTCTCTCTCTCTCTCTCTCTCTCTCTCTCTCTCTCTCTCTCTCTCTCTCTCTTTTTGGCCGCGCTCTATTTTTTATTTTTGTTACCGTGGGATATTCACAATAATGACTGTTTTGTAATGTCATCAACTGGTGTTCTCAATGTGTGCCCTATCCAATGACAATCTCTCTTCCCAGCCTCCACTGATATTTATGTGCTTATTTCCATCAGTTCTAGATTAGAGGTCTAGTCCTACCATTTCAATCCCTCTATTCTACGCAAACATCTATTTATGGTTGTTGTCTCTGTTGTTCTCCGTGTTTGAGAAGAATACAACAGGACTTCCCTGACATTGAAGTAGAATATGTTTATTGATGTGTTCGACTCGATTTATTTCCATATTCATATACTTCCAATTTCAATGAAAGCTTCTCTTGGTTTTGTATTCTTATTTTGACACCCACTGTCTGTTCGTCCAACTTTATACTCAAGATGCATATGCCAGTCCACAACTTGTAGTAATGTGCTTTTTTTTTCACATATATCCTGTCTATCATTTTTCTACGTTTATTATTATAATTGTGCCTTTTCCCTGTGTATTTTTAGACCCAAGTCCTGTGAGCGCTCACCAAATATTCTCATTTTGTTTTGGAGCTATTTATGAGACAGAAGAGCCAGGTCATTGGCAAAATCCAGATGGTTGAACTATTTTGTCTAAGTCCAATAAATTCAATTTGAGTTAGCAGATGTTCCGTTTTATAATCCCACATATATGGGACAAAGAAAGAATAGGACTACTTCACCCCCAGGAATGTCGGGACACGACGACTAATATGAGGCTCTACGTGGGGGAGGCACACTCACAATCTAAAACTTATTGCCACAGAAACCACCGCTACAAGAGTTTTTTGAATGTTTCGTGCACGCTTCCTGCCAAAAAGGTCAGCTACAGTGGTGACTCTATGCTCCATAACGAGCGCAAAGGAGGATGATTTCGGTGATGGTGATAATGATGACGGTAATGGTGATAATGATGACGGTGATGGTGATGACAGTGAAGGTGATGATAATGACGGTGATGGTGATGACGGTGGTGATGATGATGACGGTTATGGTGACGGTGATGATGATGATGATGACGGTGATGATGACGACGGTGAAGATAATGATAAATAGACACAAACATACCCAGATAAGAGCCTAACAGGCCGCCGTGTTCTGCGTGTTCTTGCACATTGTTTTCATCATTTTAAAAACATAAATTAGAAAAGACACTGCATCATTTGAAGATAGAAAACGAATTAGTTAAAAACCTGTGTTAGCATATGACCAACACGTGACAAGGAAATGTTTCATATCTCACTTTAAGTATTGCCCTTTCTCTAAATATGCTACTTATTATGCCATAGACTCTGCGCACAACTAATCTAGAGTAAGTCTATCAGTTTTGTTTTCTTTTTTGGGACCCAAAGACGCAGCAATAAAGAATGCAGTCAGCGACCCATAGCTTGACTGCTTGCGTCAGGGTCAGCGAACCAGAGTTGACCAAGATCCTACTCCACCTCCACGTGGTGGTCCTGGAAACAGGCTGCATCACTGCAGTCTGGCTGAGAGAGTAGGGATCGAAGAGGGAAGGCAAACCCGGTCCCCAAAAAATGCCGTGCTGAAGTCGGATGTGCCGGCCGAAAGGCGCAGATATCGCAGCTCCGCTGTAAACAGACACAACGCAACCAACGTCCTTTTCAGGACGAACGAGGAAGAAGTTTTCTTTTTCACATATATATTTTGTCACAGACTCTGCGGACAACTAACCTAAAACATTCAATGCAGACTAACATAGAACAATCAAGTGCAGACCAACATAGCACAATCAAGTACAGATTAACATAGAACAATCAAGCGCACAACTAGTCTAGGGCAATCTATCAGCTATTTTTTCACAAACATATTTTGCCACACACTAATCTTTCAGTTATTTGGCATAACTCACATACCACCTCGGTCATTAACTTCACATACCACCTCTTAATCCTGCCGAACTAAACACTTCCAGATGAGCTGCTCCAGAATAGAAAGACGGCCAGCCACCCAAAGATGTCAAGACAAACGATAAAGTTGACTACAGACATGAAGGAATATCCGTAACCTGGACTGATGTTAACGAAGTTCAATCAAACAGTTCTTCTCCCCCCCCCCCCCCTTCCCCCTGTACTGACGCAGTCCAAACCAACGCAATCCTCTCTTCAACACTTCATTTCTAACTATACACACATATGTCCAGTGTAGCTAGACATGACTACAGACCACCTGGAGCCCGCTTCTGAGAGCGTTGTCCATCGAAACACTTGTGTGGCACCTGAAATTTGTCAGCTGATCTAACACCTTTATTTAGCTAAATAACAAGTAAACACAAAAGCTTGAGTGTCCCGTGTGGTTCGGGGGGGGGGGGGGGGGGGGGGGGGGGGGGGGGGGGGGGGGGGGGGGGGGGGGAGGGGGGGGGGGGGGGGGGGTGGGGGGGGGGGGGGGGGGGGGGGGGGGGGGGGGGGGGGGGGGGGGGGGGAATCTGAGGAGGCAAAGAAAGAGTAGTCTACTAGCATGTCGTACATGGCGGCAGATGTCGTGTGTCCCGTGTGGTTACCGGAGGGACAAAGAAAGAGTAGTCTACTAGCATGTCGTACATGGCGGCAGATGTCGTGTGTCCCGTGTGGTTACCGGGGGGGGGGGGGGGGAACAAAGAAAGAGTAGTCTACTAGCATGTCGTACATGGCGGCAGATGTCGTGCATGGGGCTGGCATCTTCATCATGTAAAATAAATGGCAACATCAGCCACTGCTGCAGGAGCAAGTACTGTGATAAAGGCTTCTTGCTATAAGGAGATCAGCTCTAGTGGTATAGTTACTCCGCGCCCCGTAATGAGAGAAGACAAGGCATCAATGAATGAATGATTAATGAATGTATGACTAAATGAATGATTAATGAATGCATGACGAAATGAATGATTCGAATGCATGACATGACTGACAGACATGAGCGATAATCTAAATATGTAGATTGACGGCTACGGTTAGTTTACCTTCAAATTATTAACGCTCGCTAACAACGACATAGTCAAAACACTGAAGCTCTTATTATGATCACTGAAGTTCATATCATCCAGATGACGGAGGGGGAGAAATAAAAATTCACATGACCTTGATGACAAGGTAAACGCCGTCACAAGAAGCGACTTATGTACCCCCAAGATAAACACCTGGCCCTCATGAGGAAGTAAAATTCCGAAAGAAAAGAACCACAAGTTGTCCCTGGGCAGGTACAACAGACGAGACCATCAACGACTGAGCAGGTACAACAGACGAGACCATCAACGACTGAGCAGGTACAACAGACGAGACCATCAACGACTGAGCACTTGTCAGCTCGGCTCGGATCTCAACCACGTGATCGCCTTAATTTAACCCTTCGACGGCTCGTGCGCTCTTCAACGGGCCAAATTGGCGAACAACAAATTATTGCCAACCGCTTCTCTCGTCTCGCTTCATCAGAGCTTTCCGCAACAACAACATACGGCGGCAAAAGGGGGAATAAATGAGAAGGCTGCTGAGCATTATTGGGCACATGAATGATTATTTGAGGAGAGAAAAAAGAAGAACTTACCTGGCCAGTAACACAGCGGGGGGTGGGGTGTGTTATATATCAACATGAGAAGCCGTAAGTATTTTTTTGTCGTTCTACATTACAGAGAAAAAAGGATGTCGGTGCAGTCGTGCTGGTGGTGGGGGTAAATGCAGAAACCGATGTGCAGATTGGAAAAGTAGAAAAGGTTTCGCTACAAGGGATGTGTACGCCATGAAAGGAAAACTCAGACTGTAATGAGAGCCCGTGGAAAATAAAGAAACTTCACAAAGAAAGAAAAAAAAAGTAAAGAAAGAATGAAAATCGCCTCTTACAAAAAAGAATCGAATGAGTAAATTGATTGCGTCCCTAGTGAGACGAGGCCGATTACGACCCATTAAGTTTGATTAGCGAACTGAAGACACGGTGGGCCTTCTTAACTACGACCGCCACCACCCCACTACCCACCACTCAACATCTGACGTAGCGGTAGCAATTTTCACTGCTCGCTGTGAGTTTCCAAATCTGCATACTTTCATTTTTTTTCTCTCGTTTTAAATAAGCAATGTATTCATTGCTGTGAGCAAATCGCGACAAAGTGCTTGTTGTTACACTACAAGACGCCACTAGCGTGCTGAGGGTCATTTAAGATGGTGATGAGACGGTGATGAAAAGCGATATGGACGGGATTTAAAAATATGGTTATGATGATGACGATGAAGTTGATGATCGTAAGGTGGTGAAATAACAGCGGTATAGACCGTGGTTAAGAAGATAAATAAGGTAGTGAAATAACAGCAATATGGACTGGACACAGTGTTGTGGAAGGTGGGAGATGGTGAGGAGATAAAATAACTGTCACACACATACAAGGATAACGGTTCTATATTAATATAACACAACAAAAGATAAAATAACAGGGGCGATAATGTGATAAAATATCAGAATTAATGACATAATAGGGGCGATAATGTGGTGATAAAATATCCAGAGCTAATGAGAAAATAACATGAGCGATAATGAGGCGATAAAACTATAAGTTAATGACATAGCAGGAGCGATGATGTGAGGATAAAAATTGTTGAGTGGGACCTCAAGACGCAGCAATAGAGACCGCAGTCAGCGACTCATAGCTTGACTGCCTGCGTCAGGACCAGCGAACCAGAGCTGGTCAAGACCGCACTCCACCTCCACGTGGTGGTCCTGGAAACAGTCTGCAGCTGTGCAGGCTGGCTGAGCGAGTACGGATCGCAATGGGAAGGCAAACCCGGTCCTAAAAAATGCCGTGCAGAAGTCGGATGTGTCGACCGAAAGGTGCAGATATCACAGCTACGGCGTAAACAGACACAACGCAACCACCGTCCTTTTCAGGACGAACGAGGAAGAAGAAGAAGAAAAAAATTGTTGAGTTAATGAGAAAATAACAGGAGCGATGATAAACTATCAGAGTTAATTAGAAAATTAATGGGGCGATGATGTGAGGATAAAATATCAGAGTTCACGAGAATAAGAGACGCGATGAACAGTTGGTAAACTATGAGAGTTAGGGAGAAAGTAAGATAAGCGACGACGAGACGATAGCATATCTGAGTTTGAAGAAGTGACAGTGAAAATAACCCATAAAAAGGACAGGTGAGGGGGAATTTAAGAGGCAATGAAATAGTGGTTACGCAGAACGTAACGAGGAATGATGACACCTGAACGGAATCATAGACTCCTAGATAGCCTACATTAAATGACAGGTGACGACTGGCACAGGTGGACAATTTTAGAATAAAGGAGTGAGAGACCAGACAACGCGAAAAGGTGATAAGGCGACTAAATTGTGCAAGGACACCAAGGATAACAATGGAGGATAATACAGAGGGTAACAATGGGCAGAGGGTAATATGATGGGAGTAACATAGAGTGTAACAATAGACAGAAGGTAACAATAGACAGAGGATAAGATGATGGAGTAAAAAAAGGGTAACAATAGACAGAGGATAAGATGATGGAGTAACAAAGAGGGTAACAATAGACAGAGGATAAGATGATGGAGTAACAAAGAGGGTAACAATGGAGAGAGGGTAAGATGATGGAGTAACAAAGAGGGTAACAATGGAGAGAGGGTAAGATGATGGAGTAACAAAGAGGGTAATAATGGAGAGAGGGTAAGATGATGGAGAACAGAGAGGGTAACAATGGAGAGAGGGTAAGATGATGGAGCAACAGAGAGGGTAACAACAGAGAGAGTAGCAATGGACAAAGGATAAGATGATAGAGTAACAGAGAAAGTAACAATGGGCAGAGAGTAAGTTGATAGAGTAACAGAGAGGACAACAATGGAGAAAGGATAAGATGATGGAGTAACATAGAGGGTAACAATGGGCAGAGAGTAAGATGATGGAGTAACACAGAGGGTAACAATGGACAAAGGATAAGATGATGAAGTAACAGAGGGGTAACAATGGGCAGAGTGTAAGATGATGGAGTAACACAGAGGGTAACAATGGACAAAGGATAAGATGATGAAGTAACAGAGGGGTAACAATGGGCAGAGTGTAAGATGATGGAGTAACAGAGGGTAACAATGGACAAAGGATAAGATGATGGAGTAACACATAGGATCACACAGCGAAGATGATAATATGCTGCGGTGAAATGGACAACAGTGATATGTCGTAATGTGTAGGAACAGCCAGGGTAACATTAACTGATAAGATAGCAGAAGACTGGAGAAAATCGACATAATGTTAAGTGACAAAGAGAAAATCGACATAATGTTAAGTGACAAAGAGAAAATCGACATAATGTTAAGTGACAAAGAGAAAATCAACATAATGTTAAGTGACAAAGAGAAAATCGACATAATGTTAAGTGACAAAGAGGGTAAAACTAAAGAATAAGATACTGGAGTGGTAGAGAACAGCTCGGGAGGATGCTAAGGTGGAGTGACACCAAAAATACACATTGAGAAGAAAACTGGAGACAACTGAAAAGGATAAAGAAGACATAACGACTTTGAGCGGATGGCACAGGAAACGGGTTTGAATGTATTAGTTGAAGGCCTATGCTCCAATGGAAACTAAAGGACAATGTTGATGATGATAATGTATTGGCTTGAATGTGGGTAGCAGGTGAGGTTGATACGATGATACATCACACAAGTAAACAGTCAAATATTAGACTGGCTTGAATGTGGGTAGCAGGTGAGGTTGATACGATGATACATCACACAAGTAAACGGTCAAATATTAGACTGGCTTGAATGTGGGTAGCAGGTGAGGTTGATACGATGATACATCACACAGGTAAACAGTCAAATATAAGACTAACTTGAATGTGGGTAGCAGGTGAGGTTGATACATCACACAGGTAAACAGTCAAATAAGATTGGCTTGAATGTGGGTAGCAGGTGAGGTTGATACGATGATGCATCACACAGGTAAACAAACAAATATAAGACAACAGATGATAAAGAACAACTGAATATAAGATACAGAAGTGGACGAGGATATACCTGAGGACATGCCTATACAGATGGATCAGCAACTAATGCTGTTAGGAATGGAGGTGCCGGTATCTTTATCTCATATCCTGACAACCACTATGAGACTAGGCACATTCCCACTGGTAAATTCTGTTCCAACTATACAGCTGAGGTTCAAGCTCTAGAGCAAGCTGCAAATATGATTTATAACACCAACTCTGACTGCCACCAGGTAGTCATCCTCACAGATGCACTGTCTGTCCTGCAAGCTCTCAAGGGTGGTAAACTCCCGCATCTGAGAAATGAACTAAACAAGGTAGCTGCCAAAAAGAGAACCATACTTCAGTGGGTACCATCTCATTGTGGTGTACCCGGAAATGAAAAGGCAGATAAACTTGCAAAAAAGTGAGGAGAATGTGAACAAGAAGATAATGAAGTCACATACTTTGAGAAAAAGAGAGCTATCCAGACTATCAGAAGAGAACAGAACCAACCCAAAGACGACTATCACACTCTCGACCGGCAGAGACAGATAACTATTTTTCGACTCAGGACAGGGCATAACAAACTGAATAAACACATGCACAAGCTACGATTGTCTGCTTCACCACTGTGCACATGTGGATTAAACGAACAAACTGCTGAGCATGTTCTACAGGACTGTCCTCTGTATGACCAGTTAAGAAAGATATACTGGCCCAATGACTCAACACTAAACTCAAAGCGATATGGAGTTAAAGAGGAACTTCAAACAACAGTCGAATTCATCATGAGAACTCGTCTGACGGTGTAATCATCAAAGATGCGATCGCAAGAAGAAGAAGATACTAGACAGCGTCCGACTGGCTAAGCGGTTAGAGCGCTTTCCTCTGGCGGCAAAGTTGCTGGTTTCCGGGATTAAAACATGATAGCGTCATGTTCCAGTCTACCCAGCTGTTCTTCTTCTTCTTGCGATCGCATCTTTGATGATTACACCGTCAGACGAGTTCTCATGATGAATTCGACTGTTGTTTGAAGTTCCTCTTTAACTCCATATAGCTTTGAGTTTAGTGTTGAGTCATTGGGCCAGTATATCTTTCTTAACTGGTCATACAGAGGACAGTCCTGTAGAACATGCTCAGCAGTTTGTTCGTTTAATCCACATGTGCACAGTGGTGAAGCAGACAATCGTAGCTTGTGCATGTGTTTATTCAGTTTGTTATGCCCTGTCCTGAGTCGAAAAATAGTTGTCTGTCCCTGCCGGTCGAGAGTGTGATAGTCGTCTTTGGGTTGGTTCTGTTCTCTTCTGATAGTCTGGATAGCTCTCTTTTTCTCAAAGTATGTGACTTCATTATCTTCTTGTTCACATTCTCCTCCCTTTTTTGCAAGTTTATCTGCCTTTTCATTTCCGGGTACACCACAATGAGATGGTACCCACTGAAGTATGGTTCTCTTTTTGGCAGCTACCTTGTTTAGTTCATTTCTCAGATGCGGGAGTTTACCACCCTTGAGAGCTTGCAGGACAGACAGTGCATCTGTGAGGATGACTACCTGGTGGCAGTCAGAGTTGGTGTTATAAATCATATTTGCAGCTTGCTCTAGAGCTTGAACCTCAGCTGTATAGTTGGAACAGAATTTACCAGTGGGAATGTGCCTAGTCTCATAGTGGTTGTCAGGATATGAGATAAAGATACCGGCACCTCCATTCCTAACAGCATTAGTTGCTGATCCATCTGTATAGGCATGTATCCATGATTGATCGGGATAGCTTTCTTGGATCATACTCAATGTAGCAGTTCGTTTTTGCAGATCATTATACTCACATCCACTTGTGAGACCACTGACTGTTGTATTAATCTGGAGGGCACTGCTGGCCTGCTCCCATGGTACAGGGTATAGGGTGGGCTTCAGTGGTGTTGTCTTCATGGATAGGTCTTCTTGATGCTGTCTTATAAGTCTTTTCCCCCGATGCACAAAGCTGCTACGCTTTAGACGTCCCAATGCCAGATCATCTAGTCTTGCCTTCATTGGGTGCATTGGCATACTGTTGTACTTTTCCATCTGGATCATGGTTTTTGTGTCTCTTCTATGGGACAATGTCTGTAATCCAGCAACCTTCTGCATCTCTGTTATTGGTGTAGTTTTCATGGCTCCTGTAATGAGCCTGAGAGCTTGATTTTGCACCTTGTCCAAAGACTGCAGATGTGAGTTAGCAGCTGATGACCATGCTGCTGAGCTAAACTCTAAGTGTGGTCTTATTACTCCATTATAAATCTTCTTTAGATTTCGTTCATTTGCTCCCCAGTTGGTACCTGCTAATTTTCTGAGTATGCCTAGTCGTCTTCGGGCCTTTCCTTCTGCATTTTCAATATGCTTATTCCATGTAAGCCTTTGGTCAAATGTCACCCCAAGATAGGTGGGGTAGCTTTCTTCCTTGATCACGGTTGTCCCTAGGTGTATGTTAGCTGATTTGTCCTTGGGGGCGAGGGAGAACAGTGTTGTGGAGGTTTTGTCTGTGTTTATTGTGATAAGCCATTTCTCTGCCCATGACACTAGCATGTCTGCTGCCCGCTGCATTCTATAATTTGCTGTGGTGACATTTTCATCAGCGCACCAGAGTACTAGGTCATCTGCATATAAGGCAGCTTTAACTCCTGCAGGGAGATCTTTCACCAGGTCATTGATGTAAACAAGGAAGAGTGTTGGGGAAATTACTCCTCCTTGAGGTACCCCCTGATGGAGCAACACTTTTCTGCTCTGCAGACCGTCAAGAGTGACTCTAGTTCTCCTGTTATGCAAGTATGACTGGATCCATTTCATCATGTTGCCTTGGATTCCACTTCTCCTAAGTTTTGCAATGAGGCCATCTTTCCACACCTTGTCAAAGGCCTGCTTGAAGTCGACCCAGATCGTTAGGACCTTTTTCTTCTCCTGGAAGGCATCTTCTATTGCTTGAGACAAGTAAGTAACTTGGTCTTCTATACTGTAGCATTCTCTAAATCCAGCTTGTTCCGGCACCAGGATCTGCTCAGACTCTAAATACCATTTCAATCTGTGGTTGACTATTCGCTCCATAGTCTTCCCAACACAGCTTGTGAGACTGATTGGCCGGTAACTTGCAGCCTCGGTCTTACATTTCCCTTTCTTTAGTATGGGTATTGTGATGGCTTCTCTCCATACTTGGGGTACCGTTCCTTTCAACCAGCTGTGGTTGAATATCTCAAGCAGTTTTGTCTTTGCTGCTGAGCTCAGATTTACTAGCATTTCGTTGCTGATTTTGTCTGGGCCGGGTGACTTTTGAAACTTAAGCTTGGAAATAGCCTTCTGTAGTTCTCCTAGTGTGATGGGTTCCCTCATTGGGGCAGGAGTATCTGTCTGTCCCATGGTTGCCAGTATTTCTTTTCTTATCTCTCTCTGATGGTCTATGTTAATGGGTAAGTTGCTTTCTGAACTGTATCTTCTAGCAAACAAGTCTGCAGCTTGTTTTCCTCTGAAAAGTTTGCCACCTTCATCCAATGTGATAGTCTGCCTTGGTGAGGAATGCTCTTCATTTAGAGACTTGACTAATCTCCAAAGTTTCCTGCCGTCTTTCTCAAGGTTCAGCGATGCCGTTTTAGTTCTCCAGCTTTTCCGCTTTTCTTCTAGCTTTGTTCTCTGAAACTCTGCTACAGCCTTTTTCCATTTGTTGTGAGTTTCAAGTGAAGGCTGAGACTCTGCGTCCTTTCTAGCCTTGTCCATAGCTTCCTGACGTTCTTGGAGTGTGCTGGACCAGTATGGTATGTAGTTACGCCGGCATCCTTTGGGAATGGTTTCTTTTGCAGCTTGTAGTATGCATCTGTTGAAGTCTTTTACCACTTCATTAATGTCTCTGTTCTGTACCTTGAGGGTAGACAGCAGCGTGTTCACCTGATGCCTGAATAAACCCCAGTTGGCTTTTTTGTAGTTCCATCTTGTAATGGCTGGGCCTGTACTGAGAGTTGCACTCTGGACAGTAAGAAAGATTGGGCGATGGTCGCTTCCCCCTAGTTGGTCTCCTACTTCTCTACTAATAGATCCAGCTATATCTGGTGTGGAGAAGGCAAGATCTGGTGTTGAGGTTGTGTGCCATCCTCTGGAGTAGAAGGTAGGAGTATCTGTGGCATTATTGACTAGGATTAGGGAGTGATCATCTTGCCAAGTTTCAACCTCTTCACCTCTGTGATCCAGATGGTTATAGCCCCAGCTCTGGGAGTGGCTATTAAAGTCTCCAACTGCTATAAAGTTGGTGGCTGGTACCTGTATAGAGCTGAGACTCAGGGGTTTGTTGTTCGGACAGTAATAGTTCAGGAGTTCTATTTCCATCTTGTCTACCTTTATCTGCAGCAGCTGATATTCTGCTCCATCCATGAAGGTTTTCCTTTCGTGTGCAGGAATGTTATTCCTTACAAGAGTAAGTACTCCTCCTTTTCGTCTATCTTGTCTGTCGGATCTGAAGCATTGATATCCCCTTATTTTAAAGGTTTGATCTGCTTTCAAGTGAGTCTCTTGGATACAGCAAACACTGACTTGCTTCTCATACAAGATGTTTTCCAGCTCTGTCTTTTTGCTGTATCCAGCCTGCTTGCTGTTCACTCCCTCTGCATTCCAGTGCATCATGACAAGTGGCACTCTGGGTTTCTCTTTTTCTGTTTTGTTTTGGTCAGTAGTTCTCCTCCGCCGTCTGTTGACTCCACAAGACGGTCTAGAGGGTCCTCCAGTAGCTGAGGGTGGGCTCTGTCGAGGCTCAGAGCCCGGCACTGCACCTGCCTGGTGGAGCTCCACAGGGCGAGCACCAGAACGAGATTTATTTGACGGTGTACTCTCCATAGAAAAAAAAAAAAGCGAGTTGCATGATACTGTGGTTTCCGGTGCGCCTTCTGGCCCAGTATCTACGACTTTAGCACCTGTTCAACGGGAGAGTGGGCTCATCCCTAATCTGTTTATGTTCCCAGTAGTAGACTATTCGCAAGCAGCCTGGGGGTGTCACTGCTCTGCGCGGACCTTGTTTACCGAGGCGGCGTCCGAGCTCGTATGGTGAAAATATGGTTGCGTTATCTTCAAAATAGCCCTGTCTTTCCCGTGGCTTTTCTGCCATCCTGCAACTTTGAGTTAGGGAGTTCTGAGCTCCAGTCTCTTTCCCAGGCATTTTATCCTGGCCTGGCACGCATACAGAGGACCCCACTTCTGGTTCTAAGTTAGCAGTTGGGGATAGGTGGGGTAGCACACTGTGCATTCCCCGTCATCCAGGGGGCTCTCCAACTATGCAGAGCTTGCACAATGCTGTGCTCTGGTTCGGGGCTCTCCCAAGGAATCCTCACGTCCTGCACAGAGCCACTTCCCGATACCCACCACCACACAGGAGGGATTGTGATGCTCAGCCATCTCTCTCAATTCTGCACCGATAAGTGACATCGGGGACTTAACTTTGCCTCAGTACTGGGAGGCCCCGTTTCCGGGTACAACCCAGCTGTAAATGGATACCTGACTCTGCTCCAGAGTTAGGGAAGGCAAAATGGCAGCGAGAAAGGGAACTGATCCCCCCATCTCATAAAAGAGCAAGGCATGCCAAAGCAAAGTCTCTAACATTTCAATCCCCTAGGACAATATCGCTATGGGAAAACCCTTATATTTACGATACTTTAGTCAATGAGAATAACACTGTCCGAGAATAACACTGTTAGTGACAGAAAATAACAGGGCAGGATGGAAGGAGATAACTGAGAGAACAACACTCAAGGTTAAAGTTCTCGTGAAGTTTCCGAGTCTGACGAGATAAAGAAAGGACTAGTGCATCTTCAGGCATGTCGTATAAGGCAAATAATATGAGCTTGTGCATAGGGCTGGCAACCGTTATCATGTCAAACAAAGTGTGCCTCAGAAACCACTCTGATGCATGAACAGGTGAATGTCTGGTGGAGGATTCCTGCAAGGGCAGACAAGCTACAGCGGTCGTTCTATGTTCAGCCAGGAGCGACAAGGACAATTAAGATGATAAGACAATATGGACAAACGGAGTGACGTACAAGATATAGAAGAGAAGACAGGAGAAACATCGTGTGTATTGTAAGACCACAAATGAAAGGCTTGTAATCGACAGCCCGGATAGTATGAGTGATTAGAACCAAATATAATTGCGGGCATGGAGATCGGGAGATCGCATATTGTCCTCGTATCGGGGTAGGACATGTGTACAGTGCAAACTCGTGATTGATTCCAATATCGATCCAAGCCCGATGCTGGATTCGATTGCCAAATCAAACAAGCAGAGCTCGCCCATGCTAATCACCTTCCTACAGTGGGGTCGGGGTGATGGAGGGTGTTTCAATTCACACAACTGTACTGGTGTGTGTATGTGTGTGAGGGAGGGGGGTGGGAATAGAAATGACGGGAGGTATTTCAGTCACACAGCTGTAGTTGTGTGTATGTGTGTGTGAAGATGACAGTGAAGATATTTCAGTCACACAATTGCCATGGTGCGTGCATAAGTGTGTGTGGGGTGGGGGGGAGGAGAAAATAAATAAAAGTATTTCAGTCACACAAATATACTGATGTGTGCACGTGCGCGTGGGGGGAAAGGGGTGGGGGGGGGGTGTAAATAAAAGTACTCCAGTCTCACAAATGTTACGATGTGTGCGTTTGTGAGGGGGAGTGTGGAACAAGAAATAAAGTAAGGTATTTCAATTACAAATAAGAAAAGGAAATAAAGGTAGGTAATTCAGTCACACAATTATACTTGTGTGTGCGTGTGTGTAGGACGGAGAATAAAAGGTATCTCAGTCACACAATTATACTCCTGTGCATGGGGGGGGGGGGGGGGGGCGGGGCGGATGTGCGGGGGGGGGGGGGGGGGGGGGGGGGGGGGGGGGGGGGGGTCGTAGATTTTTGATAGGAGAATTAAGACTTGGGTTGGTCCCTTCTGAATAGGTTGGAATGAATGATAGTCACAGTGTGAGATAGAGATACAAAATAGATTTCCACGAGTGAGGTGGTGGAATAGTGATAGAGGCTGTCTCTGAGAGCGGGAAATCTTCTCTCTCACCTATCTTCTACGACAGATCTAAAGTAGTCAGACAGTCTAACACATATACATTAAATATATCTATATCCACTCACGTGCACGCACATTCAAGTGACGACAGGTAGACACACAGACGTGGGAAACTATAACAAATGATTATATAGATATTTTATAGAACGAGCTGACCAACGCACTGATTAGTTCAAGAGAGATTTTTAATTATCATCTAAAAATCTTCTCACAACACCTAAAAAAAAAGTACATCAAGGAAAAAGACATACAAATAGTCATAAAATTCAAGAAACTGCTACAAGGATGATAGCCCCGTTATACTCTGCCCTCTAGGTTTAGCCCACATTCCCGTTAGGAGAAAGATGATGGCCCAAAGAGTTACAGATACATATGATTAGGGTCTAATATTGTCCTTCAAAAGGAACAATTTAATTAAGCAGCCAATCTTCCGTAAGGAGATTATAAAGTGGGTGAATCACTAGTTATCAACAAAAAAACTCACCCAGTCCACTTTCACTCGGTTCTTTCATCAGGGTACCCTGGCACACGTGCTTACCTATCTGTACCGCTGTTCGCCGTCTGGCGCAACCTTAGGACACTTCTCTACAGTGAATCTGTATTCTTTGGATAAAGCGAATCCCAGCTCTGCAATTACAGGTTTCTTCCACTGTTTTCGGGGAACGTTCACTTCACCAGTTAAATTTTTGATTACTGTTAATGTCACTTGAATCAGTTTGGATAAGCAAGTTTAAACGGGCACACAGAGTCAAAAAACACGAGGGTTCCCTTAATTTGGAAAGATGACCAGTGGACAACTTCTTTCAACAGATAGTCTTGGTTCACTATTCACTCTTTCGACAAAATGTCGGAAATGTTAATGTTATTGATTGTAATCTATTTTCGCCGCACGGCAGCAATTTTACATTAGAGTTCAGGAAGAAATAAGATCTGGCTCAAAGGCCCAGAATTTGACACTCAGTCTTTAAAACCCGTTAGTGGGATTGGTATTTCTGTCTATCTCTGATGGCACATGCACTGTCAGACCAGTGTTACTTGAAACCCCACGTGGGTAAAGCTAAGAAATGTCTAATGCTTCTCAAGTATGAAACTCTTTATTACTAAACGCTGGCAAGTTGGGTTTACCCCAGTATTCACTGAATGAAGAAAAAAACACACATGAAATATTTACATAATATGTACTCAATATAACTACAATTTTAAACTGCAAGCGTACCGCTTGACTTATCATTTAAATTCCCGTGACGTAAGTTATATTTAAAAATCAGCAATCCTCATGAATTAGGAACACGTGCGTATTCCGTCACCATTCATGAGGCTTCTAGCATTTATACGTTAGTTTAGAAATATACTCGTCTGATTATCAGCAGTTAAATTAAATTCATTTTCAGCTGCATGATTGTTAAGCTAGAAATATAATTTATTCTGCTTTCCACTGTAACTCGTCACTAGAAAATAATACAGACTATATAAATTTGGCACTCTGCATAAAATCTAACTAGTGAAATATGAAATAAGCGACTTAACACTTTAAACACTTCAGAAAATACTAGAATATAATATATATAATATTTTTACCTCCGTCACACAGAACTACAGACTAAACCATGAACTAGAATACTGCAATCTAATGGTCGTCTAGAACTCGGCAACTGCCCAAGAAACTCAGACTTCGCCAAAACACAGATATTAAATCTAGCATAGCGATCTGTCTACTGCGACATTTTAGGAGTCAGAAATGAAGATAAAGTTTAACATTCTGGTTATATCTATCAAACAGACAAAGAGGTGAACGTTTATTTCGTAAAACGAAATGCTCTCCCCTTTCCGGCTTTAGCGATTACGTTAAACACCTAAACGCATGTCGTAACTGCCACCTACTGACCGAGAGTGCGCGTGTCAGTTGCGACTCTCCCAGACAAATGTCTGCTCTGAGCGAATGCGTCTGGCGCGGTTCACGCCTCCGTCTAACTATCGGACCGTGAGCGCTCATGTCAGGTGCGAATGCAGAGGGCGATATTCACACTTTCCGAGAAACCGGCCTGAAAAACGCTGTTGGCAGGTGAAAATGCTATACGATAGGTCGGCCCTATGTCTGAGATGGACTGAGACATAATCGCACCTCTCGTCAAACTGCGCGAATGACATCTGACGCAATAAGGTTACTAGTCAGTATGAGAAAGAAAACGATGATGGGAAAGAAATATATTTTTCGCAACGAACGAATGCGAACAACACAGGAAGAGAGCGACAATAATTTGAGAACACGGGTGAAAGAAAAGAAGAGGAAAATATAGAAAATTCAATGAACATAACTCTCCGTGACAGGGGGGAAGGGGTGAGAGTGAATGAATGAGGGCAGTATTTCAGTCAAACAAGTTTACTACTCTCTGTGTGTATGTGTGTGAGGTGGAGGCAGGTATTTTAATCTCGCAACTTTACTGATGGTGTGTCGTAGAGGCAGGCATTTCTATCACACAAGTGTACTGCTGTAATGGCGGGGAAAATATATTTCAGTCGCCAACATCTACTCGCGACTTACGCCAAGAAAGATATGTCAGTCACGAGAGAGAGAAAAAGAGAGGGTTGAGAGAGAGAGACAGAGAGAGAGAGCGAGAGGGAGGGAGGGGGTGTTTCAAATATGCAGGTAAACCTATTTTTGCTACATTTTTTTCCGTCCAATCTATTATCCTCTAACGGAAATAAATTATCACTTGTGTCCACGTTAAACCAGCACGCCAGATAACATACATCATTTACTCACTTCTCTAATAGATGTCAAAGCTGTATGAGATATGACATATACCTATGACTCACATCTCTAACTAACGTTTAAAGTGTGTGAAATTAACATACGCCCCAGTCTCACTGGTCCGAACTGATGTTAACATCGTGTGTGAGATAACACATCCTATTGTTTCACTGCTCTCAGAGATGTTAACATCTTGTGTGAGATAACACATCCTATTGTTTCAATGCTCTCATAGATGTTAACAGTGTGTGAGGCAAGGTATACTCTTGCATCACTTCTCTAACTGATGTTAATAACCTGCATTGTGTAACATACGTCCTTGCCTCACTTCTCCAAACAGATGTCAACGTGCGTGAGATAACAAGTCCTTGAATAATTTTGCATCCCTGGCTGAGCGTCCTTTCACGATGTACTGTCACAGCAAGGCGATGGCACCGTTTGGTTGGTCCTAGGTTCGATTCCCGGTAAGCCTATCACTTACATTTTCTTTTCTGTTGTCTAGTGTCATCCTTTATGTCCAACGAGTACCTGTTCATTACCTTTATTTATTTATTTACTAATCCATGTACTGTTCACAGGACTCAAGGTTTCCTCCATTATTTATTTACCAGATGTTAACATCGTGTGAGAAATTACATACTCTCTTGGCTCACTTTTCTACCAGGTGTTAACAAAGTGTGAGAGATAACATACCCTCTAGTCTCACTTCTCTACTTGATGTTAACAGTGCGTGAAACCTCTTATACCCATTATGTTACTTCTCGTGGTGATAAAAACGAGACTGTCAGTGGAACATGAGATGAGAAGATGCTGGCGATGAACAGGAGACACAATAAGTAAAACTGTTGATAGCATTACAAGACAGTCCCTATTCTGGAACCCGAGGGTACCTGATGTAAAGGGAAAACCAAAAATACATGGACATGAGGACTTTGCACATGTCTGTTGAAGGCCCATAGTCCGTGAGGAGCTGAAAGGTAATGAATGTGATGACTGAATCTTATTTCTCTGATAGATGTTACAACAACATACAGTATGACAGACATACAAGCTCGCCTCACTTCTCTTACGCTAAAACGTTGAGAACACACATCGTACCTTAACTCTCAGTTTACTGGACACTCCTCTGTTAGTTTTCCCAGCTTCTCTTCTGGTTCCATGTTATTCTAAATTCGTGTCCAACAATTCTGATTTCCCTGAAGCTTCCCATGAAAAGTTGGCGATCTCATTCAAATACCTATCAGTAAAAGATGTATACAAGTTAATAAAGTGTATATAAAATTAATAGCAGTCATAAGGTGTACTAAAACAAACAAAATTAACATAGTTGAACTTGTAGATTTTATCTGATAAATAAATGTTCTAACGATGAAAATGCTGTATCTGCTACATTATTAAAAAACTTAAATGTTTTGTTTTTTTCTCCTTAATTTGTTTGGATGTGGTAGTATGTTATTTCTTCCTTGCAGGCGCGTGCAACCGGGTCGCCAACGGTTAAATGGCCTCTAGAAATAGAGGTTAGCTGTGAATACTGAATATATACACCCACGGACCAACACAGGTGGCTGTCACTGAGGGCATGGTGGGGAAGTGAGGGGCGGGGAGGACTGTCTTTATAAAACACCTTTAACGCTTTATAGAGTGACAGCCACTGAAAAGGGGGCGCCTTTACCTGTTCTCTTCCCGCTACCTCGAGGATTAGACTGTTGTTAAGTCTACGGCCAACTGAGATTCCCGTAAGCAAACGCACGGAAGTCAAAGGCAAACCACCGTCGTATTGCCCTAAGTTCGGTCACCAACCGAAATAGCTACCGCAGAAAAGAGAAGATGTGGTCGTGGATGGAGAGGCATGATCACCCACGCCAGATGGAACAGTGCTTGAAGAAAACAAAATAAAAAGTGGTTCTGTTTTCTCTGTAGTGCAACCAGTCACGTGGTTCCATCAGTGACTACTGTCGCTTATTTGAAAATGCTAAACATTATACAACGTTATATCTTTACTCAGTTCATGAATACCTTATTTTTATCTCATCCTTATTATTTCCCTCACATTCTCAAAGGTCCCACAAAAAGGTTTGGGGCGGGGGAGGGGGAGGGGGGGGGGAGAGAAGAAACATACATACAGTATCAGAGACCTATCGGACACGATGGGTGTAAAATGGCAAACAAAGATGGAAGGTTGGGCATTGGGCTGGGACCTCTCGTGAAGAATCAACGTCAAGATCCTTTACCTCTGTGCTTCTTACAGAACATGGAGAACCATTACAACTGATCTCCTTGCAGGTAGACTGCAGGTAGACTACAGCAGTCACGTGTTCTTGCAGTAGTGGTTTATGTGACAATTTGTTTGACATTAAGAGGTTGCCAGCCACATTAGCAGCCTTGTACGACATGCACCAGGGTGCAGTAGTCCTAATCTGTTTTTGTCTCTTCAAAGACCCCCAAGAACTACACGAGACAGAAACAGCTTGGTAGAAAAATTTCAGGCACATCGTTTAAGTCGTTAATATCTGGGTACAATAATTTCAAACAGATTACTTAAGTCATTAAGATCAGACATTTATGAAAGGAGAAGACCTTCCAGAATAACAATGAATTATGCTGTCAAGAAACAACGTTGGCAGTTAACTGTGCACTGTAATGATATCAACATATTTCCTCAATCTGTGTCTTATTCATCACCAGTGTGACGTGTAATAGAAAAGAGTCTACGGTAATCTAACAGCCTATTGTAACCTAATAGCTGCTCTCTGATTTGCCAGCTAAAACGTGCATTATACTACCTGTCCTGTCTCTTCTACAGCTCACCTTTTGTCCCCGCCCTCTTTTCTTTAAACACTGGCCAACGCAGTGTTTACAATCTTCGTTGACCTGTCAGTCATAGCAGGAAACAAACCACACTTTGGTTATACTTCGTTCCACCCACGCGAGTTCATCTGTCAATCATATAATACTCGACAGCCAGACAGCACGTGAGAGAAACGCAACAGATCCCTTTGAAGTTCATTCAGGGAAAATCTAGAAACCCTCTAGTCTCCTTTGATCGTGAACACGGGCATTCTAAGGGAAACCCGCTAGGAGAACAAAAAGTCTTTTGATGTCTGTCAAAGCTCCAGACGAGAAACTCTGGAAGACGGAAACGTAAAGCCTTTCATCTTGTTAACTCTAGCTCCTAAATTTCTGTCCCACACAGAGTGCGAAATAACGCCATTAGAGATCAAGAGCAATCTATGATATATATATATACTGCTGTTACTATAACCCAGCCATCAGTCGTCAGCCAGAAGAATCTAGCGCGCAGTCACAAAACCATTTCTTTTGGATATGTTTATAAGTGATTCGTGGAGATTTAATTCTGTATTTCTGGTAAGAGGAAAATAGTTCAAAGTATTAGAAGTATTTCACGGTGATAGCATTTAAAGTTAAACACTTATACTTCACTTAAGTTTTTCTTGCTAGTAAGGCGTATTAAATAAAATAACGCGTAGCAATTTTCATAACCAGATATTCAGAAAAATGTTAGACCACCCGACGGCTGCATAACTGAGACGAGACCGTAGTTATGTTTACAGTGTAGACCGACGCGGCACTTAACTCTCCAGGAGAGAGAGATAAACACGACTGTTAACCAGACCGGACTTAGAGGCGTTAGACGACTGACAGTGGGAGAAAAGAATACATGTTATATTTCATTTGTAATTATTGTTATTATAGCGTCTATTATTTTTTAATGCCTTTACGACAAAGTAACAGACACCGAAAATTTAATAGCTAACTAAATGACAGGTGATTATGTTACGTGTTGCGTATTGTGAGAAAAATAATAACACACTGTGCGAGTGACCGCCAGCCGCGAGACGGGGCGGGTGAGTCATCATCAACTCAGTCCGAACCAAATCAGCGGCCAGCGACGACTGTGAACAAACACCGTGTATCTTTTAAATTCGTCAGGATTGACAGAGCGGATGAGAGATTGTCTTGTCCCTGTCCATATATATACATATATACACACACATACACACACACATATATATATATATATATATATATATATATATATATATATATATATATATATATATATATATATACTTGTATATTTACATATATATATTTACATATATATATTTACATATATATATTTACATATATATATATATATATATATATATATATATATATATATATATATATATATATATATATATATATATATATATATATATATATATATATATATATATATATATATATATATATATATATACTTGTATATATATATACTTGTATATATATATATTTACATATATATATTTACATATATATATTTACATATATATATATTTACATATATATATATATATAATGGTAGCATTTTCCCACAAATGTTTTCATGTATTTTTCGCAGACCCAAGCGGACGACCAGCGGGTCTATTTCTTTATCATTTATAAGTGTGTACTAGCCCGATGATATACAGCGTGTCCGGCAGAATCACTACCAATAACAAATGTCAATATTTCCTCATCCATGTAAGTTAGAATTATTTTTTTATGGTTACCTCGTATAGAAACCATCACATTTTTAGGAGGAGTGAGATAATTGATAAATTGTCCGATAATGTGCAGATAACGCATACGTAATGCGCAGCCGCGGAATGTGATGACCACGTGTAGTGAAAATGGCGGAGTTCACGGTGCAGCAGAAAGTGCAATGCTGTTATTGGCTTGCGGAATTAAAGATTCCCATTGTTGTGCAAAGGAGATTCAGGCAGGAATATGGACAGAAACCTCCAGAGCGACATACCATAGTGAAATGGCACAAGCAGCTGTTAGAAACAGGTTCTTTGTTGAGAAAGAAGGGAAGCGGCAATGAAGCGTTGTCTCCAGATAGAGTTGAAGCAGTTAGCGAAGCTTTTCAACGTAGCCCGCGGAAATCCATTCGACGGGCAAGTGGAGAATTGGGTATTCCAAAATCTACTGTTCGCAACATTGTGCACAAAAGATTGCGGCTTAGAGCCTACAAGATCCAGCTAGTGCAGAAGTTACAGCCAAATGATAAACCCAGACGGGCCGAGTTCGCAAATGCAATGCTATGTCACCTCGATGATGACAATGAATTTCTCAATCGTGTGGTATTCTCCGATGAAGTGACCTTTCATACTTGTGGCAAAGTTCACCGGCATAATTGTAGGATATGGGGAAATGAAAACCCACATGTAATGGAGCATGAGCGAGACAGCCCTAAACTTAACGTGTGGTGTGCCTTAACCTCGAATTATGTGATCGGGCCTTTTTCTTCGCCGAAGCCACAGTCAGAGGAGCAACATACCTAAACATGCTGCAAAATTTTGCAGTTCCTAAGGTACCAGAAGGATTCATATTCCAGCAAGATGGAGCACCTCCACACTATGCCAGTGAAGTAAGAAACTACCTTCATCAACAATTTCCAGACAGATGGATTGGAAGATTAGGTCCCATTGATTGGCCACCAAGGTCACCAGATTTGACCCCCCTTAGATTTCTTTCTATGGGGATACGTAAAAAGCTTTGTCTATCAAACTCCGGTGCAGGGACTGGATATTCTTTGGCAGCGAATAATTGACGCTTGTGCATCCGTCACACCTCAGATGCTGCAAAACACGTGGAGAGAGATAGAATACCGTCTTGACATTCTTCGAGCCACTAAAGGCGCTCATGTGGAGGTCTACTGAAACTTGGTGGAGATCTACTGAAACTTGGTGAGTTGCTACTGAAACTTAATGAGTTTGCCTAACAGAAAATCAAAATCCGGTCGATCTGCTATTATTAGTATAAGAAATATTGACATTTGTTATTGGTAGTGATTCTGCCGGACACACTGTATTGTGACTGAAAATCATAATACTAGACTTACCAAATCCAGATTATTTTTAACAGCCCCACAAGAGGCGTATACCTGATAACATCATTATTTTCCCCGACACCTGACAGTTGTATTCCGTGGAGTACCTATTTTTATACACTGTGCAGTACCGGCGCTCTGGCAAAGAGTCGGCTGATATACAAATCCATCATCATCATTTTTAACATTAGAAGCAAACCGGATTTATCCAGATACTAGAAGTATCCCCTCTCTTAAATGGTAAACATCAAGGATTCTCACACTATTTACCTATACATAGTGAAACCTGTATCCAGATAGAAGTTCCAGACCGAGCGGGAAACAAGCCTGTTTTTCCCCGCCCGCCCATACACTGCAAGCGTTGTCGCAACGAAGTTTATTCAGTTGTAGTTCCTGTTTCTAGACTTATATTCCCCTGTGCACCCAATCGGAGGAAAAGTGATAGTTAAGAACAGTGACAATAGCCTTTACGATTTTATATTGCTACCAGGATTAATCAAGGAAAATAACATATTCGGCGTTCATTTCATTAGTTTGTTTTTTTCGTGTTTGGGATGGACTGGGGCCAATTTGTATCCTCGACAGCTGGAGTGGTTTATTAAATCACAGTGAAATATGGATTATGTTCGAGGAATAATCTGTTACCAAGGAATACCACAGACCCACGGGTAAAAGACTATAGGTAAGAGAGTGAGAGGTGGCCACTGAGTGAGTGTGTGTGTGATGATTTTCTCTTGCTGGGAAATATCTATTAATTTGGTTGTCTGATTTTTGTTTACTTTACGTGGTCTTATATTGTACCAAGATTGTTTATTCTGTAACCAAGTGCTAACCTTCAACCTTTGAGTTAATATTTTTGGGTTTTTTTTCCTCCATACGGTGAAGGCGCGCGATTCTTCTTTAGTTCCTCTATATGTAAATGATTTTCTTGATATCTTTTGAGTATTGATGTTGTAACCAGTTTAGTGATAATAAACAACAAAAGAAATTTAACTTTGTGTGTTGGTCAGACCCATACCCATTTATCCTTAGTTTTTCACGTGTGTGTATGTCTTGTTGTCACATAGTGTTGCGTGTGTAGAGTAACTTGTCTTATTTTAGATAGGGAGGCAAAGACTGTCTTATAAACAAAGCACAGTTGTACGGATAGGCTGGAGGAGAGAAACCTACTCACTCCAGAGACATATCTTTCCCTCAACCTACCACCTGTGAAATCTATTTTCTATACATTTCTCGTGTATCTGTCAACGTTCACTCTTTACTTAGACGGGCCCAATAAAACAATTAACCTACCGTACGACAGCCGGCGTCCTCTTCTCATCTCTTGTTCCACCGACACTTGTCATCAGTTCCACATTGATGAACGTATCAAACCATTTCAATCCTTATTTCTCCGCAAGCACCAATGTATGAAAGTCTGTAACATCTTGGTTGTGTTCGCTGTTCTCCGTGTTTCTTACCTAGAACACTGTGCTATGCTATACTTCTGTTTACATTTCTTACCTAGAACATTAATAATAATAATAGCCTCTTCTGTCATAATTGACTATGGGAATGCGCCCATGAGGTGACAGCCCTCAGCTGCTTGTTTTCCTGGTGATCCTTTCGACGTTTTCTCCTCTCTTCTGCTTGTGTGAGCTTCTTTTCGACCAAACTGAGGTGGCGCCGCAGATAGCATCGCCATTTGGTGCGATCGGCGGCTTCATCCTCCCAGGTTGCTGGATTTATGTCCAGTGCTCTCATGTCTCCCTTGCACACATCTTTGAATCTCAGCTGCGGTCGCCCAACTGTTCTTTTGCCATCTGCCAGTTGTCCGTTGAAGATATCTTTCGGGATGCGACCATCTTCCATGCGACGGACATGGCCAAGCCAGCGTAGTCTGCGCTGTCTAAGCAGTGTATACATGCTTTGAAGGCCAGCACGTGACAACAACTCGACATTTGGGCTGTTTCTCTATTTCTGTATAAACTTTCTTTGCTTAATTTTAACGAGGCAGCTCTGGCACGATCACATGGATGAGCAAAATAGTCTGGGCTCAAACCCCAGCTACTGCCGACCAGTAATGAAGGCTCACTAGTTAGGCTGCAACAGTGGATACGCATTTCAAACTCACAGTTAGTGCACTGGCTTCCTAGCTCGGTGGTCCATGGTTCGATCCTCAGTTGAGGTGGGATTTTTTAGACCGCAAACGGCTCCGGGGTCGACCCAGCCTCATGAATTGGATACCAGAATAACTCTGGGAAGGTTAAGGCGGCCGGCGTGATGCTGACCACATTACCCCTAGTGTGCCGATGGTCAAGAAAATACGGGCCTAACACCGTATTCCCAGTATGCCTCAATAGGCGTGTAACGGGATCCTTTTGATGCTACTAGGCTTCGAACCCTCAACCCGATAACTTTGCCGCGAGGCAATCGGAAGCTTATGGGCGCACCTTACACAAGTTAAAAACTGCGCAAGCGACTTACGAAGCAGGTAGACAGAAATTAATAATACGACAACGTCTGCTATGGCAGATGTAGAAATGCTTGCCGTTCAGGCACTTCCAACATCGATGGTAGTAATGACAGCATTTCTATCAATCGTGTGGTTGTCGTTGCTGCTCTGTCAGATCAAACAACGCTTCACAGATTTATCGGGCAACTTAATGATGACGAAATCTTCACAGGCTGGTACAGACATAAACGCACACTTCACGAGTGGTGTGTGCGTCGTCGTACAATCATAGTTAATTATAACTTGTTCCACCCGGAACATAAGAATCTTCAACTCAAAATGTCAAGGCAGTTCTACTGTATGGATCTCATCCATGGAGAACAACAAGAACGATAAGCGAGAAGGCGCAGACTTTCATAAATGGGTGCTTGCGTAGAACAGAACTGAAATGGTATGACAAAATTACTCATGTGGAACAGAAGACAAGAACCACGTAAGTGCTAGTGGACCAAGAGTTGAGAAGAAGGTGTTGGCGTTTGACTGTACACAAATGAAAAAATATACTGACACCATTACAAGGCAGTTCTTGTTTTCCTCAGACAGGTACAAGGAGACGGAAGCCACGTGGAAACGAGAACTGGGACATACATTATAGGGATATAGAAGACCTGGAACGGACCGCCACGTGGTTAATGTATGTATATCAGTGTGTGTCTGTACGTGGAAGATGTGTTTATATGTGGTTTATGTATATCTGTAGACGGCCAGTGTGTGTCTGTACGTGGTAGATGTGTTTATATGTGGTTAATGTATATCTGATAAGCAGGTTTTCGACAAAATAGATCCTGTACAGACCAGATAGCCACATTGAGAATAATAGTTGAACAAAGTCTGGAATGGAAGTCACCGCTATACATCGGATTCGTGGACTATGAAAAGGCATTTGACAGTGTAGACAGAGAATAGCTTTGGAAATTGATGAGGCATTATGGAGTTCCTATGAAGATCATTAACTTAATAAAGAAGACCTATGAAGACATGACACGTAGAGTTCTTCATGAAGGACAACTTACAGAACCGTTTAGGATTATAACGGGAGTGAGACAAGGATGCCTCTTGTCTCCATTTCTTTTCTTACTAGCAATAGATTGGGTTATGAAAACATCGACATCACACAACAGAAATGGAATCTAGTGGAATCTGACTAACAGATTGATGATCTGGATTTTGCACATGACTTGGCTCTTCTGTCCCATAACCATAATCAGATGCAAGAGAAAATGAAAATTCTCGATGAAAGGTCACAACAAGTGGGCCTGAAAATAAACAGGGAAAAGACAAAGATTATGAGAATAAATGCAAGAAATGATAACAAGGTTGAACTTGAAGAAACACCACTAAAAGATGTAGAATCTTACACATATCTTGGAAGTAATATAGACAAAGTTGGAGGGACAGACAGTTATATCAAAATAAGAATACAAAAAGCAAGAGGAGCTTTCATTGCATTGGGAAACATATGGAGAACAAGAGAAATCAAGTCCAACACGAAAATAAGAATCTTCAACTCAAATGTCAAGTCAGTCCTATTGTATGGCTTTGAGACATAGAGAACAACAAACAACAACCAAAAAGCTACAGACTTTTATAAACGGGTGCTTGCGTAGAATAGAGGGACTGAAATGGTATGACAAAGTCACAAATGTGGAATTGATGACAAGAACCAGATAAGTGCCAGTGGAACAACAGTTGAGAAGAAGACGCTGGCGATGGATAGGACACATATTGAGGAAACCTGTTGATATCATTACAAGGCAGTCCTTGTTCTGGAATCCACAGGGAAAGAGAGGCAGAGGTAGACCAAAGAACACATGGAGAAGAGAACTGGAAACAGAGATGAAAATGATGAGGAAAACATGGAAAGAACTTGAGCGGATGGCACAGGACAGGAAGACTTGGCATGTGTTTGTTGAAGGCCTATGCTCCTTGGGGAGCTAAAGGGTACTGATTGATTGAATGTATATCTGTAGGCGGTCAGTGTGTGTCTGTACATGGTACATGTGTTTATACATGGTTAATGTTTATCTAGGTGGTCAGTGTGTGTCTGTACGTGGGTACATGTGTTTATATGTGGTTAATGTATATCTGTAAGCGGTCAGTATGTGTCTGTACGTGGTAGATGTGTTTATATGTGGTTAATGTATATCTGTAGGCGGTCAGTGTGTGTCTGTACGTGGCAGATGTGTTTATATGTGGTTAATGTATATCTGTAAGCGGTCAGTATGTGTCTGTACGTGGTATATGTGGTTAATGTATATCTGTAGGCGGTCAGTGTGTGTCTGTACATGGTACATGTGTTTATATATGGTTAATGTATATCTGTAGGCGGTCAGTGTGTGTCTGTACATGGTACATGTGTTTATACATGGTTAATGTATATCTGTAGGCGGTCAGAGTGTGTCTGTACGTGGTAGATGTGTTTATACGTGTTGGGTAAGCCATAGATGTATGTCTGAATGTAAAAGATATGTTTATACGTGACATGCAGAAGATAAATGTAGACAGAAATAAAAGTAATAAAGAAGAGACTGAAAGATCATGCCTCGGAGGTGGGGGGGGGGGGGGGGGGGCGGCGGGGCGGGGGGGGGGGGGGGGGGGGGGGGGGGGGGTGGGGGGGGGTTTAGGTACAGGACAGGAGGGATTTGGCGTGAGTTTGTTAAGGGTCTATGTTCCCTGAGGAACTAACGATAAATGAATGAATGGTATTTATGTGCCCATGTGCTTATGAATTGTGCGACGTTAGCATAATTTCATGAAGGAAACCATAATAAAGAAGAAGCAGGCATTGTCTTTAAATTCACCACATGGTACGCGTGTTAGTTCTACATATATTTGCGGACGGTTCATTGTATGTATATCCTGCATCACGTAGACAGAGATCGAAAATTAAGTGGTTTGGTCATCTCACGAGAATGGAGCCCGATAAAATACCACTATGCTCCTACAGCAGTTGAAGATCCAGTTTCAGGCACGGAGAAGACCAAGAGGCAGATAGATAGACAACATTAGAGAAATCCTACAACAGTAGAAGATCTGGTATCAGGTCACGAGAAAGACCAAGTGGCAGATAGATAGACAACATTAGATAAATCCTACAACAGTAGAAGATCTGGTATCAGGTCACGAGAAAGACCACGTGGCAGATAGATAGACAACATTAGATAAATCCTACAACAGTAGAAGATCTGGTATCAGGTCACGAGAAAGTCCAAGTGGCAGATAGATAGACAACATTAGATAAATCCTACAACAGTAGAAGATCTGGTATCAGGTCACGAGAAAGACCAAGTGGCAGATAGATAGACAACATTAGATAAATCCTACAACAGTAGAAGATCTGGTATCAGGTCACGAGAAAGACCACAGATAGATAAACAACATAACAGAAATCCTACAACAGTAGAAGATCTGGTATCAGGTCACGAGAAAGACCAAGACACAGATAGATAAACAACATAACAGAAATCCTACAACAGTAGAAGATCTGGTATCAGGTCACGAGAAAGACCAAGAGACAGATAGATAAACAACATAACAGAAATCCTACAACAGTAGAAGATCTGGTATCAGGTCACGAGAAAGACCAAGTGGCAGATAGATAGACAACATTAGATAAATCCTACAACAGTAGAAGATCTGGTATCAGGTCACGAGAAAGACCAAGAGACAGATAGATAAACAACATAACAGAAATCCTACAAGACAGGTTGACAGCAGCCAAGGCGACACACTTGGCTCAAGAACAAAAACGTCAACTCCCCACTAACGCTACACGTCAACTCCCCACTAACGCTACACGTCAACTCCCCACTAACGCTACACGTCAACTCCCCACTAACGCTACACGTCAACTCCCCACTAACGCTACACGTCAACTCCCCACTAACGCTACACGTCAACTCCCCACTAACGCTACACGTCAACTCCCCACTAACGCTACACGACAACACAAGACCAATTAAGTCAAACGTTAAAACTAAATATTTTCCTTTCTGTTATCATCTTCTTTCTTATCAGCCTGATAACTACAAGGTAAAAAGTCACTTCATACTTTTTAAACTGATATTTCTTCATTCCTACCTAACAGACTTGAAAATAAAGATAATTAACTGTCATTTTAATAAATAAAAGGCGATGCCACATGAACATTACAACCCAGCGTTAGATCCGGCCTGTTCCACACAAGCTGTCACGGCGGTCAACAATTGTTGTTGTCTGGTGTAATGTCTGTCATTGACCAATTTAAATGTTATTTCATTTTATTATGTTTTTGGGTATAATAAATATAATAAAAATAACACATATTTGCCAAAATGTGGGTTACATCTCACTGTTCTGACATTTATTTCAGGTATATCCCATAGGTAGAAATGAGGATTGTAAACATTAGGAGTGACTTATCAATGACTGTATAGGCCAACCCAGTCTACGGTTTGCATGTACAAACCACATAAACAACGTGCCACAAAACACTGTCTCAAGCTGCTGTTATATCGACTACTTGGGCTGGATGCCGTAGTCAGCACTTTAGCAACAATTCTTGAACTTTACGGCAGAGATTTTAAAAAAATTACTACAGTGGATCTCAGCCAGGCAGCTATTAAAGGAGGTTGACGAGTTGACATAGCTGTATAAGCAATCACGGTCCGTGTAGTTCCTGGGAGTTTCTGATGAGACTAAGAACCGGCAGCTATTGAAGGAGCTTGACGAGCTGACATAGCTGTATAAGCAATCACGGTCCGTGTAGTTCCTGGGAGTTTCTGATGAGACAAAGAACCAACAGCCCGGCAGCTATTAAAGGAGCTTGACGTCACGGTCCGTGTAGTTCCTGGCAGTTTCTGATGAGACAAACAACCAACAGTGGTGGCTCCATGCTCCGTAAGGGACGAACAAGGAAATGAAAAAGAACGACAACCAAAAGGCCACACAGATCAAGAAACAATATGAGAATTATGGACAACAACAGCGATAATAGCGCTTTCTTGCTTCTCCGGGCAAAGTTGTCGGGTTAGACATCAGGTGGCGTTACACACCCAGCTGTAAATGGGAACCTGACTTTAATTGTGAGTTAGGGACGACAAAAGCAGCGAGAAAGGGGATTCAGTCACCCCTATCTCATAAAGCGGAGACCTAGTATAGTATGGGTCTCTAACACTTCACTCCCTTATGGCAATATCTGCTATGGGGACTACCTTTAACTTTATTTGCGTGTTAGAGCAGACGACTTTGAAATCTGTGTGACGAAAAAAGTCCTATTCGTTCATTCAACTTTTCTTTCTACACTCCTCTCTGTCAGTATTCATTCTATTATTTCTTTTTTCTCTTCATCCGGTCTTACTTTCTGGCCTTCATCTACCGATATTATCTAATCCTCGGCACGCCCAAAAGTGTTAGGCTTGAACGCACATGTGGTTATCCTTTGATCGTGGACAAACAACAACCAGCCAGATCTGTCATTTTCTTAAAGCTATTAATTATTATTATTGCGGTTATGTCTTCATATGTTTCTTCAGTTTGGATTGTGCATCCGCTTCTTCTTGAAGTCAATTTTTCCATGTCGCTCCCTACGCAGCATGTGACCACCACTTTAACTGACCAACTTGCAGGAAGCCTGCACAAAGAATTCACATGTTCATGCAGTGGTAGATTATGTGGTACTTTGTTTCACGTGATGAAGCTGACAGCTTTATGCACAACTTCATATGTGTCGCCTTGTACGACATGCTTGATGGAGGTGTGGGCCTATTCTTTCTTTTGTCTCAAACGAGACCCTCGAGAGCCCCAAGGGACATGTTCACTTTGGTAAATTTCCAGTTCCTGTTTTTTTTTTTACCTACTTACATAAGTCTCTCTCTCTCTATATATATATATATATATATATATATATATATATATATATATATATATATATATATATATATATATATATATATATATATATATATATATATATATATATATATATATATATATATGCTAAATCTCTCACTCAACATCTGCTAAATATCTCAACATCAGCGAAATGTCTCTCAACATCAGTTAAATCTTTCTTAATCTCTCTCTCAACATTTGCTAAGTCTCTCTCACACAACATTTGTTAAATTTTTCTCTTACCTTGTGCTAAATCTATCACCCACAACATTTGCTAAATCTCTCTCAACATGTACTAAATCTATCACTCACAACATTTGCTAAATCTCTCAACATGTACTAAATCAATCACTCACAACATTTGCTAAATCTCAATCTCTCTCAACATGTTAAATCTATCTATCTATCTCTCTCTCTCTCTCTCTCTCTCTCTCTCTCTCTCTCTCTCTCTCTCTCTCTCTCTCTCTCAACATATGTTGGATAATCCCGCAACCAATTTATGACCAACTCACTGCAGGCAAAGAATCTTTCTGTAATCCATCAGTACTTTCTGATGGGTTCCTTACCGCTCTCACTGACAGCCAGTGAACTTCCAGAGAAACACATGCCGGAGTCACTGCGATCACCCTGATTACAACGATTGTTTGTGAAGTCCGTACACTCTTTACAATGTTCCCATTAACACGCTCGTTAGTTCTGCCACCAACAAGCACAAGATTTCCCTCGCAACCAATAAAAAGGAGTACGTTATTGCTTCATTTCGAAACGGCTTTCGCTCTGGGCATGAAAAAGATGATGATGGTGCTGATGATGATGATGGTGCGGATGATGATGATGAAGTTCCTAGTAGTCTCGGAGGAGATAAAGAAAGAATATGACTGCTGCACAATCATACATATGGAGCCGCGGTAGCATAGTGGTTAGTGCACTGGCTTCGTAGCGCAGTGGTCTATGGTTCGATCCCCAGATGAGGCGGGAAATTTTTAGGCCACAAACGGCTCCTGGGTCGACCCAGCCCCAAATGGGTACCAGAGCAACTCTGGGAAGGTTAAGGCGGCCGGCGTGATGCCGACCACATCACCCCTAGTGTGCCGACGGTCAAGATAATATGGGCCTAACACCATATTCCCAATATGCCTGAATGGGCGTGTAACGGGTTCCTTTACCTTTTTTTTTTTACAATCATACATAAGAGGCGACCAATATGTGGTTGTGCGTGAGGCGGGTAACCTCATTATGTCAAACAAAGTGCTACAGAAACCCATCGTTGCTGGAATGTGTGCTGTGACGTAGTACTCAAGGCAGCTATCTGTAGTGGTGGCCTAAACTTTGACGTAGTACTCAAGGCAGCTATCTGTAGTGGTGGCCTAAACTTTGACGTAGTACTCAAGGCAGCTATCTGTAGTGGTGACCCAAACTTTGACGTAGTACTCAAGGCAGCTATCTGTAGTGGTGGCCTAAACTTTGACGTAGTACTCAAGGCAGCTATCTGTAGTGGTGACCCAAACTTTGACGAAGTACTCAAGGCAGCTATCTGTAGTGGTGGCCTAAACTTTGACGTAGTACTCAAGGCAGCTATCTGTAGTGGTGACCCAAACTTTGACGAAGTACTCAAGGCAGCTATCTGTAGTGGTGGCCTAAACTTTGACGTAGTACTCAAGGCAGCTATCTGTAGTGGTGACCCAAACTTTGACGTAGTACTCAAGGCAGCTATCTGTAGTGGTGGCCTAAACTTTGACGTAGTACTCAAGGCAGCTGTCTGTAGTGGTGACCCAAACTTTGATGTAGTATTTAAGGCAGCTAGCAGATGTCTGTAGTGGTGGCCCAAACTTTGATGTAGTATTTAAGGGAGCTATCTGTAGTGGTGGCCCAAACTTTGATGTAGTATTTAAGGGAGCTATCTGTAGTGGTGACCCAAGCTTTGATGTAGTATTTAAGGGAGCTATCTGTAGTGGCCCCCCCCCATATGATGCTATTTATATATTTGGCAGATTATTATTGCCGTTAACAAAATAAATGTTCAAGTGTGTGACCTTTTCATCACCACAGATCTTTCCCGCCTGAACTAATCCTAGCGTCACTTCCTGTACAAACACTGGAATTATCACAACACTAGCACTCAACCCGTCAAGGTATGGTGGGAGAGAATTATGGGGTGCGATTTCTGCCTCATGTCCTGAGAACAGCAACATTTTTCCTGTATTCATTTTCTACCTATAAATTTATTTTCGCCCATCAACACACACATACAAACAGCTGGAAACTATAACTACACACGACGATAATTGGAAACTACATCTTAACAAAAATATACTCATAAATACTGAGTAAATTTTAAAAAATAAATAGGTTTACTTGGAAGGCAAACGCTTTAACCATCAAACCACCTTGGTATGTCTGTGTGTGTGTGTGTGTTTTTTTTAATATCAACTATTTTAATGAGTGTCCCTCCGAAGACGGCGAGTATCTGCCTGAATGGCGAGAGGACACCTGTCAGCGTACAGGAAAAATAGGATAGTCACGTAAAATCAGTCTCAGGTTAGATATACTAACAGGAGATTTCGTCTCGAGTAATAGCGGGCGTACGTTAAAAAAAGAAAATAATAATTATTGTATCCTTTAATCAAGCTTGCGTTTGTTACTTGCAGACAAAACAAGCAAACTGTTAAAGAAGATTATGGTAAACATTGTTGTTTGTGACGAAATGGACGACCTCTTCACGATCTCGGTTTCACTCCGACAGGATCAGAGACATATTTTGTACTGATTTGTATTTGTGTACTTTTAAAAATACCAATGTCTTCTCATTATCGGCTAAGGAGCAAGTAGTTTGTATGTTCAAACATTTGTGACACTCCTTGCAGATGTTTATCCCAGCCTGCGAGAAGCAACTAGATAAGATGAGCGCCGGCGTGTTTAGATTGAACCGCTGATAAGACGACTCGTTTTGTAACCCAGATGGGCAGACACGGAGTTTTTGCGTACTCATACGACAGATAACGAGATTACTGTCTGTGTGACACATGTGGGCAGACAAGTGTGACATAATCGCTTCCGGGCCGACTTGTTATGACAACATTACTTTCTAATAAAGTAATAAGTATTACAGCTTACACATGTTGTCATGTGAGTTATCAAATCTGTCTGTACGTTTGTACACAAGGGCATCGGACATCATATTACCATATATGGGAGAGTTGACCTCCGCCTTAAGTTCAAAATTATCCGCTGTCGGAATATTTTTGAAATAATCACACCCTATCCGCATGATTTGAAATGATTGGATCTTTCTGATTAGATTCATAACAACAATGAGTGGGAAGATAGGAATATAGTCTGACCATTTCGCAGTTTTATTTCACTGTGAATTTCACGCTCGTCAAGACAACACCAGACCTCGCCAGAGTGAAGACTAGATTCATAATTCCTTTTTGTTAGCCGGACCTTTTATTTGAGAAATAAATAAAACTTACAAAGCACATGAAATCTCTACATTTTAATAAGGAACACCGGGACTAGGTAACTGAAGAAACACACGGAGTCAGAGAGGGAATCTATTGTCAAATTAAAGACACCCCAAACGCGTGTAAGAGACCGACTCGTCTCTTTTATTCATCTGAGCAACAAGTCTGTAGCCAAGATTGGCGTAAGTAGTGCATTTTCATTCCATATTTCATTACTAACATGTGAACTAACATATATATATATATATATATATATATATATATATATATATATATTATATATATATATATATATATATATATATATATATATATATATATATATATATACAGTAGAACCTCCATAGTTGACCACCTTCCTACACTGACCACCTCCCGAAGTTGACCACATTTTCATAGACCGGACTCGCACTACATGTACTCAATGGAAGACGACCTCTATAAGTTGACCACCTCTGCAAGTTGTATCTTGACCACTTGGACTATGACACACAATAGTAAGTTACCCTCTATTACTTGACCAGTTTTTAAAAAATCAGTCTTTGAATTTTGTCGGCACAGGCTTTCTGACCGCTTTTCGAATGATGCTTGCCGATGAAGAAAATTAACCTAACCTCTTTGATTTTTTTGCAAACATGCAGTATAAAAAGACAACTTCTAAGCAAAATCTTCATTCTTGCTATGACTGCCCTGCCGGTTGATAGTAATTCAACTACTAAACTGTAAGTTCTCTCTCAGACTGTGTTTTATACACTTTATCGTTGACAAAATTAACCTAACCTTTTTGATGGCCCAAAGGAAAGAACCCAAGGAGCTGACAATGAAGGAAAAGGTTGATCTTCTACATTTTCTGGAAAGCAGCAGCCAAAGAAAGACGGCAGAACATTTTGGGGTTAGCAAGACCACAGTTAGCAACATCCAAAAACGTAAACATGAGTACTTTGAAAGATGTGGTAAGGAAAGCGGAGATCTACAGCGGAAAAGGAGGAAAACTCCCCTAGATGAAGTCAATGAAGCCACATTAAACTGGTTCAAACAAATGAAGGCAGTTAACACCCGAATCTCCGGGCCGATGATTCAAGAAGTTGCTAAAAAATTCGCAAGGGAATTCGGGGTGGCAGAAGATTTCCAAGCATCAAGTGGTTGGCTCGAGAAATTTAAACTGCGACTCGATCTCCCAGAAAGTGTTGTGTGGTGAATCCAATGAAGTTCTAGTAGAAGCTGTGGAAGAGTTCATCAAAACGTTTTCTTACTTCGGCAGAGGCTTCAAAGACGACATCTTTAATGCTGACGAGTGTGGACTCTTTTTCAAGGCGATGCCTGACAGGAGCCTCGCCATGAAGGGTGACAAATGTAAGAGCGGAAAACTTTCCAAAGAACGTTTCACAGTTATGCTTTGCGCTAGCTCAACCGGAGAGAAACTAAAGCCCTTTGTGATTGGTAAATCGGCAAAGCAACGCGCATTCAAGAACCTGAAGCCCGAAGACCTCCCCGTCACTTGGAGATCAAACAAATCCGTATGGATGACTAGCGCACTATTTGAGGAGTGGGTAAGGGGCATCGACTGAGAAATGAAGAAGAAACGGTCTATTCTACTGACAGTAGACAACTGTCCTGGCCACCCACAAGTGGAACATCTCACAAACGTGACACTGAAATTTCTGCCTCCAAACACGACCTTAAAAACCCAACCTCTTGACCAAGGCATCATCAAAACATTTAAAATGCACTACCGGGCCCAGCTCCTGCAATGGGTCATTACTAAAACACAGATCTGTGGTCCGCCTGTGGAAGCAACTTCATCCGCTTCATCAGTTAACGCTCTGGATGCTGTCCTCTGGATCAGTTCTGCTTGGAATAAAGTTCCGCCGGAAACGATACAGAAGTGTTTCAAGAAATGTGGATTTGTCACAACCCAAGAGCATGACGTTTTAGCCCCATCGGACAGTCCGTCGCCAATGGCAGAATTCGAAGGAGTAGATTTTGAAGGTTTTGTTGCATTGGATGATGAGGTGGCAACCTGTAATGAACCTGATCCAGAAGGAATTTTCCAAGCGATATTGACCGAAGTACAGACAAGCATAACAGTGCATGAAGTAGCTGGTGAAGTTGAAGAAGCAAGTGACGATGACACAGAAATTGCAGAGACTCCAAAAGAAGAGGCTGTCATGCATCTGATAATGCAGTTGAAGTCATTTGCTGTGGAAAAATGCCTAGGTATGTTGAGTGGTGTAGCCAGCGTTGAGAGTGCTTTCTCCACTTATGTTTGTAATAAGAATAAGACACATACCACGATTAACTCATTTTTTCAGAAAGAATGATTAAACCATGATAAAACAGATATTGATGATTTGATTTGATGTTGTGATTATGTATGATTTCGTATGATACTGTATTCTCCAATATAAGCTGTTCAAGGAAGTAAAGTATCAGAACAATAGGCCTCGTTCCGTATGTTGACCACCTCCGTATGTTGACCGGTTTGCTAGTCCCTTGGGTGGTCAACTTATAGAGGTTCTACTGCATATATATATATATATATATATATATATATATATATATATATATATATGTATATATATATATATATATATATATATATATATATATATATATATATTACCATGTGAATTTTAATGTGTGAAAATTGCTACAGGACGCCCAAGTCATTTGAGGCTGGCAACCTCAGTATCTAGAATGATGACTCATGAACCCCCACTGCTGGTGATGGCTTTATTGCTAGTTTTCGTAAAGAGAACTAAAAGCATAAAGTAGTTCCAGGTTCCCTATGGAGCAGGGAGGGAAAGATGAAAGAAATGATGTACATTCTAATTATAATACTTACATTTTCAAAGCAGTGTAAATGTCCCTATAAACATAGTCACTTTAAAATTAATGTAAGTTTTCAAGCTGTAAACCAGTGTAAACGTCTAAATGAAAATATTCATTTTAAAGTAATGGAAGTTTCAAACTTTTCAATCAGTGTAACTATAAATGAAAACATATTCGATTTAGATTGTGAACACTTTTCAATCAGTGGAGATGTGCATGTTAAACAGACTCTATCTGTATTATTAACCTTTTCATTTGAATATAAAGTAACTATGAACGCTATTCTATTTAAATGTAAAGAAAGTTTTATCCCGAGGGATTAAATTTAATTCTTATCGAGGGTAAAATCTGAGTAATTGGGATGATGGTATAGGGAAGATAGGAACCCATAACTATGGGGTGCAAAACGCAATACTCAGAAGAGCATTTCGTCCTATTCTTTTACATTAGTTATTGGTGGTACCAGCAGAAAGTACTATCTCTGGAACAAGAAGGAACCGTGGCCTAAGCTTTAAGGCGAAGGACCCACGTGGTAGACTCTGCTTGACGATTCTGGGAAACGAGCTACCCCCGACAACCTTGATCAGAGACGAGCGCAAGCAGAGTGAAAAGAACCAACCCATAAGAAGGAGCAAAAACCTCATTGGCAGCTAAGTTCAAATATACAAGTATGCTGCCACTTGAACTTCTTGTAATATCTCACATTCCCTAAAGACTGTGAGGATAACCTTCTTGATTCATAACTATTCAAATTATTTCCAACTGTTAAAACCTAAAGTGATTATAAAATGTTGTTATTTGTAATGTTACAAATTTAACTTTGATTTAATCATTTTAAAGTTACTGCATGTTTGCCTCAATCAATTTGCTACACACAATCTAAACAGAGCTATACCAGAATAGTAAGAATTCCACTGAGTAAATCATGGGTGGAGGTTTAAACGAGCTGAAAGTAATAAGTGCTTAAATCCTTCACAAAAGCGTCGGCAGAATTACAGAGTTAACATACTCAGCCAAAGCAGTATTGTTCTCGCTTATTCTGAATATCTCGTGAAGACTCCCTTTGTAATAGAAGTGTCATCACCCTTCTATCTACATCTCTGCCAAGAGTAATCTTGTGCGAAGGTAGATACCTTTGAAGCCCATATTAGATACTCTTGAGTTTTGGCCACTGTTGGACGACTACTGCAAAGCAGGGGAGGCAATACCGTCACATTGTTATTCTGCATCAGTTCGGGTTTGTGCAGAATCTGTTGAACTGTTGGATTGTCAAATGCTACATATTGTTTAATTCTTTGTGGTTCTGCCTCCTAAGGGCATGTATTAATGACAGTGCGTTAATGAATATCCCCACCTGTGTCTCCGTATAATCCCTTATCTCTATAATGTATTATGTTGCTGATTGTACGTCCTCAGCCTCAGTTATAGAAATGCAAGCAAGCCATCCATGTCGCTACCGCATTCTTAGGTCATTATCTGGTTTATTGTTTCAGGTAAATTCTCCCTCATCCACCTTCTACTGCACTTCCTGCCGAACCATCTAAGTATGGGCTCCGTTTGTATACTGCAGCGTTTCCCAACCCGAGCGTTATCGCACCGCAAATCAGACAGTTAAATCTCTAGTGATAAACGGAGCGGTACCAATTTCTATTATATTATTTGCAAGTAAAATGTTTAACAGCTTTATTCTTGTTAACAATGTTGCCATGAAGCCGTCATAGTGCCACATTCCAAAGATAAACAGAACGCAGCCATGCTGGTGATTACGTCCGTGGTGACTATTATAACCCTATATGTTAGATTATGTCATATGTTGCCATCATCTTAGTTTATCACTCCAGACAAAGCATGGGGGCCTTCATTGTTAGCTAGACCCCTTGCCAGATGCTTACTTCACAGCACATGCTCATGCAGTAGTGATTTCTGTAGTTATTGGTTTTATATGATGAGGTTGTAGGCCACATACGCTACCACATATTAATGGAATTTTATGATATTCCCGAGGGGGCAGCAGTTCTATTTTTTCTTTGTCTGATAAGAGACCCCCAGGATGTACGAGGGGAGGAGGATATACTTTATTACACTGATTACTTCATCAATGAAGAAAATGTAGAGTTTTGTTATACAGATTATAAGTCTATTATTATTTCAACATCCATTTTGTGGGAGCCGCGCTAGCGTAGCGGTTACCACACCGCTCTGGCGACCGGGTGATCCAGGATCAAACCCGGGTGACGGCATTTGAGGATTTTTCGTCGACCGGGATTTGGACTGGATTAACTCGAGACCTGGCGATGACATTTGAAGCAGTGTCGTCGACCAGGGACTGGCGGCTCCTGAGCCGACCCAGCTGTAATGGGTACCTCCGAAATCGGCGAGTATCTGCCTGAATGGCGAGGGACACCTGTCTCTGTACAAGAAAAAAGGGATACTCACGTAAAATCAATGTCAGGTTAGACATTAATAATAACCTGAGATTTCGCCTCGAGAATTAGCAGGCGTACGAAAAAAAAAAAAAACATCCATTTTGAACACGCTGTTTTCCTTGCTACAATTTGTCACAAAGTCGTCAAAAGTATCACATTCCAAGAACACTAAAATTATATTTGTTTGCAGGTCATAAATTCACCGTTATATTCAACATAGTTTACAAATCCGAAGTAAAGTCGTGAATTCAATTGCAAGCTGTGTTCACTTATAATGGAAAACCGGTCTTATATGTTATAAATCACTTATAATGGGAAGTGTGGCTATTTAGTCTGGATCTGATTTGTATTATTGTCAACCTGCTTTGTCCTTCTCTCAACTGTCTGTCTATGGACTACTTTCATTTCTCCACGATGATCCTGTTTTATATTTTTCCTGGGACTCATAATAATATTAAAAATAATAATAATACCCCCTTCAGTCATAACTGACTATGGGAATGCGCCTCTCAGCTGCTTATTTTCCTGATTCTCCTTCCGACGTTTTTTTCTCTCTTCGGCTTGTTGTGTGAGCTTCTTTTCGCCCAATCTGAGGTGGTGCCGTAAATAGCATCGCCACTTGGTGCAATCGGCAGCTTCATCCTCCCACGTTGGTGGAGCTATGTCCACTGCCCTCATGTCTCTCTTGCACACATCTTTGAACCTCAGCTGTGGTCGCCCAACTGTTCTTTTGCCATTTGCTAGTTGCCCGTAGAAGATATCTTTCGGGATGCGACCATCTTCCATGCGGCGGACATGGCCAAGCCAGTGTAGTCTGCGTTGTCTAAGCAGTGTAAACATGCTTTGAAGGCCAGCACGTGATAACACCTCGACATCTGTCACTTTATCTTTCCACGAGATGCCGAGGATGTGGCGTAGACACCGTAAATAGAAGGTAATTGAGCCTTCTTTCTTGCTTAGCATAGGTTGTCCAATTCTCGCTGCCATGTAGGAGAGTGCAGGTGACGCAGGAGTTATATAACGCAGCCTTGGTCTTCGTTGTGAGTTTGGGTTTTCCCCAAACACGCGATGTGAGGCGAGCAAAGGTAGCTGCAGCTTTGCCAATGCGGCTGTCAATTTCTGTGTCCAGTGAGAGTTTGTCATTGATGGTAGACCCTAGGTATGTGAAGTGGTGCACCACTGCCAATTCATAGTTATCGATAGTGATAACTCGTGCAGCACCTACATCCTGACTCAGCACATTCGTTTTCTTTAGACTTATTGTGAGGCCAAAGTCCTTGCTTGCTTGGGTGAAGCGATTCATCACGCTCTGAAGCTCCTGTTGGCTTTGACTGACGACTGCAGCATCATCAGCGAATAACAAATCCCTTATGGTGACCCTTCTGATTTTTGTTTTTGCCTTCAGCCTTGAAAGTTTAAACAGACGGCCATCTGACCTAGTGTGAAGGCATATTCCTTCAGTTGCATCTCTGAATGCATGTTTCAGGAGTAAGGCAAAGAAGATCCAAAAGAGGGTCGGAGCCTGAACACAGCCTTGTTTAACGCCACTTCATATGTCAAAGGTCTGTGATGTGCTTCCAGCATACTGGACTGTTCCCTTAATGTCATCATGGAATGACTTTATCATTTGCAGCAATTCAGCAGGACAGCCTATTTTCAGGAGGATTTTAAAGAGTCCATCCCTACTAACCATGTCAAATGCTTTTGTGAGGTATATAAAGGCGATATATAAGGGCCTTTTCTGCTCTCTTGATTTTTCCTGAAGCTGGCGAAGAGAAAAGATCATGTCTGTTGTTGATCTACCAGCTCGGAATCCACAGTGTGACTCTGGATATATGCGCTCAGCTAACTTGTGTAGTCGCATTAAGATGACTCTGGTAAAAACCTTACCAACAATACTAAGAAGAGAGATGCCTCTGTAGTTATTGCAATCACTTCTGTTGCCTTTATTTTTATACAGTGTTACAATCTTGGTATCTCGCATGTCTTGGGGAATAGTTGTCTCTTCCCAGCACTGGCACAGCACACTATGCAGGGGATGTAACAGCGTGCTCTTACAGCATTTTATTAAATCAGGAGGAATCCCATCACTGTCTGGTGCTTTGCCAGAGGCCAAGCTATCAATGGCCTTGCAGAGTTCCTCTAATGTTGGTTCGGCATCCAGCTCCTCCATAGTTGGCATGAATTTGACAGCATCAGGGGCTGCAGGCGTTACGGTATTTTCTCTAGCATAAAGCTCAGAGTAGTGCTCGACCCACCTCTCCATCTGCTTACCCTTATCGGTTAGCTTCTCTCCGCTGATGGTTTTTGGCGGCGCCGTCTTGATTTTTGGGGACCAAGGGCTTTCTTTATACCGTCATACATTTGTCTAATGTTGCTTGTTTGCGCTGCGGACTGGATGCTTTCACTGAGCTGGAGCCAATAGTCATTTGCACAGCGTCGAGCAGTTTGTTGAACCTTGCTTCTCGTAGCCTTCAGGATCTGTAGGGTTCTAACACTCGGTGAACGATTGTATTCATTCGCAGCCCTGCGCTTAGCTTCAATGACAGGTGCCATCACATCTGATGAAGCATCGAACCAGTCATATGATTTTGCCGTTTTCTTACCAAAGGTGGCAAGTGCAGTACTTTGAATGGTGTTCCGTAGATGCTCCCAGTTCTCTGTAACAGTATCACCATGCTGAGGGCTACTGAGCACTTTCTTGAAGGTCGCGGTAAATTGAGCGATCATGACAGTGTCTGACATCTTGCTGGCATCAATGCGTGGTTTCCCTTCATGTCTGACACGATAGCGTTTTCTTGGTTGTGCTCTAATTTTACAGTAAACCAAAGAGTGATCTGTATCACAGTCTGCACTGTGGTATGAGCGCGTGGAGAGCACATACCTGAGAAGTGGCCTTCTGACGAGGATCAGATCCAGTTGATGCCAGTGCTTGGATCGTGGGTGTCTCCATGACACCTTATGCTGGGGTTTTGTCTGAAAGTAGGTGTTGGTCACGCAGAGGTCATGAAGGACAAACAACTTTAAGAGCCGTTGTCCATTTTCATTCATCTTGCCAATACCAAACCTGCCCAGACATGAAGGCCATGAAACATTATCGGCACCCACTCTAGCGTTAAAGTCACCAAGGAGAACAAGCTGTTCTTGCCTAGGTATGCTTTTGATGACTGCTGCTAGATTCTCGTAGAACTCATCTTTAGCTTCTGAGGCAGAGTACAGAGTAGGAGCATACACACTGACAAGGGTGATGGGACCTGTGCTAGTTTGCAGGCGGAGCGTTAACAGGCGTTCTGATCCATTCTCACCTGGTTCAACCATTTTAGTTAGCGATTTTTTTACCGCGAAACCTACTCCGTGTTCTCTAGTTTTATTAAGGTCTTTCCCTTGCCAATAAAATATGTAGTTCTTCTCACTCACCATTCCAGAGCCTGCCAGGCGCGTTTCCTGAAGTGCAGCTATATCCACCTGAAGTCGTTTAAGCTCATCATTGATTATGGCTGTCTTCCTGACATCATCTATGTCCTGTAGGTTTTCGGATAGTCCAGACGTTCCAGCATCCCAATCTGAGAGTTTGCTTATTTCTATTATGATAATTGTTTAGTGCAAAATTTTCTGACCACTGTTCGGGTTTGACCCTAATCCCTATGCACCTAATGGGGAAAGCAGACAGTGGTGAGACAACACCTTATTAACTGGGCGCTGCCCAGCTTGAAGCGGGCGGTAGCTGTCCAGTGAGATCCTAGAACCTCTCCCACTGTCGGAAGTAGCCCCTGGCGCCATGCCCTACGCCAATTGGGTAAAATGCTTATAAACGGTAACTGCTACTTCCCGTGTTTTACCGACACCTATAGAGTGAAGCTGGAGTGTCCTCTCCAGGGCGCGAGCTTTGGCACAGTTATATTGAGATCAAGCTGTTGCCCATGCAGCATGTTCCCCCTCTCCACCCAAAGGAACGGCAGTAGCCGATAGTTTGGTACCAGCCACGTCGCAGGAGTTGCCAGAATAATGTCGAATCAACATTAGACTGCCTTAGGGACTCCGACTCCGGATTTATCCTCAGGGTTTACTCCCGAAGCCAATTCCATCAATGGATATTCCCGCAAGGCAGCGGTGGTTTCAATTCAGAGTTCCTTCTCTTAGATAAGCTGCCAACCAAGGATCACGAGCCCTATCTGCCCGAAGTTGCTGGTTTTAAGGCGCCAGTCACTCACCTTCGCCCCTTCTCCCGTCAGTGGAAACAGTTCCGCCGAGCTCAAATTGAGCCACACGTGAAGGCCGGGAGCTAGACTTGGTTGTCAGAGGCTACTTGAGACGCGTGCCATAGAAGCATTTATCTGCTGTGAGAGCTTATCCTTGTCGTGAAATATTCTAATCCACATATATAAATTATCAGGTAAATATAAAGCCTAACAAATACATTTAATAAAGAAAAGAAAAATGGTAAAAGAACAGTGCTGTCACAATGACTGTACTCGAAATCCCCCTTGTTTTCTGCTTCGTCTGCAAATTGTAACGCTTTCACGTTGATAGTAAAAGCCTACTATATTATTACCCGCTTTCTTCAATGAAACGTGTACTAAACTTGAGATACGCAAACTGATCAATGACCTAAATTTAATATTTCATTCATTCCATTTTATACACGGCGTAATTAAAAGACAGATAAGCAGGAGAGAGAGAGGGGCGAGTGAAGGCAGGAAGCATGCAATACTAAACACGCGTCGCGCGATACACAATTGCTGCCATCACGCGTGTAAGGCCACATGCACTAACTTTTTTTCAGACGGACAGTGATAAAAACACTAACCTTCCCAGAGTTAGGTTTTAAAAAAACCTGGAAAACGCTTATTAGAAAAGATGACATTAGATGGGTTTACGTTTGAAAACATTACAGTACCCAGACAGCACATCTTCGAAACAGGAGGTAGAAGAAATTGCATATTTTGAACGCAGCCACTTAGCTCTTTTAAATTTGTATATTTGGGTTCCTTAGGGCTTGCTGACAAAGAATATGTAAAACGTTACGCAAATAGTCTAGGAATTACCAAATTATAACCAAAATAAAATAGTGGGGGTGCCTGACAGCATGAAATCATTTCTGCTCATAAAATTTTTTTATAACGTGTTTGAAAAAACCTTACGTTACGGAAATAGCCTACCATGTTAACTCCTAATTGATTGGAGCGCAACAAATATAAGACTAAACACGATTGGTCGGGCTATAAATACTATCTTGTGTTGTTATGGGAAACGAATAGAAGGGGTACTTTTTTGAAAAGATGTGTAGACGTGGTTTCATTGGGTAGAGCTGCGAATATACTCGATTCAGAGCGTCTGTTCATTGCCACATCTTGTAATAAACCTACTAAGAAGCAGTGCGTTGAGCACCAGTGTATAATTTTTATAAAATAAAGCCTGGGACATCGGCAGATCGGAGTTGTGCTATATTCATTGCCAGTCAACGAAACTGTTTATTATTCTATGAATTGTGGTAAGCTTGAAATATTCAATATCTTTTAATGAAAATTGAATGTAAATTGTTAATTTATGCCTGTATATATGTGTAGTTCAGTAGCGAACATGATGTAAAGCCTATAATGCTCCAGCCTGAACAGAAGGTGTCGGAGGAAAGTAAAACTGCATGGAATGGCCAAACAGTACACTGACACCTAGATTATTGATTAGACAGAAATAATGCTGGAATTGCAGAGGCGTAGTAACCATTAGGGAGGGAAATACTGGTATAAAGTATTTCAGATGAAGCTGACAGTTGGCCTAACGCTCTGAACTCAATGTTTGTGATGTATTGTGCTCAGTGTAGAAAGAGAGTATAAATTAGTTATGACGTAGAAGGTACATCCTTCTTGTTTTCAGGGACCGTGGTCTTAAAGTTATTGAGCAGCACCTGGTCAGAGCTTTGCTGAAGCCAGAGGTGGACAGCATACTCCTTGGTCCATATAGCAACCAGTGGGGTGGCTCCAGAACTCATTAAAGTAATCGAGCAGAGGAGCCTTTTTCTGCAGTCATCACACAAGATAAGAGAGTGTGGCCATGGAGCTCAACATTATGTACCCCCATCTTAAAATGACAGTGTAAAATACACTTAAGAGGGGAATTTAATTGTTTTAATATCAGGAACTGAGAACATCTCCAATACTAGTTCCAATAAAGACAAACTATTGAAGTCATGATGACAAATACCAACAGAGCTTGAACAAAACAAAACCAGTATTACCTCATATTACTACTACACAACTGACACACATAGGATACTATTAATAATATATGTCACTACAAGATTCATATTAATAAATTCTGTACATATAACTTGTAATTAAAATTGATTGTGATTCCTGGTTCCCTTTGTATTTGAATCAGGACACATATACATTCATGACAGCACTGAATACATATGGTTATTTGAAAAGTTATCAGTGACTCCTTTAAGATATCCTTGTAGAGTGTTTTATGTATGTGAGTGTCACAGTGTTGTCAAGTGTGGTGGAATAAATTAAATTGTTTAGCTGTCTGTTGTTGTTATGACTTACACTTCATCATACACATACCCTAGACATATAACGTAGTCATCACACTATTCCAGAATAATTCTGACTGAGGTATACATATGTGGCAGCAAGTAAGGTTACCTATAATACACTACTCTTATTAGATATAGATACCTTCACAGCTGATCTCAGTCAGTACACTAAGTCCCCCTATAAATATTTATAACATCCCACTTTACCACATATATTGGGGTCTCGCTCTCGGGATTTTGAATCTTTACCTATTAAAAATATTGGGGGTAATTCACTTCAGGGAATATAAGAATTAAAAGGTATCCTTGGGTGGAATTAAATAAGGTTGAGCTCTCCGTGCCTGTGTTGTCCATTAGATATATAATTAGAGATTGAATTGTTAGTTAGACATTTTATAAACTTACCTGATAGACAATGGCGGACCTAGCCAAATTTCGATCTGCTGCTGTTCAGACTGCAAAAGAGTTAGGATTAGATGGGCAAGTTATGGTTGCCTATGTCACTACTGAATGTGACAAATTTATTGAACGCGAAGAAAGAAGGTTTGAAGCCGAAAGAAAGTTAGAGGCTGAAAGGGAAATTAAGAAGTTACAATTTGAGGCTGAGGCTGAGACTAAGAGGTTGCAGATTGAGGCTGACAAAGAGGCTAAAGCATTGGAAGCCGAGGAAAGAAGACAGGATGCAGAAAGGGAAGAGAAGAAATTAGCTGCAGAAAGGGAAGAGAAGAAATTAGCTGCAGAAAGGGAAGCAGAAGAAAGAAGATTGACTGCAGAAAGGGAAGAGAAGAAATTAGCTGCAGAAAGGGAAGCAGAAGATAAAAGATTACAAAGGGAACATGAGTTACGACTAAGGGAGTTTGAGTTTCAGGGCCATGCTCCTGAAAATGGTGCCAGTCCCTTTGCCTCTGATGCCACTGCTAGCCAAGGAGCCTCAACCTCAGCTATGAATTTTCATTTAGATCATTTTGTTGAGAAAGACGATGATATAGAGAGCTATCTAAATAGGTATGAACTATTAGCTACCACGTATGGGTTAGAGAGAGAAAGGTGGAGCTTAAAGTTATCTCAAGGACTTCGTGGGGCAGCTTATGAAGTTTTTGCAAAAATGAGCAGAGGTGATCAGGAAAATTATGACATGCTAAAGCAGGCTCTTTTGTTAAGATATGAAAAGAATGCAGAATTTTATAGGAAAAAATTTAGGAATGCAAAACTACTGTCAGGTGAAACCTATCACCAGTTCTCTGCACGAATAGAGACATACTTGGAGAAATGGACTTCTCTGGGGAAAACCCAAGATCTTAAGGAAATGGTCCTTATAGAGCAACTAAGAGAGTCCATGGCTCCAGACCTGAGAAAGTTTCTCATGGAACAAGGTGCAGAGAGGCTGGGTGAGTTGCTAAATGTTGCTGAAAGGTATCAAGCAGCTCAAGCAGAGGTAACAGGTAATAAAAAGAAACAAGTGGATAACTTTAGGGCACCACAGAACTTTAATAAATTTGATCCTAGGGATCAAAACAAAGGTAAGCACCAGTTTGATAGGCCACGGTATGAAAATAAAAATAAATTCCCACAATTCGATGAAAGGAAATATGATGAAAGAAAATCTTTCAACCAAGGAAAAAGGTGGTGTAAGAATTGTCAGATGGACAATCATGACACTGACCGTTGCAGAAGGAAACCTGTGTATATGGCCACCCTTCAGGTCAGGTCGACCTCAAGACAGGAGGAGGATATTATGTTGGATACCACTCCAGAAGAGATGAGGAAGGCACAGGCTGGGGATAAAACACTCAAGCCTTGTTTCAGAAAACTGTCAACTTATCATACAACTCCAGACAAGGGAGATTTTTACATGAAAAACAAGTTGATGTATAGGAAGACTGGAGCTAGATCCAAAGGTCAGGGACAGCTGGTACTTCCTAAAAGATATAGGGCAGACTTAATAAGGAGCCTACATGTGAAACCAGATGGGGACCATGAGAAGATAGGTACCATCATTCAAAAGGTGGCTCACAATTATTATTGGCCCAAAGCAAGATGGGACATTGAGAATTTTGTAGAAAGGTGTAGCATAGCACATGAGGGAACACCCACAAGTGGGAACATTGATCAGGACCTGGACACGCCACGGGGCAAAATTAGGCCTGATAATAAAAAGAAAAATAGATTTGATAAAGTGGACCAAATGGAATGGGAAGCCCCTTTTCACGGACAAGCTTCACTTAACTGTTTTACAATGGCCACTATGCGGAGAGTGCAAACAGATGTCTTACCCCAGGATAAGCCGAAAATCCCTCAATCGGACTTAAACAAACTGGAGGAAGAGGATGTAGAGAGGAAATCTCTCATCAAGAATTTTAAGTGGGGAGAAAGCCCCAAAAGAAAAATTGGTAGCGGTCGTTTTGTGAATGATAATTCTGGGAGGAAAAATCATCACTATAGAGCTTCGAGTGGAAGAGACCATACCGGTGCATGGACAAATAGGTCCACAAAATTAAAGGTCCATATGTAGCTTTGTTAAGAACGTGGACTGATGAAAAGGCAGAGGAAAACATTACACCTTCATACCAATATGTGAATGAGCTGACCACTCGTTTAAAAACTGGCTGGAAACTTGCAAATGAAAATTTGAAACAAGCCAGGAAGAAACATGCTGCCTATTATAACAGGAAGGCGAAAGACAGAAATTTGGCTGTGGGAGAGAAAGTACTGCTTCTTTTGCCCGGGAGTCAGAATAAGTTACAAATTGGATGGCAGGGTCCATATACAGTTTTAGAGAAGGTGTCTAGAACAAATTATAAGATAGATAAGAAGGGGAAAGAAAAAATCTATCATGTGAATCTCCTGAAGAAATATTTGGAAAGAGAACATCAGGAAGAGACACACTTGTTGACCTTGTCCATCGCCATGGAGATGAAAAAGGAACCACTTTCATCATTTGAATATCCATTACACCCCTGTGAGACAGCAGCACAGGTGAAAATCAGTACACATTTAACGAAAACTCAGAAAGAGAGAGTGCAACAGGTTCTAAATAATCATGCAGAGGTGTTAACAGACCGACCAGGGCATACAAACCCATTGGAATATGATATGAAACTGATAGACCCCACACCTGTCTGTATGAAACCATATTCGATTCCGTTTGCTAAGGAGAAAGCTTTGAAGGAAGAGATAGACTATCTATTGAAGGAAGGAATTATTTCACACAGTGAATCTTCGTATAGTTCCGGTGTTGTGCTCTTACGGAAGCCCTCTGGAGAACATAGACTCTGTATAGATTACAGGAGACTGAATGCTATTACAGAAGGACAGGTGGATCCATTGCCGGATACAAATCAGCTGTTTGCCAGACTAAATAAAGCTAAATATTTCTCAAAGGTGGATCTGAGTAAAGGATACTATCAGATTCCAGTAAAGCCTGAGGTTAGACCATACCTAGCTTTTAGTACCTCAGAAGGACACTATGAGTTTAATAGATTGCCATTTGGATTGAAGAATGCGCCTAGTGTCTTCTCTAGAATGATGAGAAAATTGTTGGATGTAAACATTTCGGAGGAACGTAATGAATCCCTGAGTTGCCTCTTTGATTGAGGATATTCCGAATGTTTCATACAGGATAATAAGAAGATTATGGGATCCACTACGAAAACTCTGCTATCACCAGGTATATGTTATCTCCTCATAACGTACATTTTGAGGGAAATATAATGTTCTCTGGACATGTCATTGCGCAGACTCAGAGAAGAGAAATGGTGAATACGGGTTGCAAAGCAACATTAAGACAAGCACTCACACTTGCGGCTGTTCAGTAACATAACCGAAATATATTATTGGTTGTAGAAGTCTGAGGCAGATTTCATGAGTAGTGCCTACTCTGAATGGACCCAACTACATAAAACCATGATAGCACCACAGCAGAGTAAAGTCAAGTTGACTTACATAGCACCACAGCAGAGTAAAGTCAAGTTGACTTACATTTATCTATGTGTATATAGAATAAAGGACTGACATGGGATGTCTGTTTTAAGAGGGGAGGTGTCGTGAAATATTCTAATCCACATATATAAATTATCAGGTAAATATAAAGCCTAACAAATACATTTAATAAAGAAAAGAAAAATGGTAAAAGAACAGTGCTGTCACAATGACTGTACTCGAAATCCCCCTTGTTTTCTGCTTCGTCTGCAAATTGTAACGCTTTCACGTTGATAGTAAAAGCCTACTATATTATTACCCGCTTTCTTCAATGAAACGTGTACTAAACTTGAGATACGCAAACTGATCAATGACCTAAATTTAATATTTCATTCATTCCATTTTATACACGGCGTAATTAAAAGACAGATAAGCAGGAGAGAGAGAGGGGCGAGTGAAGGCAGGAAGCATGCAATACTAAACACGCGTCGCGCGATACACAATTGCTGCCATCACGCGTGTAAGGCCACATGCACTAACTTTTTTTCAGACGGACAGTGATAAAAACACTAACCTTCCCAGAGTTAGGTTTTAAAAAACCTGGAAAACGCTTATTAGAAAAGATGACATTAGATGGGTTTACGTTTGAAAACATTACAGTACCCAGACAGCACATCTTCGAAACAGGAGGTAGAAGAAATTGCATATTTTGAACGCAGCCACTTAGCTCTTTTAAATTTGTATATTTGGGTTCCTTAGGGCTTGCTGACAAAGAATATGTAAAACGTTACGCAAATAGTCTAGGAATTACCAAATTATAACCAAAATAAAATAGTGGGGGTGCCTGACAGCATGAAATCATTTCTGCTCATAAAATTTTTTTTTAACGTGTTTGAAAAAAACCTTACGTTACGGAAATAGCCTACCATGTTAACTCCTAATTGATTGGAGCGCAACAAATATAAGACTAAACACGATTGGTCGGGCTATAAATACTATCTTGTGTTGTTATGGGAAACGAATAGAAGGGGTACTTTTTTGAAAAGATGTGTAGACGTGGTTTCATTGGGTAGAGCTGCGAATATACTCGATTCAGAGCGTCTGTTCATTGCCACATCTTGTAATAAACCTACTAAGAAGCAGTGCATTGAGCACCAGTGTATAATTTTTATAAAATAAAGCCTGGGACATCGGCAGATCGGAGTTGTGCTATATTCATTGCCAGTCAACGAAACTGTTTATTATTCTATGAATTGTGGTAAGCTTGAAATATTCAATATCTTTTAATGAAAATTGAATGTAAATTGTTAATTTATGCCTGTATATATGTGTAGTTCAGTAGCGAACATGATGTAAAGCCTATAATGCTCCAGCCTGAACAGAAGGTGTCGGAGGAAAGTAAAACTGCATGGAATGGCCAAACAGTACACTGACACCTAGATTATTGATTAGACAGAAATAATGCTGGAATTGCAGAGGCGTAGTAACCATTAGGGAGGGAAATACTGGTATAAAGTATTTCAGATGAAGCTGACAGTTGGCCTAACGCTCTGAACTCAATGTTTGTGATGTATTGTGCTCAGTGTAGAAAGAGAGTATAAATTAGTTATGACGTAGAAGGTACATCCTTCTTGTTTTCAGGGACCGTGGTCTTAAAGTTATTGAGCAGCACCTGGTCAGAGCTTTGCTGAAGCCAGAGGTGGACAGCATACTCCTTGGTCCATATAGCAACCAGTGGGGTGGCTCCAGAACTCATTAAAGTAATCGAGCAGAGGAGCCTTTTTCTGCAGTCATCACGCAAGATAAGAGAGTGTGGCCATGGAGCTCAACATTATGTACCCCCATCTTAAAATGACAGTGTAAAATACACTTAAGAGGGGAATTTAATTGTTTTAATATCAGGAACTGAGAACATCTCCAATACTAGTTCCAATAAAGACAAACTATTGAAGTCATGATGACAAATACCAACAGAGCTTGAACAAAACAAAACCAGTATTACCTCATATTACTACTACACAACTGACACACATAGGATACTATTAATAATATATGTCACTACAAGATTCATATTAATAAATTCTGTACATATAACTTGTAATTAAAATTGATTGTGATTCCTGGTTCCCTTTGTATTTGAATCAGGACACATATACATTCATGACAGCACTGAATACATATGGTTATTTGAAAAGTTATCAGTGACTCCTTTAAGATATCCTTGTAGAGTGTTTTATGTATGTGAGTGTCACAGTGTTGTCAAGTGTGGTGGAATAAATTAAATTGTTTAGCTGTCTGTTGTTGTTATGACTTACACTTCATCATACACATACCCTAGACATATAACGTAGTCATCACACTATTCCAGAATAATTCTGACTGAGGTATACATATGTGGCAGCAAGTAAGGTTACCTATAATACACTACTCTTATTAGATATAGATACCTTCACAGCTGATCTCAGTCAGTACACTAAGTCCCCCTATAAATATTTATAACATCCCACTTTACCACAATCCTCACTACAACTCCCGGCTATAACAACCTTTGGAACATCAAAGATGTTTTATGTGTTAACAATACGCTAAAACATTAACTACCGCGAGCCGATGAAATCCCACCATTTTGACCGCGATAAAATAATAATATTATTCCTATGTAATATGTACACTCTTACAAATCTCCCTTATTTGTCAGCTTGACCAGATACCCGTACTTCCGGTTTGCTGATATTTCTTCTCTCTTCCAGACTTTATCGAATAATTTGTATCAGTGAAGTAAGAGTTCAGATAAAGTAATCCATCATACGACTAATACTCTACACACACACAAAAGTATCACAAGACAGTCCCGCCTTATGCGGGTCACCCGAGGATGGTACATTTGTAACTATAACTCCAAAGGAGACACGGAAGTGAAAAAGATTAAGAACCGCTGGGTTCAGGTAAGACAGCTTTTTCGCCACATATGCCAAGTCTACACTCTGTGTTCACATATTCCCTGGCCGCCTCTGGCATTTTCGATTTCCAAATGTTTTCTGCTCTGGAAGAGAGTACTGTTTACTTCACAGCTGGAAGATATCGCAAGATGGAATGGATTTTAATTTTATCCATTGTTACAGCATACCTCACTCTCACTTGTGTCGTTTGTGCTACACAATAACCCTGTTCCTGTCTTCCTTCTCACCCGTGTGTTATCAGGTCCGGGGGGGGGGGGGGGGTGTGAATAGTACCGCTGTGCCACATTAAGCATGCCGTCAAAGGCTACTAAGGAGGACAAGGCATGCGGACGGATTTAAATCTTCAAGCCAAAAAACAAAACAATTAACTCAACAATTTAACTCAACAATTCATGCCAGAAGTAGGTCCTCTGATAAGGAGGTTTCTGACGCATTCCAGAGCAGGTCCTCTGGTAAAGAAGCTTATGACGCAATCCTTAATAAATCCGAAAGAAGTCTGGGTTGCTGAATGACTCACCTGTTTTCTTCTAGGCAAAGGAATCAAGAAGACAAGGCAAGACCTTCAGCAGATAGCACAGGAGTAACTGGCATGAGTTTGTTGAAGTCACAAATATAAGAAATCACGTGTACCAGAAATCACATTAAGCATCGGGAAGCAAGACATGTATCCATGTGGCAGAGCTGTCTTCACGTCTTTCCTAACAAGTCTTATTAAAGCAGCAAGTCGAGTCTCAAGTCTCTAATAGTAGTTTTGACGTCGAGTCTCAAGTCTCTAATAGTAGTTTTGACGTCGATTCCCATACTTGATCTAAACAGTTTATAGTCACAGTCTCTTTTATTCGAACAATCATATCAATCAATATAAATCATAATGAAAAAAAAATAATCTCCATTGTTAGTATTTTTTTTACTGACTGTTGTTATTATATAGAATTAAACAGAATTTTAAACAGATAAAAACATCTGTTTTCCTGCAACAGATGCGTTATGAATGGAGACGGCGACTAAAAACAGGAACGTCCAAAGTCGAGTCTAGGTCATTGTAGTGACTGAAGTACTACTCGATGGACTCGAGTAGACAACACTGCCATGTGGAGAAGACAAACACACAGTAGAACGGGTCATCTGAGACTGTGGGCTTCACGAGAGGAACAGGTTGATAGCATGCACTACACAAACTCATCTGAGGAAGAAACTGTATGAAGAGAATCCTGAGACAGAGCGCCTCCTGTCTGAGAGAAACAGAATGTGGTTACAACAGAGTGAACAGAGAAGATGAATATATGTATTAGATGTCACACCATTGTAGACCAGCAGAACTACATGTCTCCGACATTCACCACGAATGTTCCAACACCGGTATGTCATAAAGGTGACCGAGTCTATAAATGTCTGGGTCGCCTCATGCTCCTGTATTCCATAGCTGTGTAAGCGTCGTGAGAATGATCGTCGCCAATGAGCCACTCTTTGTGAATTGGAAAGAGAGAAAGGAGGAGTGCTTAGATGGCCGTGTGAAATCATTCTTGCAGCGAAGTTGTGGTCTCTGGTTCGATTCCTAGGCAAGCCTATCACTTCTATTGTTTTACTATTCTCTAGTGTCCATGTCTGTCTGTCTGTCTTACAAACCATGCTGCCCACGTCTGTCTGTCTTACAAACCATGCTGCTCATGTCTGTCTGTCTTACAAACCATGCTGCCCACGGAATACCAGCTTTCAAGGAACGTATGTCAAGTCATCTTATCGTGTACCCTTAACTCAAGGTCATTATTTTCATTTCCTGTTGTTTACTCTGTGTCTACTTCTACGTGTCTTACCTGCGGATTCCAGAACAAGGACTGCCTTGTAATGCTATCAACGGTTTCCCTCAATATCGTTTATCATTAACGAAATAAAACAAAAATTTAAGTCAGAACGCCATGGTTTCCTTGAATCTGTGCACCAGATGCTTCTAGCCTCTACACTGACGCTGATTGGCTACCCTGCACGTGTGCGAAAAACTGGGAGAAGAGGACGAGGGCTGCAACATGTCCAATGAAGATAAGTTTATAAACACTGGCCGAGAAGTAAAGTGTACAGATGTACTAGGAATACACACGTACGGTCCTGTTTTATTTCTCCAGATACACTATTAAAGTGTCTGCTATAATATGTCTACAGCCTGATGTCTGGATAGCTGGAGATCTCTGGCGAAAATAACGAACGTTTCAAAGACTTTGTTTGTTAGTATATGCTCACCCCCCCCCCCCCCCCCCCCCCCCCCCCCCCCCACTACACTCACAAACACATACACTCGGGCGTACTTTTTGGGTAGCGGAGACGTAGCTCGCTGTCCTGTTAAAGACTAGTCCGTATTAGGGCTTTACCATGCTATCTGATAGATACTAATCGTCCTTTTCAGGGCTTAATATTCATCAGAGCGTCAGACTGGCAGAATGGTTACAGCGCAGGCCTCTCGCGGTGAAGGTACCAGATTCCAAACACGGTGGCTGTAATTGGGTACCTGACTCTGGAAGGCAAACGCAGCAGGAAAAGGAACTGGTTACCATCATGTTTAGCAGCTGGACCCACATAGTGAAGTCTCGAACATTCCACTCCCTTACGGCAGTATCTGTTATGGTAGTACCTTTACATTTTTTACTATTTATCAACGCTGCAAGCATGGGCAGGAAGTTATAGCGGTGCTTTTCAGGGATTCAACATGCTAGCTGAAAGAAACTAATAGTCCTTTTTAGGGCTTAGTCTTTATCAGCACTACACTGGAGTTGACAGATTTCTGGTAATTGTTAATGGCAACCGCGCTCTGATATAACTAATGAACTTAGGCAGGATGAAAGAAACGTGCCTGGCTACAAGAAAGCAGCAACCTCAACAGAAAAAACATACACATACATAAGTACCCACTAAAGCCACCACATTAAATGCAACTCTAAAACAACTACAGTTCCAGAAACAGTGCCGCAAACATCTTGGCTACGGAACAGTTAAGTCCTCTGACCTAACTATCTACCCTTTCAATTGACTGTGCACCAGCGGCTTCTGTGTTGCACACAATATTTGAAAATTACAGTTTTTAATTCTAGTTTTTAAAATATGCTCTAAAACAAATGTTACTGGGAAAAATATACTTCAATAAAATGACATTTAACGAAAAATCTATAAGTTGCTGGTCAAAAGGTGTTTCTTAAAGTTCATCGAACACTTCAACAACGTATTCCACAACGGTGAAAAGAAGTCACTATCTTCCGGGGGTGACTGTGTTAGTTGTACTTTTGACATAATTTTATACTGAACGATAACATACATAAAATTACCCTCCTTCTTTGTTCGCTCTCAAACAACCAGACATATCTCTTTGTTAAAGCTGGCAGTTCGTCTCAGGCTTCCCTCGTCACAATACAGCTTCTCCGTTAACTCGGCTGAGAAGATCATGCTGCCACTGCTTCTTTCATGCAGCCGACAGGCGGCATGTTCTATTGTTTGTTAGCCACACATGGGCAGAGATATCTGTCAGATTTCATAAACTCCAACATGAGAAGTAAGGACTGCGTTTTGTTGGTATTTTCATTATTTGCTGGCACGTGTTGGTACAGGCTTTCCTCATATTCAATTATCTTATCACTCCACACAAACAAAGCACCACAACATCGTCACCGTCCTTCCCTGGAACGATGACACCAAATGTTACGTTGCTTCAGCTCGTTTCAACTGCGTGTCTTACTGCCTGCCGTGGTGCCACGAGATTTACTCCCCTTGCTCTGCAGTGATGGTCCAACCGTGGCCAAACTTCAGAGTATCTAATGAGGGTCTTCAAAGATATCTACCTTTAGCTCAAGATTACTCTTGGCAGAGATGTGTATTGAAAAATGGTGCTTCAATTCTAGGGAGCCTCATAGGCATTTAAGAAATCAAGTACTGCGGCTGATAGGATCCGGGCCGTGTAAAATTTCTATTTTACTGACCTTCTATGAGGGGTAAGAATTGTGCTCGTTTTGATGAGCCCCCAACTGATTTAAATCAGTAAAATATTACTTCAATACCTCCGTTTATAGGCATTTTGAAAACGACTTAGACATGCAGGTGCAGTTCACTCAAAATTACTAAATCGACTATAAATGTGTGTATATACAGATAACAAATTTAATAATCAATTATAGTTAACAATGTAAAATAAATAAGGGCGGGGTGTTATATAACTATTCTTTAAAGATTCATCACATGGTGATGATCTGGAAATGGTTTTGACAATTTTCTTAAAGAAAGGAATTCACTTGGCAGCTCTGAATTTAGCTGCCAGTAAGATGTCGGTTGGCTTTTGCTCCAGCCGATGCTTGTTCTTTGCAGGTTATGGACTGGTTCTTCTCGTCACTGGTCAAGTCTGGTGACCGCAACACGTCCCTCGTAGTATCGTGGAGTAGTTGCGAAAATGATCCAGCATCTGTTAGGACCCGTCTGATGTTGGTGTCTAGCTTTGACTGAAGGTCACTTATACCACACACTTGTTACACAGACTAGTACCCCCAATTGGTACCACTGACACAAATATCTTGGCAATATACCGACTTCTGGCTCAGAGAAATAGTTTCGGCAACTTGGTTAAGATGCCTCATACTCGTGGTCTATCTGGGGTATTACTTTACACCAGACTCCCACTATGACTTAGTGTTCAGGTTCCTAGGATTCCAGGCTTTCCGTATTAATTAAGACAGAGTTTTCTTGAGGTGTAAGTCCACAAGATGCTCAAACACGTTGTACAGTCCTTTACAGTCGAATCCTGATTCTATTCCTTATTCTGGCTTGTCTAACTGTCTTCTTGATGAGTTGAATTTACCAGTGCTGTAGCCTCAAAAGGCGCTAGATTATAAGACACCATTCTGCCCTCGCATCCACATTGCTACTATATGACACAGCTCCAATCAGAAATGTTGAATTTTAACATATCAAATGCCAAACCAATAGCATTCAATTTGCATATATTTGTAGGGGTATATTCCCACTACCGTCTCATGGAAAATTCCTGCGTGCCACATAAAATGAGATTTTTCAAGTCACTTCCCATATACGGTATTTTGTCTTCCGTTGGTTATTGATCATGTTTACACTCACTACTTCACAGATCTATCACGGACAATCTCGTCCCTGATGGATAACTTATCTTAACCATTGTCCATAACAAATCTGCACGGAAATGATTATGTCATTTACCTGGTCCAGCAAACAACTTTGAAGCAACAACCCGGCCAGACACAATATATCAGTGATAAAACAAATTATTATGGCCACCTCAAGATTGTTTACGTATGAATCAGGCGCTCCTGCAGGGAATAAGTATGTCAAGATGGTGGAGCATGCAGGGAATAAGTATGTCAAGATGGTGGAGCAGGCAGGGAATAAGTATGTCAAGATGATGGAGCATACAGGGAATAAGTATGTCAAGATGGTGGAGCAGGCAGGGAATAAGTATGTCAAGATAGTGGAGCAGGCAGGGAATAAGTATGTCAAGATGGTGGAGCAGGCAGGGAATAAGTATGTTAAGATGGTGGAGCATGCAGGGAATAAGTACGTCAAGATGGTGCAGCAGGCAGGGAATAAGTATGTTAAGATGCTTGTGTTGCGTTAGAGAAGGGCAGTAGTAACCAACAATTGACGATGCATCTTGTTAGGCAACGGACAATGAGGTTAGCCTACGTTACGGCCGCAAGACTTTCGCCAGGGATAAACAAACGAAAACAGAAGTGGAAGAAAGTGAGAACTGAGTTAAATACATTTTTTTTTTTTAAATAAACGACCCAAATAGAAGTCGCTGCTGAGTTACGGAAGACAAATTCAGCGGTGAGGAGAACTGATTATCCCCACCTCATAAAGCCGGGACCCGGTAGGCACTATCTGCTGTGGCGACTGTTTTTACCGCTACTTTTAACATACGGTGACCTACATTACGAATACCACTTTAGTGATGCACAATGCCCATCCCGCCCCACCTCTAAATTATGAGTTATAGCGTACGGGATAGCGACAGAGTGGATATATGAAGCAGACAGCAGCTGTGGAATGATGGAATTCACAGGGAAGAGAAAGCACGATAATGTATTACGTAAAGGCAAATATGTAGAGTATGACATCTTTGATAATTTGTCGAGATACCAGGTCAAGGCTGATGACGATGACTACGGCCATAATGATATCACCACCCTTTCTCACGTCACCGCGGACTACTGTTTCAGGCAGCATCACTTAACCAGCCCTGTTATCAGCGCACGGTGTAGCCGTGGACTGCCAGGACAAAACTTATCATATTTAGTTAGCTTATTTCCGCTAATGACTACAGCTTTTGTGAACCAAGCACTACCGGTACGGTACACTATGCCAGCCCGTGTTCGACCAAATCTAGAACTCCCGGCAAAATTGTGGGTTTTCCATTGGCAAACTGTACCATTGCGAGAAGGAAAAAAAAACAGCTTCCAAAATGTGCCACCAGTTCCCTTCACATCGCGATACGCTCGAATCGACACTGACATTTCACCAGCTTACGAAAGCTTATACGTTTCATTTTTTCCCCCTGCTTCTCCCCACCCCCAACCTGCCAGTCCACCAAACCCCCCCCCCCCCCCCTTTTACATGTGACTCCAATTACCGGCGATGATGGCTTTAGGCCGGTGAGAGCTGATGTAAAACTCCAGGCTACGCTCAGCTAGACGTGAAATGCGAGTGGCTGTCCTCTTTAAATCACAACACTGCTGAACTTTTTTCTCGGCCAGGCAAGGTAAGGACTTCTATAAGAGCACTCCGGGCCTATGGCAAACACACCGCTTTCACCGGGGGGGGGGGGGGGGGGGGCGGCCTTATCCCTTCGCCTATCAGTGCCCCCTCCCCCATCCTCCATCTACAATGTGTGTGTGTGTGTGTGTGTGTTATTGGGTATGCCAGGAGGCATCTGTTTAGGCAAAAGTTCAAGTACTCAAGTCTGCTAAAAACAGAATAGAGAGAGAGAGAGAGAGAGAGAGAGAGAGAGAGAGAGAGAGAGAGAGAGAGAGAGAAACCCGGTTTTATTAGTACCTACTGTTCGCATCATTCTTACCAGGGTTGTGGAGTCGACCTAAAAATGTTCCGACTGCTGACATTTTAAACGTCCGACTACAGTTTTTATTTTACTAGTCATATGCCATAAACGTATGCACTTATACGGTGTTATATTTTACTAGTCATATGCCATTAACGTATGCACTTATACGGTGTTATATTTTACTAGTCATATGCCATAAACGTATGCACTTATACGGTGTTATATTTTACTAGTCATATGCCATTAACGTATGCACTTATACGGTGTTATATTTTACTAGTCATATGCCATAAACGTATGCACTTATACGGTGTTATATTTTACTAGTCATATGCCATTAACGTATGCACTTATACGGTGTTATATTTTACTAGTCATATGCCATAAACGTATGCACTTATACGGTGTTATATTTTACTAGTCATATGCCATAAACGTATGCACTTATACGGGGTTATATTTTACTAGTGTAAAAGCCCGTCATAAGACGGGAATTAAATTCAAACGCACCAATACCTAAAATCAGAGCTGCTGGACCAGTTGCAGTCAAACAGAAAAGATATAACATCACGAAACTTAAGGACCCCCTCACCAGAAAAGCGTTCGCGGTCGACGTAAAGAGACGATATCTGATTACCAAAAGCCAGGAAAGAACAGAGACCGACGATGTGGACCAGAAATTCAACACCATCTCAACAATATACAGAGAAAGCAGCAAGTCATGCTTGGGATTCCAGGAAAAAAAGAGCCAAGACTGGATAACACCAGAAACGGTAAACACCATAGCGAAGAGAAAGGAAATGAAAAGAAAGAAAACAGAAGCTAAGTCTCCCAGGTTAAAGGCAATACTGTATATAGTGAACAGTACAGTCAGCTGGACAAGGAAGTAAAACGTCAAACCCGTGCTAACAAAAGGACATTTCTGGATGACCTTGCAAGACAGGCAGAAGAGGCAGCACTGAGAAATGAACAAAGCACAGTCTATAAAATAACTAAAGCTATCAGTGGAAAACGAGGTGCAAACAACATAACGTTAGTAAGAGACAAGCAAGGAAATCTCATCACCACAGCACAGGGGCAGGAAACAAGATGGGCAGAGCACTTCAGAGAAACACTGAATAAGGAACCACCAGAGACTCAGCTGAATGTTCCTGAGGCTGAAAGTGACTTAGACGTAAATACAGACATTCCACGAAAAGAAGAAATTATCACAGCTAAAAAATGGAAAAGCGCCTGGTCACGACAATCTGAATGCTGAGCTATTCAAGACAGACCCTGAACTAGCAGCAGAACTATTAGAACCACTATTTGCACAAGTCTGGGAAACTGAGACAACACCAACAGAGTGGAGTAAAGGAATAATTGTCAAATTGCCCAAGAAGGGCGACCTTGCAGACTGCAACAACTGGAAAGGAATTACCCTCCTCTCAGTTCCCAGCAAAATACTAGGCAGGATAATCATCCAGAGAATTTCAAAAGCAGTTGACCATAAACTGAGGAAAGAACAAGTGGGCTTCAGAAAGAACAGAAGATGTGCAGATCATATATTTGCCCTCAGGAACATTATAGAGCAGTGCTCAGAATGGCACAGACAGCTGTACATTAACTTTGTTGATTTTGAAAAGGCTTTCGACAGCATACACAGGGACAGCCTGTTGAAAATTCTGAGGGCTTATGGAATTCCCAGCCGCATTGTTTCCATTATAAAAAGCCTCTATTCTAACTTTTACGTGCAGTGTTGGATCGAGTAATTAACTTTCGAAGTGAAAACAGGAGTACGACAGGGATGCCCCTTATCAACAACATTATTTTTGACAGTCATAGATTGGGTGATGCGCCAGACAACAGAGGGCAGTACAAGAGGAATTAGATGGACAACGTATTCTACACTGGAAGATTTGGAATATGCAGATGACATTGCACTACTCGCGCATTCACACCAACACATTCAAGACAAAACCGATAGACTGAATAAGTATGGCCAGCAGGTTGGCCTGAACATCAATTTGAAGAAGACAGAGGTCATGACACTAAATGTGGGCAATCCTGAGCCAATAACAGTAAGGAACCAGAAGTTAGAACAGACAGACACATTTACTTACATAGGAAGCATACTAACACCTGACGGCGGAACAAGCAGGGACATTAACAACAGAATGAATAAAGCGAGAACAGCCTTTGCTGTTCTCAACAACATTTGGAAGTCTTCCCAGTACAGCACAAACACCAAATTAAGACTGTATGAGAGCTGTGTACTTTCTGTGCTTCTCTATGGTGCGGAATGTTGGAGAGTAACAGAGAAGGAAATGTCAAAACTGTCCTCCTTCCACACAATCTGCCTAAGGAAAATTCTCTGAATCTTTTGGCCAAACACCATCAGCAACCAAGAACTACTTATTCGGAGTAACCAGGAGGACATGCACACCATCATAGCTGGCAGACGCTGGAGTTGGGTTAGCCATGTCTTCAGAAGGGACCCTGATACCATCACAAGAACAGCTATGCTATGGACCCCCGAGGGAAAGCGAAAGAGAGGCCGACCAAAAACAACTTGGCGGAGAACTGTGGAAGCTGAGATGCAAAGAATGAACCACAGTTGGGGCACTGTACGAAGGATGGCCGCCGACCGAGCAAAGTGGAATCAATTTGTTGCTGCCCTACAAGACGCCACCAGGCGTGATGGCCGCTGACTGCTTTGACGGTTATGGATCAAAGAAGAAGAAGAAGAATACCTAACGGCAATTTTACTTATTCAAAAGTATTTAAAAAAACCCAAAATATTTGTTTTAAATCTGATTTTAAAAGTCTGAACATGACAGAAGAGCATCTTGATTTCTAGTACAACTTAAATCATGGATCTCCGCATCTTCCTGTCTCCAGTTCATGTACTGTTTATCAGTTGTGTTGTTGACTTCTTTCCATACAGTATAATCAAACTGTTCATGCACGCCGTCATGTGCGCATTCTTCTTTGGTAAGTCTTACTATTTTCAGGAGAGTACATATAAGGGAAACAATACAATTAATGTCTAACGTTCAACCAAAGTTACATCCCCTTGCGTAACGCACTGACAGAAAAAGCTGGGATTTTATTTATAGGATACATGATGTATATGTCATCAGGACAAATAAATCGCTACAGAAACCACTGCTGATATAGGATGTCCTGACAGTCTTCCCCAAGCAGGTCATCTGTAGTGGTGGTGGTGGCTCCATTCTCCATATAAGAGGAAAATGAATATATATATATTTATACACATATTTATACGTCTGTGTGTAACCTCCTACGAGTGTCACATGACAGTCTTTGTTCTAGAATACCCAGGGTAAGAGATGTAGAGAGTGACAGACGGAGAAGAGAATTGGAGATAGAAATGAAAGCTATGAAGGAGGCGAGGGAAGACCTTAAACTGACGTCACAGGGCATGAGGATCTGGCATAAGCTTGTTGAACACACACATTGATGTCACATGATATATTTCAGCCATCTTGATCCACGTTAACTTTAATCATAAAACGTGGTAGACCTGACACAGAACCACAAGCAGAAGTACAGGCCCGGCTACACACCAGGGTAATCACATGTTTCATGAAGACACAACAACAACAACAATACCCCTCACATTATTTCAATAAGACCTCACAATGGCCAAAATAATCACCACGCTAATCCCGCTCCGCATGGCCTTCATTAAACTCGCTAGTGGGCATTCTGCGCATGCTCTGACACGGATCTCTGATTTTCAATTGGCGAATTCCCACGGTAAGATAGAGAAAGGATCACTGGGAATTTATACAGGCAGGGGAGAGGCCCAATTTCCCTGGTCATCATTTCGTTGTGGATGTGGGACATTGTCTACTGCTGCCAAGTTTATAAACTGCTCGGCAATTTTAAATGTTAAGTTTTCAAAAGAACAATGCAACAAAAACACGAGATATTTCGACCGAAAAACTCATCGTCGGCAACAATTACAACCACAGGCACATAAAAGGTAATCGTTTTTAAAAAAAAGGACTAAATTGAAGAAGAGAAGATTTAGAAATGATCAGGTAAAGATATTGTACATACAAAAAAAAAATAATAGAGAAAGTGAATTATAATTCAACGAAACAACAGATGAAATTTAAACACACCACATATCAGTAATGGAAAGTCATTCTTTCTATAAATAACATATTGCTGAAGCTTTTTTGTGGCTTTAAGTTTGTAAAGAAGAGGTAGCCTACTACTCAGCCCTTCTTAGTGGCACCTTACGACATGTCTTGGTAGGCTACAATGTTATTATGTGTTGCTCCCTTGTCAGGCGCATTCAACACAACACAAATCATGGCGTAACAGACTGTCATAACCGGCTGCTGGCATGGGAACACAAGCACCGAAATGGTACATGATGAAAATCAATCAGGAACTGATGACAAGAACCAGACAAGTGCCGGTGGAACAAGAGATGCGAACACGACGCTGGTGATGGACACACTGAGGAATCATGTAGTTATCATTAGAATGTGTTATAAAAAATAGAAAAAGGAATGCGTCTTCTTGGGACAAAAGACACAGAAAATTACGTTGCGGCCATAAAGTCTTCGTCGGGGAAAGGAAAGAAAGCCATAGCTACATGAGAAAATAAAGAAAAAATGTAAAAGTATATGACCTGGTAGAAATGGTGCCCATGTGCTGACACAATTACAAGGCAACCCTTGTTCTGGAATCCCCTTTGTATGATAGGTAGAGGCAGAAAAAAACACATATGGAGAAGGTTACTGCAGATGGAGCTTACAGGAATGAGGAAAACATGGACAAACCTTGAGATGATGGCACGTAACTAGTCATGAGTTTGTTGGTGGTTGAAGCTACTTGGGGAACTCAACGGAAATCAACGAATAAACAAGAAAGAAATGAAATATTTCCCAAACAGAATCCAACGCTCACCAAGTACTTGAAAGAATAGATCTTGGCTTTATTCCGATTTCCATCAACCAGCAAAACTATGGTTGTGGTATGTAGCAGTGCATAAAATTCCACTTGGGAAGCAATAAAAAATTGATCAAGAACCCAGTGTTTCCAGCCCAACATTTCAATAACAAATCGTCATGAAGTCACATGCATTCTGTACCACTCAGGTGACACAAGACTATCCACAACACACTGACGTAACCGACAAAATCTTCGCAACAGAAAATATACAGGGTGATCAGAGAAAATTCAGTCCCTACTTTTTTTTTTTTTTTTTTTTTTTCGTACGCCCGCTAATACTCGAGGCGAAATCTCAGGTTATTATTTTATGTCTAACCTAACATTGATTTTACGTGAGTATCCCTTTATTTTAAGCTAATACAGATGAAAAACCTATGGCAAGGCACAAGCAAAGAAACAAAGTTACAACTGATCAGAGCATGTATATTCCCAGTAGCAACATACGGCTGCGAGACTTGGACACTCAATAAAACAGTTGCAAAAAAGATTACATCATTCGAAATGAAATGCTACAGAAGGATGTTGAGAATACCCTGGACAGAAAAAAAGACCAACAGAGAAGTACTGCACTCACTAAATGTACAGGAACATTGGCTCCTAAATACCATCGCAATAAGGAAGCTAAAATTTTTCGGTCATATAAAAAGACATAATAGTCTGGAAAAAACAGTGATGGAAGGCATGGTCCCTGGAAAAAGGGGAAGGGGTCGACCTAGACGACGGTGGACCCAGGACATCACAGAGAGTCTGAACTTGTCTTTGGCTGATGCAGGTCGACTTGCCCAGAATCGTGATGCGTTCAGAGCAGCTGTAATGGAGACAACGTTCTGGAAAGAATACGTCACATGATGATGATCCCTTTATTTCTTGTACAGAGACAGGTGTCCCTCGCCATTCAGGCAAATACTCGCCGATTTCGGAGGTACCCATTGCAGCTGGGTAGGCTCAGGAGCCGCCAGTCCCTGGTCGACGACACTTCTTCAAATGTTCTCGCCAGGTCTCGAGTTAATGCAGTCCAAATCCCGGTCGACGAAAAATCCTCAAATGCCGTCGCCCGGGTTTGATCCTGCATCACCCGGTCGCCAGAGCGGTGTTGTAACCACTACGCTAGCGCGGCTAAGTCCCTACTTTTAAAACGGCATATTGTTGTTACCTGAATATATTGGATATACATCAAACAAAAAGCTATAGCTGCTATTTGACTAATAAATTGTATCTGTTATTTGCTGAAACAAAATAAAATAAATGGCCGACAACCTGACGTTACAAGAGAGCAAAAATGGCTGTCCTCTGAGGTCATTTGCAGAACAGGCCGGATTTCACGTGCAGTAATGTTAATGATACACAGCATTTTGTATAATTAAATGACAGTTATTGCTAGTTATTTTGATTTTCATTTCATCTGAATGAGCTACATAGAAGTGAAGAAATAACAATGTCAATATAAGGAGTGACTGCAATCATCGTGTATGTCGAGACAAATCTCGTTGAAAGCTTAAACAAATGTGGATATACATCGGGATTTCACTTTACAGGACGTTCGTCGCTTCACTGTCAGAATACAGCTTTCTATCGGCAGATAAACTATGGCCACCTAGAATTACCAACCGATATCGAAAAGGACATGTTCCTTCTCCTGGAGTTGCCAGAAGCACTACTAGCCAGCATTTACTGGAGTCGCCGGTTAGACATCAGAAGTAAGGTTCAACCAGCCAGATGGTCAAATCATTGTGAGAAACGAAGAATACTTATTCAAGACTGGCGTACGAAAAAGTTATATGGTTAAACTTGACTTCCCAAAGACAACGTTACCGTTTAACGCTACATTGTTAAACAAAACTTCCCAAAGACAATGTTACATTGTTAAACGTAACTTGCCAAAGACACCGTTACCATTTAACGTTACATTGTTAAACATAACTTCCCAAAGACAACGGTACCGTTTCCAAGTCACCTACCAGGAAGAGAATTTGCTACCTACCGGCGGCGTTGTTAGGATCCAGGGAAATGTGGATCACCAAAGACCTTGTGGAAAATGGCGCCATGGTGCCCTACTGTGATGAAGGTTAGCTGAGGGGAATAAAGACAGTGTGTGCTGGAGGATGATGTCATCAGGGTCTTCAGATGAAGACATCAGTCTCAAGAGAAGAGTCGCCAGATTTTATCAAGAACGAGAGCCAAATATACAACAGGACCACACAAAGACAAGATGTCGGATTCGACTATCCTACTAGAAATGTGCCCGACTGGCCAAGCGTTTTCCTATCGCGGCCAGCTGTAAATTGGTGCTTGACTTTGCTCTTGAGTTAGGAAAGGCAAAGGCGGCGAACTGGTAACCCCCACCTCATACACCTGGAGCTACTAATGAGACATCTCTAACTTCTCATTCCTCTACGGTCGTATCGGCAATGGGACGATCTTTACTCTGTTTTAACCATAAATGTGCTTGGTTAAGTCAAATCAGATACCGTTCCTCAAAGCGTAGGTGATCATGTCCCTCCATAGATCTCGATATTCTCCATTAGCTCCGCTGCTGATCTCCTCCCACGCCACAATGGCACGCTACCCATTACCTTTACTACATTTCTTTAGTTTGTTCCCAGTTTCACAATATGTTTTGTGAGCTCCTCTTCTGAAAGCATGTCCAGTGAAGGCTGATTGTCTCCTCTATATCTTTATTACATTTCAATGTTCATTAGCTCTTCTCAAGCATTCTTCGTACGCTATTTTAGCAATCCATTTCATTCTAGACATTCTTACGAGAAACTATATCCACGATGCCTCCCATGTGTTGCATGTATTTATTTATTTGCTCAGTGTCCAGGATATACTTCCATACAATAATACTGGTTCGATGTAACAATTCAGCGGAAATCTTTGTCTTTCGTTCAGTGCCAGGGACTGCACAGGATACATCCTCAGTTTACGGGATGTTTTTCTTTGCTTGATATATCCTGTGACGGGCTTCTGTTTTCTTTTGACGGTCACATAGATCCGTTCTTCAAGAAGGTGGGCGATCAGGATCCATCTCCGTGTTGTAGAAAACGGCCATGTCTGCGTTTGAATGATTCTCAAAATTCTTGAGATGATCTTCGGTGTAATGATTCACGCATAATTGTATGACCTCTAACGACTGTTTCCAACCGCCGTTCTTGTCCGCACTTTTTCTACGTTCAAAAAGCGTACGCACGGAAAACACCATGCGCTCAAAACGCTGGCATATCTGTTCTAAATCTCATTTTGACACCTGATGCAATCATGGTGCCCACATATCTGAAGCTGCGTGTGGTTTTAATATTGTTCCACTTATCATTATTGTGCGTGTATGTGGGATCCTTTGCGTTTAGAACTGGGGGAAATCCCCGGGCACTAGTTCACCTAAAACCGTCACTGTGGCGCCCTTTTGTGCTGCGCATTTTATTCCGGTACGCTACACAAAACACAACGGAACTCTTAGGTCCAATCAGACACCAACGTTTTGGCGGGCGCTACTGAATCCTGGGGACAATTTGTCGTGTGCCCTTTTCATCAGTACGCGGGAGCGGCCGTCAATCTGTCGACATGATGGAGAAGTTGCTCAACGTGACGTACATAATAAACGCCCATGACGGCGATGAACACACACTGGTCAAATAATAAAACGCATGGACAATGAAGCGGAACACGATTGTAAAATCCTTAACCAGTAACTCGACTGTGGGTCTCTGTGGCGGCGCATTACAATATTCTTTTTTTTTTCTTCAAGTTATTGTTACGGCTAGACGCGTTTTAGGCTACGGCAAAGTTCATTTTATTAGCGGCAAAGGGAAATATTTGCTATGCAGATAGTTTTTGGAGACATAATATTTTCTTACTTATACAGGTGAGATGAAGTTTTACCTGAAATCAGTTCGAACTACCGTAGGCTTCTTTCTACATGAGGATTCACAGAAGAAAATAAGAACTGTAGCAAGAAAAAAAAAGTATTGGAAATAAAACTTGGGATGAAAAGAGAAGTAATGAAAGAGATCAAAATTATATAAAATAGAATGTATTTCTTGAGCTACCAATGAAGGACATGTTGATGGTCAAAGGTAGAGATAACAGCACAATATTTGAAGATAATAAATAGTCAAGCAAAGGTTGACAGAAAATAGTCAGTCGGAATATTAAGAGTATGACAGAAAGTAGCCGATCAGGTAGAAGGAAATATTAAGGGCAGAAAACAGTCAATAAAGACGAGGGAAAGATTCAGGAAATGACGGACAGAAAATCGCCAATGAGTATACAAGAAAATTTGAAAGGTCTGACAGAAAATATTCACCAACAAGGAAGAGTATATAAAGGAAGAGGCTGATAGAAAATATTCAATAAGTATGAAGGAAACATTTCTGGATTGACAGAAAATAATCAAGACATATGAAGGAAGTATCATGTGGTTGACAGAAAATAATCAAGACATATGAAGGAAGTATCATGTGGTTGACAGAAAAATTATCAATACATGTGAAGGAATCGTTTAGGAAATGGCTGACAGAAAATAATCAGTAAGTATGAAAGAAATAGTGAAAAGGAGGTTGACAGAAAACAGCCAATAAGTGTGAAGGAAACATTAAGGGGTAGACAGAAAAATTATACATTTGACAAAATACTGACAGGTTGGCAGAAAGTATGACTAAATATGAAGGAAATATTAACGAAGGGCAAGGAATGTTTGTTGGATGTTATTGTTTTTTCAAATAATATGCGGCCCACATATGGATATCCACCCGAGAAACCAGGGACAAAATTGCGACCTCCGAAGCAACAGGGACAAAAATGTACCGAAGTCCCCACGTTCAGGGTCCGTTACATAAATAGCTGTACCTCTTCCGTATAAAGTCAGGGGGAAAGGGGGGGGAGAAGGAGTAGTTGGTACATTAAAACAAACAAGGATGAACAAGACGGTAGGTAAATGTTAGGAGCTAGCTAAACACATGGCCCCTGTACACACCACTGATAGCAGCGGACTTTACATCCAATATGTTTGATCAGCAAACTCTCACCTATCTTCGGCATTCACGTGACGCCATTCGGTGCATCACGTGCCCTGTCGGACTCTCATATGTCGTTTCTTGGGCTTGCCAGGGTCAGGTCAAACCACAAGCTGGGTCAATATATAACATATATATACACACACACACACACACAACTTTCAGCTCCATATCTTCTCTATTCCTTTCATTTACGTCTCGAGTTCTCTTCTCCGTGTATTTATCAACAGGTTTTCTTATCCATCTCCAGCGTCGTCTGGTTCTTGTCGTTAGTTCCACGTGTGATCTTGTCGTTAGTTCCACGTGTGATCTTGTTAGTTCCACGTGTGATATTGTCGTTAGTTCCACGTGTGATCTTGTCGTTAGTTCCACGTGTGATCTTATCGTACCATCTCAATCATTCTATGCTACACAAATTAATAAATAAACTATCTGGTATATTAAGACAATTAAGTTCACCTGGTAAGCTAAAATTAAAATTACTTCACTGAACAATAAAATGGTATGCTATGTAATATTGCCTGGGTGGTTGTGTGAAATTCCACCAACTTTGATCGGATCTGACAGTTTGTCAGAGCATATAATATGGACTGACGGGCTTCTATGATACCAGCAGTGGTAACTGATCAGACGACTCGATTACTCGTAGTGTCGAGCCAAATCAAAGATACAGACTTAGGCAGAACAGAAAGATTGAGAAGATCATAAAAGTGCAACTCATGACACATGGAACAAGATGTGTGGAGAGGAAGCTGTAGATGGGGTAAGTCAACACTGAGAAAACTAGCCAAGAGCTTTACAAGGCAGCCCTCGTTCTGTAATCCCCAGGGTAAGAGAAACGAAGGGCCCCCTAAAAAATACACACAGCTGAAGAATAAAACAGGAGACAAGACATGAAAGGGTTAAAGAAGGCATGGGAAGACATAGAAGGGATGGCGCAAGACAATAAGGCTGGTGGCATATTTGCCACAAGGCTGTGCTCCGTAGGGAGCCGAAAGGTACATATATCATGTCTGATGACGTAGGTGATCATGTCTCACCACAACTTCCTGTCTCTATAGTACTACTGATCAACTCCTTCCCATGCCATAATGTCCAGAACCTTCTCTCTTTGTCGCCCTCTATCTCTGTTTCCTTCTATATGTCCTGCTTTTATATTACCCCTAAAATTCTTTACCCCATTTTCCATATGACGAATGTAGGTAAAACAAAAATTTGGTTTTCATCCACTCACTCAATGTGGGAGGATTTTATTACTTTTGTTCGTTACCCACACACTGAATGTGGGATGATTTTATTACTTTTTTCCCCCACGATGGTTAGCAAAATGATAGATCGAACTCACATTACGACTACAGTTAACGATATCCTCACTGTAGTATCTCCGGTGTTGAGTATAAATTCTCGTCTGCCCAAAAACAAATAAGTATACATTCTCGTCTGCCCAAAAACAATCTGGAGGTACATCTCTTCAACAATGCCAGATCATAGAGCCAGGAGGTTGCAGGAGGGGGGTAGAAGAACAAACTTGTTCTAACTATGACACATTGAAACAGAACTAAGCAAACCTCAATACGACGGAAACGGCATGCAAATGATACTTCGTCCGGTGACCCATACACTCCCTCCCCCCACCCACCTCAGACTAAACCAGCTCACCAACGTAAACGAAATATGGAAGATTGACGCGCAGATTTCTTAATCAAACAAGTACCACCCCCTCCCCCACAGCGTTTTAATTCTTACCGGTAAACAAATACACAAACAACCTGAGATGCCCCACAGCCCAGGCAACAAAATGTTCAGAACCTCTCACAACAATAAAAATATTAACCGTAATCGCACGCACATATTTATGTTTAAATAAATGCCACTTTGTCGCTCAAGACAGGACCACATTGCCACACATATAGATGGCCCACATGCAAGTATACCTGTACCACAACACTTATATGGACTCCAGCACTGGTAGTTTCCGCTACAATTTGTTTTACGCGATGAAGCATCCACAAATCGCCATCATTTCCCTTTTAAACTCATCATGGAGAACACAGCCACCACTTCACACGTTGCCATTGAGGAAGGTTATACCAAAAAGCACAGTCTTGCAGCAACAACTTGTTTTACACGACGAGGATGCCAGCCCTATGCACAATCTCAACATTAGCCGCACATTACGACATGCCCCAGGAAGCAGTGGTGGTCCAATTGTTTTCTGTCTCACCAGAGACACACCCGAGAACTACACAGGGATGACAGTTCACGAGCACATACATTATACACAAATATAAAACAAAGATCCCGGCATACTATTTGTCATCAGTACAGAGAGCGAAAAAACAATAACACACAAACTTTGATCACATCCAACTCTACCAAGAAATGTTGATCAGAAATCAAGCTATGATTACCTGAGTCTCGATCACAGCTGTTCCCGCGCTTAGTTACAAACAAAACACCTACAATTATCAGATAATTCTGATGGCACTCGCATCGGAGATTTCCATGCTCAAAATCAATTTCTCTCACAAACGTTTTTTTTTTTCCCCTCCTCCAATGTAAGCACACGTTGTTGCTCGTGTGAGTCATACTAGCAAAGCAACTCAGGCAAGCCGCAATTACAGGTAAACATGACAGTAAGTAAGCATGATATGGATTAAGAGTGACAGGTCAATTTAGTTACCTGGTACACGTGAAGAAGAAAATCACGGTAACAAATCAAGTGTACAGCAAGTACATGTATCAACAAGTACACAAAATGTGATCAGAACATTTTTTAAAAAAAAAGGCTAATATCACAAGAGGTAACAATGAAGTGAATATATCAAGTAAATATTACATTAGCAAATATCATCATCATTTTCCTCTGTGCTACTTATGAACCATGAAGCCACCATTGTAAGCAGCAAGTCTGCACCAAGCATCACAAGCTCTAGCAGCAGTGGTTCGTGTGGCAATCTGTTTAACATTATGAGGTTGCATGCCTCATGCACGTCATATTAGATGCCTTGTACGACATGCCTGAGGGTACAGTTTTCCGATTCTATCTTCATAGATTACTGGGAAGTTCAAAGTACATCACCCGTGTGTTGCCGGGGCCCGAAAGGGGAGCAAAGAATAGTAACACTGTTCCCTGCAATGCATGTCGTAGAAAGCGACTAAGGAGGGTTGGGCATGGGGCTGGTTACCCCATCCTGTAAAAAAAAAAAAAAAAAAAAAAAAAATTAAACCACAAAAAACTTCAACAAACATGGACAAGTCAATTAAGGAAAATAAAACACAGCCATCCAAGACAGGGGAAGGTCCTCTCGCAGGGAGGCATATGATGCAACACAGAGAAAGCCGAAAGGAGTCTGTGTTACTGACTAACCTTCTTTCCTCTAGGAGAACTTCCAGATTTGGCACCAGGAATGTTCGGACATTAAACGAACAAGGGAAAGTGGCACAAGTAGCAGCAGAAATGGGGGAATATAAAATCGAGGTTCTGGGAATGTGTCAAACAAAGTGGAAGGGGGTAGACAAGAAGAAACTCATCACAGGTGAATTGGTGCTGTCCTCAGGACATGAAGACGAAAGTTCACACCACAGTGAAGGGTTAGATCTTATGTTATCTCAAGAAGCACAAAAAGCACTCACTGAATGGGAAGCCGTTGGACCCAGAATAATAACAGCTACTTTTAAAACAGCTAAAAAGAAAATACAGTAGAACTCCATTTATCCGAACCCCATGGGACCGAGCATCGTTCGGATAATCAAATGTTCGGATAATTGGATTACATAATGTATCGAGTACATGTACACATATTTCTAAAAATAATTAACCATCACAAGGAAAATACACTATAAAACATATTTACTTGTACTGTAATAATAATACCCACACTGTATTAGATCACTGTATCACCAAAATCTTTTATTACACTGCAGTGCATGTACTACTTGTATTAATTATTTTTGTTAAGAAAGAGAAATGTTTTCAAAATAACATTACAAACGATTCAAAACCAGGCGCAACTTACGTATATATGTACTTGCACAGATGTAGCCCACTATTTAAAATAATGAGGAATCCTCTTTTGCACCAAACTGGATAGTCTCCTTTTGGCAGCTAAGTCCCGCATTCTCTTCAACAGCAGAAGCTGTGTAGGACAGCTGTCATCTTCTTGCTCGTACCAAGCCATCGCTGTTTCTAGTGCTATAAAGGCCTCTTCAGGACTTGGTCGACGTTTTGGTTTTTCTTTATAATCTACAAGTACATCATGTACTTCTGAGGAGTCTTTATCATCGGTCACTACATGTATTTGGTTTTCTTCTTGCACAAAAGACAAAATTTCTTCGTCATTCAAAAACAGAACACCATAATCATTATCATCTTCTAGCCACATGTGTGCATCATCTTTGTCACAGTCCGAAAATCCGGGCATTGCTTGAAACAGTTCCACAACTTCATTTATAAAATCATCATTTGTGTCCACTGCAGTAGTTTCATTTCCTCCTTTTTTCCCAAGCAATCTACTCCAAGCCTTGTTGAGATTATTTTGTGACAGGGTGGTCCAAGCATCAGCTAACATATAGCAGCAGTCTTTGAGATTAAGCTTTTTGGAAAACGCCACCACACTTTCTTCATCTTCAGCCAACAATAAACGACGCAGGACTTCCTTCTTGTACATCTTTTTAAGCTTTGCTATAACACCCTGATTCATTGGTTGAATCAGTGCTGTTACATTGGGAGGCAGAAAAATTACTTTAAAATTTGCATCAACTGCATTCAATGTATCCGTCTCTGGATGAGATGGTGCATTGTCCAGTAGAAGAATTACCTTTCCAGTTTTCTTTTCTTGTTCTCTCAACCTCTTCACATTTGGGATGAACTGACTTGTATACCAATCAAGAAATATTTCACTATTCATCCAAGCACTCTTCTGTGCTTTGTAACACAATGGGAGACATGTCACATTCTTTAAACAACGTGGTTTTTTGGCTTTGCCGATCATTAGCACCGGTAAACGATGACTTCCACTGGCATTCGCGGCTACCAAAATTGTTACTCTCTCTTTGCACTTTTTAAACCCAGGGGCAGCTGCTTCGCGCTGAGATGCAAGTGATTTTTGAGGCAATGATTTCCAGTATAAGCCAGTCTCATCGGCATTATACACATCATCGAGTGAATAACCTTCTTCTTCCAAAAAAGCCAAGAATGTTTCTTTAAAATTTTTAGCGGCAGTTGCATCGCTAGATAAAGATTCCCCTTGAATCTCCAATTCTCGTATGCCATGACGAGATTTAAAGTTTCTTAACCATCCCTGGCTAGCCTTAAAGTCAGGAGGACCGTCAAGTTGATTGTTGAACTGAAGTGCCTTTTCACACAACAGAGAACCAGAGATAGGTTCCCCTTTGCTTCTTCTTTGCACAAACCATATATACAAAGCCTCTTCCAATTTCACATCTTTCGCATTTCTCATGGTTTTACGTTTCTTCGACCCATTTTCACTATCAAATTTCGATGCAAAACTCATAATTTTATCCTTGTTACTTTTGATGTCAGAGACAGTAGCTTTCCCAACATTGAAAATCCTCGCAAGTGAAGACACAGTTTCACCTTGTCATAGTCTCTTGATAATTTATGTTTTCGTTTCAATTGACAAAACATTGCGGTTCCTTTTATATGCTTTAGGCCTACTGGAAGATGCCATATCGCACAGAGAAATACTTGTACACCAAAATTATTCTGCTGTAGTAGCAGACACAATTATTTTAAGTTGAACTGTCTGTTTAGCCAGTGTTCTACCTAGAACGCACACGTACACTGGATTGGTAAACCAGATATTAACTGACTTTATGATCTAACTGACTTCCTGTACGTAAGCGACCAACCATTAGCCATCCCATTCTCTACAAATTGTTCGCACACATTTGAAGTTTGCCGCATCAAAAGATTCAGAATTTTAGTCTAACGTGACTGTGGCATCTGATGTTTTTTTTTTTTTCTGGAAAAAGTGTTCGGATAATTGGATGTTCGGATAATTGGGGTTCGGATAAATGGAGTTCTACTGTAAATGTAAATGTCATCCAATGGTATGCACCAACTAATGACAAAGAAGAGTCTGTGAAAGAAGCATTTTATACTAGACTACAGGAAATTATGGAAAAAGTAAAAAGAAGAGACATCACAATTTTGATGGTGACATGAATGCAAAGATGGGTACAGTCAACACCGGCTTTGAAGAAGTCATGGGAAAACATGGGCTAGGAATAATGAATGAAAATGGGGAACTATTCTCAAACTTCTGTGCTTCAAATCAACTGGCTATAGGAGGAAGCATGTTTCCACATAAAAGAATACACATGGATATCACCAGACCATAAAATAGAAAATCAGATTGATCATATATGCTTAAACAAGAAGTTTAGATCATCATTGCAGGATGTAAAGGTATATAGAGGAGCAGATGTGGCATCAGATCACCACCTTCTGATAGCCAAAGTAAAAATGAAACTCAAGAGATATGCAACAATGCAAAATTATAGACAACAAATTAATGTAGGACATCTAAGAAATCAAGAAACAAGAGACAAATTTGCGGTCACAATATCCAACAAATTCCAAGTGCTCCAACAGCTGGAAGATGTAGAGAATACAGAAGACTATTGGCAGCAAATCAAAACTGTATGGAATGAGACATGTGAAGAAATACTGGGGAAAAGGGAACGACAACAAAAAGCATGGATAACAACAGAAACCATCAATAAGATAAAAGACAGAAAAAACAAGAAAGCAGATTTAAACACAAGCAAAACCAGAAGTTTTAAAGCCAAGGCTCAAGAAGTGTACACAGAAGCAAACAAAGAAGTAAAAAGAAGAATCAAAAGAGACAAGAGTAAGTATATTGAGGAGTTGGCAAGAGAGGCAGAAGATGCTGAAGCCAAAGGAAATATGAGAGAACTGTATAACAGCATAAAGAAGCTAACAGGGAAATACAAGCAAACAAGTTGCCTCATAAAAGACAAGAATGGAAAACTGCTCAGCAATATACAAGAGCAAATGAAGAGGTGGACAGAATATTTTGAGGACCTTCTCAATAGACCAGCTCCACAAAACCCCTGGGAGATCCAGCCAGCAGAAGAAGAGCTACAAATTAACGGTGAAAGACCAACGAAGGAAGAAATAAAGAAAGCCATAAAGCTTCTAAGAGATGGAAAAGCGTCTGGACCTGATGGCATTCCAGCAGAGGCCATCAAAGCAGATATCCACACGGCAACAGAGATGTTATGTAAATTACTTGATAAAGTCTGGGAAAAGGAAGAGATACCAGCAGAATGGAAGGAAGGATATCTGGTTAAGTTGCCTAAGAAGGGAAATTTACAAGAGTGCACAAATTATAGACGAATAATGTTACTATCAGTGCCAGGAAAAGTATTAAATAGGATTATCCTTGAGAGATTAAAAGAGTCCATAGACAAGAAACTGAGAGATGAACAAGCAGGTTTTCGACAAAACAGATCCTGTACAGACCAGATAGTCACTTTGAGAATAATAGTTGAACAAAGTCTGGAATGAAATTCACCACTATACATCGGATTTGTGGACTACGAAAAGGCATTTGACAATGTAGACAGAGAATCACTTTAGAAATTGATGAGGCATTATGGAGTTCCCCTGAAGATCATTAATTTAATAAAGAAAACATATGAAGACATGACATGCAGAGTTCTTCACGAAGGACAGCTTACAGAACCGTTTGGGATAAGAACAGGAGTGCGACAGGAATGCCTCTTGTCTCCATTTCTTTTCTTACTAGCAGTAGACTGGGTTATGAGATCATCGACAACACACAACAGAAATGGAATCCAGTGGACTCTGACTAAACAGTTGGATGATCTGGATTTTGCTGATGACCTGGCTGTTCTGTCCCATAACCGTAATCAGATGCAGGACAAATTGAAAACACTCGATGAGAGGTCACAGCAATTGGGTCTGAAAATACACAGGGAAAAGACAAAGATAATGAGAATAAATGCAGGTAATGATAACAGGGTTGAACTTGAAGAAACACCAATACAAGATGTAGAATCGTACACATATCTTGGCAGCAATATAGACAAAGTTGGAGGGACAGACAATGATTTCAAACTAAGAATACAAAAACAACCAAAAAGCTACAGACTTTCATAAATGGGTGCTTGCGTAGAATAGAGGGATTAAAATGGTATGACAAGGTTACCAGCGTGGAACTAAAGACAAGAACTAGACAAGTGCCAGTGGAACAAGAGATGAGAAGACGACGATGGCGATGGATAGGACACACACTGAGGAAACCTGTTGATAGCATTACAAGGCAGTCCTTGTTCTGGAACCCCCAGGGCAAGAGAGGCAGAGGTACACCAAGAAGCACATGAAGAGAGCTGGAAACAGAGGTGAAAATGATGAGGAGAACGTGGAAATAACTTGAGATGATGGCATGTGACAGGAGGACTTGGCATGTGTTTGTTGAAGGCCTATGCTCCTTTGGGAGTGGAGGGTTATGAATGAACAAAGTACATGCCATCTGCAATATCTCAGCTCAAACATGTCAACCTTCTTATAATTGTGATTACTTTTAAAAACATACCTATAATAATCAGAATTCAGCACAGGTGAGAAATATAAAATTAGTACCAGTAAAAACAAACAAAATGTGAATGACTGTTACGTAAATATAACTAGTAAAAGCTATCATCAGTAAATATTAAAAATGGTAAAGATAGTCCTGTGTAAACCGTGCAATATCTAATACACCATAAATGTGTGATCATACACACAATTTTTAACAGAAAATAGTGGTAGTATTGAAGTCATTAAAAATCATGGGAATACATGCAGGAAATGATAACAAGATTACACTGCACTTAGAGAAACATTCATACACAATGTAGAATCATGCAAATCTTACCAGCAGTACACAAAGTTTAAGTGACTGACACTGATATCAAAAGAAGAGTACAAAAGGTCAGAGGAGTTTTAATTGCTCAAGAAACACACGTAGAGACGACAAGAGGAATAACTTTCAATATAAAAACCAGAATCTTCAACTCAACTATGTAGTCGGTCTTATTGTATGGCTCTGAAACATGGAGAACATCAAAAACAACAACCAGACAGATCTTCACAAATGAGAGCTTGCACAGAACAGAATGACTGAAGTGGTATGAAATCATCACAAATGTGGGACTAATGACAAGAACTAGTGATGGTAAGAAGGTGCAGGCAATGGATACGACACTCACTGAGACAACCTGCTGATAGCATTACAAGACAGTCTCTTCAGCTGATTCTAAACACAGGATAGGAGATTTAGGCATACGTTTCTTGAAGGCCTATGTTCCTGGGGGAGCTGAAGGATAATGATGATGAAGTACTTAAAACAAATATTGCTAGACAATGGAAGTACAGGACCAACGTTCCCTCAGGCATGGTGCAACATGTAGCTAAAGGCAATAATGGGGGGTAGTCCTGTGTAGTTTCCGGGGAACAAAAAAATAATAGATCTACAGCTCTTTAAAGAGCATCAGGAGGTTGTGCCTAGGGCTGGCAACATCATCATGTCAAACAAAGGTAGACAAAGCACAGCTACAGGAGTGACTCCATGTTCCGAGAGAGTGAACAAATGAAATAAGTGAATGAAGGTAACGTTAACTTGGCAGAAGTAACCTAAATGAGTGAATGAAGGTAACGTTAACTTGGCAGAAGTAACCCATCATGCAAAGCAAATTGCTACATAAACCAGTAGGTAGCCTGCATGTAGTCCTTCTGAAGTAGTCATGCTATGCTCCATAAATAACAATGGGACACTGACATATCCACATATTTCTGTTGTTGTTGTATGTGTTATTTTTCCCCATACAGTTCAAACAGATACTCAGTTATAAATTGTTCCTCTTCTCCCTGTTTGATCTCTATGGAGCATAGGGGCCACAAATGCAGTTAGCCCTTGGCCCCCGTTCTTTTGGAGGAAGACTTATCAAAGCTTTCACATGCTCCTGCAGCAGTGGTGCCAGTAACAATTTGTTGTACATGATGAGGTTGCCAGCCAACCATGCACAGTCTCATATTGGTCACTTCGTACAACATGCCGGATGTAGCATTATTCCTATTCTTTCTGTGTCCCCTCAGAGACCACCCATAAGTCCACATAAGTAGTCCACATATGTAGTCCACATATGTATGGTGAAGCATTAGATGCACCAGGATCATCTGGTACAACAATGAGAATAACAGCATAATACACAAGAGCTACATGGTACACCGTACACCAGAGCTACAGCAGGACACACCGTACACCAGAGCTACAGCAGGACACACCGTACACCAGAGCTACAGCAGGACACGCCGTACACCAGAGCTACAGCAGGACACACCGTACACCAGAGCTACAGCAGGACACACCGTACACCAGAGCTACAGCAGGACACGCCGTACACCAGAGCTACAGCAGGACACACCGTACACCAGAGCTACAGCAGGACACACCGTACACCAGAGCTACAGCAGGACACGCCGTACACCAGAGCTACAGCAGGACACACCGTACACCAGAGCTACAGCAGGACACACCATACACCAGAGCTACAGCAGGACACACCGTACACCAGAGCTACAGCAGGACACACCGTACACCAGAGCTACAGCAGGACACACCGTACACCAGAGCTAGCAGGACACACCGTACAGCAGGACAGCACACACCCTACACCAGAGCTACAGCAGGACACACCGTACACCAGAGCTACAGCAGGACACACCGTACACCAGAGCTACAGCAGGACACACCGTACACCAGAGCTACAGCAGGACACACCGTACACCAGAGCTACAGCAGGACACACCGTACACCAGAGCTACAGCAGGACACACCGTACACCAGAGCTACAGCAGGACACACCGTACACCAGAGCTACAGCAGGACACGCCGTACACCAGAGCAACAGGACACACCATACACAAGTGCTACAGCACACACCATGCACCTTAGCTACAGGACACTGTAAACAAGTGCTATAGCACACACCATGCACCAGGACACACCGTGCATCAGAGTTATAGAACACAGTGTGTACCAGAACTTTAAGTCACAATGTGCACTTGTCATAAGTCAACTTTGCTAATGTTAAATCAAGTACTTCTTCAAATGAACCTGACAAAAAAACTCTTCTTTCATTGTGCCTACATTCGCATAACTGGGAACTGGACACATTTTTCTGTAGCTGTGTACACATTTTCGTGACAAGGCACTTAACAAAATCTTGTCATTGTGAACATATTTATAACGGACAGCTAGACAACCACTTCCTTAATGGTGTACACAGTTCTACATCACAGAATACACAGCAGGGAAAGTCCTTCTCTCATTCACAACACATTCTCATTACAGAAAACTGAACAAAGTGCTCATTTTACTCCTAGTACATTTGCACAAAACAGAACTCAGAAGCTAACAATGGGAACCACCAATGAGTGTAACTGCGGCACAGATAAAATGACTGCTAACATCTGCTACAAAGATGACCAACATATGAAGAGCAGAGAAAGTGCATATGGCCATCACCAGTAGCATTCCTGGAAAAACTCTACGGAGATACCTCAAGCTGACTACTGCTTTACTTGGAACAAGTTGACGTCTGAAAGTTAACGAAGAACTCACCAAAATTTCTTTTCCTGATGTGTTATACTTGTTTGCATGAAGGTACCAACAACAATATACAGAAAGCCTGATGTGTTATACTTGTTTGTATGAAGGTACCAACAGAAAGCCTGACGTGTTATACTTGTTTGTATGAAGGTACTGAAAGAAAGCCTGATGTGTTATACTTGTTTGTATGAAGGAAAGCCTGATGTGTTATACCTGTTTGTATGAAGGTAAGCCTGATGTGTTATACTTGTTTGTATGAAAGTACCGACAGAAAGCCTGATGTGTTATAATTGTTTGTATGAAGGTACCAACTGAAAGCCTGATGTGTTATACTTGTTTGTATGAAGGTACCGACAGAAAGCCTGATAAAAACAAAACTGTATGTGCATACATTTTTCTTTCCAGCAAAAGGACCTATTGACATTTTTACAAAGTTTTGTGTCAGATACGCTTTACTACTAGTTAACTAGTGCACTGTTGATACACTCCATTCATATTTGGCAATTTAGTTCTTATTATTATTATCTTGTTAATTGTCTTTGTTCAGTAGAATATTAAAGCTACTGTCATCAAATTGACCTAACTTAAGTTTAATCTTGTCCCAGGGAATTTTCTGACCAGACAATACATCTACTGCTCCATTAGGCATGTCATACAAGATAACTAATATAAGGCTGGCAACCTCATCACGTAAAAACATTGCTACAGAAACAACAGCTGCAGAAATATGTGAATGCTTGCTACAGACGACCAGCTGCAGTGGTGGCTCATATGCTCCATAAGCAGCACAAAGTAACATGACCATCAAGTCTTAATCTTTAGGTTACAATCATCTTAATCTTCAGGTTACAATCATCTTATTCTTCAGGTTACAATCATCTTATTCTTCAGGTTACAATCATCTTAATCTTCAGGTTACAATCATCTTAATCTTCAGGTTACAATCATCTTAATCTTCAGGTTACAATCATCAGCCAAATCATATACCGGTCACAATTTCAACAAAGTAAGAAAGTATAATGGAAACCTGCCCACTGCAAGACATATGGAAATGAAAAGGCAGATAAACCTGCCAAAGAAGGAGGAATTTGAAATTGAGGTCAGGACAATAAATGAAGAGATAAAAGCAATAATAAAAAAAACAGGACAATATATGAAGAGATAAAAGCAATAATTAAAAAAAGAACAATATATGAAGAGATAAAATCAAAAATAATAAAAATTACTAAATGAAAAATGGCACCAAGTCACGTATACCAGATGCATACTTTTCCTTGTCCAGACCAGATCAAGCCTGATTACTTTCAGACTGAGAAGAAACTAGTACAGAATCAAGTACTATCTGTTATTCAACGAATGAAAAATCAGACAGACAGATGTGTTCATTTTGGGAAGACACAAACCACAGAACATGCCTTCCATGAATGCTGACCCCATGAGTTCTTTTATCAAGATATAGTTGACATCAGGGTTGTGGAGTCTGCCAAAAAAATTTTCAACTCCGACAATTTTAGAAATCCCACTCCGACTAGTTTTTTTAAACTGGTGATACGGCATAAAATTATGCACTTATATGGAGTTATATGTTTAAGTATGGTATGTATGTAAATAAATGAATATGTGGCTTTCGTAGACGATATTTTAAACTATTCCTTCATTCATACAGTAATACAAAATAACAAATCATCCACACCTGCACACAAATGACTTTTGCCAAACACCATGAAGCAAAATAGTTTCATTTTAACAATGATGGGAAAATTGACAGTGTATATAGTTTATTTTCATTTCTTGTCTGCTTTTTCTAAATGCGCCAACAAATTTCCAATTGTGATAAAACCTTTATTTATGATCAGAAAGCAACTGAAATTGTCCTACATTATGTAAAACTGGATTTACTTTAACACGATTAGTTTTAGGAGTTCAACTACTTTAAATTCTTTTTAAGCGACCCCCCTTCCTTGCACAGATCAAACGTGGATCTGCCTTGACTTAAGTCTCGTAAAATTTCGAGTTAGGACATTTTTTACCAATTTAAAAAATTACTGACTCCACAGCCCTGATTGACATGCTATGAAATGGATCACTAATATGGAACTAATGGAGAAGCCAAACCAATAGATGAGAAAAAAGATACTGGTTTTTGAAAAACAAGCACACTGAAGTGTAGCGAAAGGTTTTTATAAGTATTGATGTTAGTATCTCTCAGATAATGAAGTCAGTATGAAAGAGTATAGTCCCAGTGTCAGAAATGAGCACTGGTATTACAGGATAGTCACGGCTGTGATGGTATCTGCTTCAGAAAGTATTCAGAGTAAAGTCAGACCCTAAGTTGCCACCCTTACTACGTACTTAACCTATGATATTAACAAATTCAATAAAACTCAAACAATATAAAATTAATAATTCAGCTGAGTACAATTACTGAATTTATTATTTACATCTATCTTTTGATATTATTCTTGTGAAATATGATTGATGGACAATGATGAAGTGAATGAAATACAAAATTAATTTCACAGTTACTTGTATATACATATAATAGTTAATAGGTAAAAAGAATCAAATGTAGACCAACAGTCCTTGCTGAAAACTTCACTTAAATAAACTGTTGCTTCAAATTTCTTTAGAGTAAAAGTCACTCGTGAAATCTTCATCTAACAGTTATCATCATGACACTTCTATTGTTCTTTAGCTATTTTCATTTGAGGCTGGCACTTGTTGTAGCATATGAACAGCTAGTTTACTCAGCTTGTGTGTATGTATGATACAGCACTTCTGGTCTATACTTCTGGTATATGCAGCAGTTGTCTTTGGACCCTGCACTGGACTAACCCACACCTGAGGGAGTCAGTGTGTGAACAGAATCACACCAAGGTGCTCCTTAATGTAGCAATGAGTCACGGGTGGATTCAAATTCGGGTTCCTATCTAACCAAAACAGTAACCTGAAACAAAGTGTGACACGTGGTTAACCTTTTGTCGTGATGGCCCACAAGTCTACGTTTCAGTGAGTGGAAGTGTTCAGCGTTATGCAGTGTATGTATGAAACAGTGATCTGTTCGATTGATAGTATAACATAGTCATGACAGGTGTCTAACTGTAAATACATTTTTCTAAATAAATAAAATACACTGATAGTGCAAATCATGATGCTGCAGTCGCCTTCTACATTTATAACTGCTTGCAGACATCTATAAAATATTCTTAAACTTTCAAACACTCATGGGTTTCCATTCCAACTTAACCTTGGTAAGCATCGTGTCCATTTCGTCACCCACAAATTAAATTTCAATTTAGTTCTTACAGGTCAATTAAGCTTATCAAACCTGAAATAAAATTGAATTTATTTACAATATATATTTGTAAACCTACATACCCTCTCAGGATGGTTCAGAAGTTCAACTTTGACTGAGGAATTGGTGGAGATATATACAGCCCGGCATACAGATGGAATAATAGCTTTCTTGGCACGCTGCTCTCACTCCTCCAGCAGTCCGTCTGTCTTCTGATTTGTATTTTGTGCTCTGCACGTTTTGAAAAAAAAACACCCTTTCCTTTTATAGGTAGAGCGCGGGTGTCTGAGAGAGTACGGCACCAACTACCGGCTGAAACTTTGCTTTTCTCGATGATATGGGGAATCTGTGCTTAGCCTGGCCTGGTCCATAACCTGTGCTCCAGACCATGGATTACTGTCAGCCATATCTCCTTTAGTCTGTACGATCATTAGCTTCATATACATATCTGGTTTCCCATAATTGGTTTGGTCTTTGATTTAATATCAATTTTTGTAGTCGATCTACACAGCAATTCTTATCATACTGGTATCTTTTCCTACCTTTTTCTCCAAAACGAAATCAGGTAGCAAGTTTTCCTTGGACATGCATATGGTTTGTCTTTTCCTTCATAAAACGAGACCAATATCATCTCTTTCTGTCATTCCGTTCTTTTGTAATCCATCTAAGTCTATGTTCTTCAATGCACACGAACTCCATTTGTTTATTTCGCCATTATTACCTGCTCAACGCAAGCGAGCGTTCGCGGTTTCTGATTGGCCAAGACACTTCCCCTCTTTTTCATTCATAACAAGGCATAGTTTATCATGCTATATGAAGAAACCCGGTAATAGCATTGCAAGGCGGTCCTTTTTCTGGAATCCCCAGGGTAAGAAAAACAGAGTAAAACAAAAAATATAAACACACTGAAGGGAATTAGACAAATTTGAAGTAGAAGAACACATGGAAAGACCACGAAAGTGCAGCACATGACAGGAGGGCTCGGCGTGTGTTTATATGCTCCACATGAAAGGTGTTGAATGAAATACACTTAATGGCATTAGTAGAAGAAAACAGTATAATAATTTTTTTAAAACCTTGATACAATGTTTGCAGTCAATACTGTCCCAGAACTTACAGAATGGTATAATATAAGTTCTTGACAGATATAAACTAGAATTATGCCTAAATAAACAAAGATTAGTCAAGATGCTTTTATTATAGTGAAAACAAAGATTATAGAGCATATAAAGATCAGTTGTTACAAGAAGTGGTTTCTGTCATCATTTGTTTGACATGATGAGGTTGCCAGCCACCATATTACTCGCCTTCATGACATGCCTGATGGTGTAATAGTTCCATTCTTACTTTGTCTCTTCACAGACCCACTGGAATACACTGGACTATGAGTTAAAACAAAAACAATTAAACATTACCATAAGTAAACATAATAACAGGTAAAGATAATAGCATAGCAGACGCTCCCGACGGGTAGTCAAGTGTTGCAGACTTCATCTATATTAGGGCTCAGTTTTTTGCGGTATAAGTCATTGTCTCATTTCCACGCTGCTTTAGTCTTCCCTACCTCAAGAGTAGAGTAAGAGTCAGGTACTCAATTTTACAGCTTGGTAGACTAGAGTGTGGCGCGACCTGGTTTAGAACTAGGTTCCGTTGCCTCCGGGCACTTATTCTTATAATTTTTTTGGAAAAACAAATGACTGTGAGAACAACAAGTAAACATAACCTAAAAAATTAAGGTATCAACCATGACAATGAATAGAATAACACAAGTGTTAAACAGTGCAATATAAAACCTAATACACTCAAACATTTCAAGAGAACAAATAGTTAGTACTTAAAAATCATGACATTAACTGCGGGAAACAATAACAAGATAATACTTGAAGAAACACCCCTACAAACTAAGATTATGCCTTAATACACAATGGTTAGTTTAAATAATACAAGCTTTGATTATAGTTCATATAAATAAAGATTATTGCGAAATAAAGATCACAATCATTACAAGCAAGGATTGATTCACAAACACAAATTACAGTACAAACTACAAATCACATAAATAAGGATTACAATCCATAAGTAAGGATTATTTACACTCCATACAAACTAGCAACAACATTAGTTACTGACGCTGCCATCTCAATCTTCTACCGCACACAACTTCGACTTCCGAGACATTTTCACTTATCAAAGCTATTTCTCAATCAAGCAAACACGATAGGAGAAAAGAAATGAAAATGGGAAAAAAGAAAAAGATTTTCACAAATGATTACTTGATTCCCCCGACATAAGCAGATTTAGAATAATTGAAGTCCTCTCCTTTAATCAATTTTTTGAGCCGATCGTCTCAAACCACCTGTAACTTTAAATTGGCTCAATTGGCGTTTAAAAATGCAATTTGCTTATGTAATTGCACAAGTTATTGATCGTCAAAAATTATTTTATTGCCAATAATTTTTGGGGTAACAAAACTGAATATATCCTACAAGAACTAAGTAGGCCTAATAATAATACAATCATGAAGACTGGACAAAAAATTTAATACAATGATGAAGATGAGCAAAAGGCTAAGTGCTTTGTGTACATTTTAAAATCTAGGAAACTTGCAAGTCATGGACATTTTACTGTCTTAACAGTTCTTAAATGATCACCTTGTAGGGCCTATAACAAAAAAAAACTAAAAGTTTTCTGTAGGCCTAGGCCTATTAAAAATTTCATAAAGTCACATTATCACAATAAACTCACAGCATACTCCGCAGTGCACACCAATTGTGTCTTCCCAACGGCCTTTCTTTGTTTTTAACATCTCTTCTGCACTGTTTAAGAGTATCCCAATTATTTCACAAGTGGAAAATTATGAAGGTTAAAAACTTTAAGACGGACGGAAAGAGAGGGGATGAGCATGGGAGAAAGTACAGTAAGGGGTCTTAACAGTTTGAACATCGATCTAAACCGAAGCGAGCGATGAAAACTAGCGTTTTGCGTCGTTGTATAAAACTAGTTTCTGCATTCAAATATCACCCTCTGACATTTTATGAAGAGTAAAAACGTGTCACGAAAGTGTGATGGGTGCTGCAGACGTGAAAATGGCTCTTCTATAAGGTGAGAGCGATTCAACGGGTGGATTCTTTCCTCTTATTTTTTTAAATTTTGGGACAGGTATTGTTACTCGGTAATTGTTACCTGGCCATTAGGCTTCAATATTTTTTAAATGTTTAGCCTATAAAAAAAATACAGGAAACTAAATAGTGAGAAATGCAAAATAAAACAATTACTACTTGTTATCGGTACAGTTTTTGTACTCAAGTTTTGTCTCACGGTAACAAAGACTGAGGGAATTCATCGCTTAGACGTGCGGCCTTCCGTGGCCAGCTCCGAGCCTGGGAGTCTAGTAACGCGAGTCACAAACGGTAGCGACGTACCAGTGTAGGAATGCATGCTTTTAAGACTCAAAAACATATTTAAAAGTCAAACAAAGTTGCTTGTGTACTCACCCGTGTCTCTGATTAACTTTTCATAATAAAGTCCAAGCGAAATTTGCACGAAAGCAAGTACACAACTCGATTTACCACAAGTCATTGATGCTTCTGTTCAAAGATGGCGGTGAAACACGAGTATTTCCGAAAACTCCCGAGATCGTCCAAAGGTATCCGGAAATGTAGTTTTAGCTAGCTCGTAAAACCCCGCCAAAACAGAACAGAAGTGAGGCAGAAGGTGAGGTAGGCGGGGCCACACGAACGTTTCTGCTGGCATCCCGAGGGTTACCTTTCTGGAAGTGTTCTGTAGCCAGGGGTCCGGAGAAACACAACACGAGGCTTCAATTTTTTGTTCTTCTTATCTTCTATATGTACGTTGAGTGTACGCGCGGATGGCGTATTTTTCAACGCTGGCTGAAAATATCCTTCTTTCTAAATCTGTGAAAATTTGTCGATGCAAAATTTGTCTTATATTCAGAGGCGTACTGAAAGTATTTGGCACCCGGGACTGATTTTACCTTTGGCATCCCCCTCCCTCCCATAAATAAACACACAGAAAAAAATGTTATGCTTGCATGTATATTTTAAAACATTGCAGTAACAGTGTCCGGTAGCACCCCCCCCCCCTTTCTGGCTGTCACCCAGGGCGGACCACCTCTATCGCACACCTCCTCCCCCTTATTACGCCACTGCTTATATTGGACTACTGTTTTTTCATTAAAATTAAATATTTCTTACACTTCTGATTTCCTGAGTAGTTGTAATTTCTGGCGTGAATAATAAATTATAGTGTTTCATTTTTGTTTATCTTGTACGTGATTGAGAACGCAAAAGCGATTTTGCTTTCTGTTGGTGTGTATGTGTGTGTGTGTGTGTGTGTTTTTTTTTTTTTTTAACGTAACGATGTTCTGAGGTGTCTGTACCTGTTGTACAGGTGAATCTTGTCTTATTTATGCGACTGTTATGGTGTGTGGTCTGCCTTACCTTAAGCCTGGCGTCTGTTTGTTTCTGATGATGTACCTTTTCCACTGAATGCCTGGGGTTTGCTTCTGATATAAGTGATGGATGTGCCTGTTTCACCTTTACGTCTGGTGTATGTGTCTGTTTATTATGTAAGCGGTGTGGGCGTACCTGCGTTTACCCGTATGTGTCTGTTTCTGATTAAGGGTGATGAGTGTACTCGTTTTACCTGTTCAATTCTGCTGTACACATGGATGTGGTGCAGTGGCGTCTCGTGAGTTTGGGCAGAAGTATTGCAGTTAACGGCTGGAAGAAACGAGACAGCTTATAATAGCAAAAATACGCTTAAAACTGGATAGGACGAACATTGAAGAAACCTGTTGAAAGCGTTACAAGATAGTCTTTGTTTTGGAATGCCCTGGGTAAGAGATGTTTAGAAGCGATCGGGGAAGACAACTGGAGACTGAAATAAAAAAGACTTGGAAAGACCTTTAGCGGATGACACGTGACAGGAGGACTTATCATGAATTTGTCGAAGGCCTATGCTTCTTTGGGAGTTGAAGGGTGCTTAATAAATAAATTTATGAACGTTATAGTTTTGATAACAGTAAAATACATGTCCAGGAGGTGACAACTAAAATCTACCGGATGTGTGTTAGTTAGGCCTCCTTGTCTTGGCGAAGAACAACAACATTTAGTACAACAATCCAAATGTTGAACATTTAAAAAGCGTTACCTAAGTAATTTGTCACCTGATGGCGTGTGCTTTATAATGCCGCCGCTCCTCAATCGATGAATGATACATTCTAATCATATCAAAACAATTCAATAGCTTATTTTGCCACTCCCTAAACGAAATCGGCCCTGGTTAAAGCCCGCACCCCTAACTACTGTTACGCCACTGGCTGCACATACATCTGTGATAAAGTGTTCCTAGGCTTTATCTCTTTCAACATTTTTTAAGTTATCTTTCCTAATAACGGCTTTTACTTAAGTGTAACTTTAAGCACAACGTTGATATTTCCCAACTTTACTTTATCTTGTGGAACACACCTAGCTCGATAGACAACTTATTGTTTGGTGCGGGAGACGGCCGTCTAGGCAATAGAACGAATGCATTTTAAGGCTGAATCCCCTGTTTGAACAAAGCGGTTGTCACCATCCTCGGATACAATAGGGCCAGCCGCTGACGGTAGTAAACAAAGGACTCGTGACACGAACATGAATGTTTGTTGCCAGATGGTAGACTATGATAGCGGCTAATAAACTTAGATGTCGTGTACGTGGCGAGACAAGGAATGAATAGATAAAAGGAAAGTCACTCGAGGACCATCCGACAAGGAGTCAAAAGACGCAGATGATATGTCGCGACAGAAGGCTTGGTGGGCAGGAGCGGAGAATTTCTATAGCAAGCGGCCAATCCAAAACCACGGCTTGTCTAGCAACCGAACACCTAGCATGGAGTGACGAGTTGGTTACGAGAGCCCACCCACTTTTCGCGACTGACATGCACTGATATAGCACGCGTGCATGCCGATGTCGCAGGGCAAGATGGACGACTAGTAACTGGAGCAGATGGTTCAGCCATAGGACACAGTCCACGACTTCTCAAAAATTGACAACCCGAAATATAACGACAAGTTCGCCTGAAGTCGGTACGGATTTTCCAACACACGCGGAGCGTAGAGTTTCTCATACCATAGCCTGTTCACAGCCTGTTCCATAATTTCATTCCTGTGTGAATATATAATTAATATATGTGTTTAATGTTAAATAAGGGTCTTACGGAATTTGCGAAAAGAAAAGAAGGTTAGTAAATCTTACAAAAATTATTATTAATTTTTTTGTTTTCATTATTTAAGATTGCTTTTTGCATTTAGTCTCATAGTTAAATGTGCGAAAGACTGTCTTTTTCAATTACTTCTATTCGGGACCGAAGACGCATCAAGAGAGATGAATGCAGTAAGCGACCCATAGCCTTTTTCAAAATCAGGCAGCAGACATGTTCCTGAGACAACTGTCAACGGTTTATCGAAACTAAAGAGATTTCCAAGCGTTGAGGGACATTATATCTTACAAGTTCTCACTACGATACGTGCAAGAGTTTCACCAACGCTTATTCGTCTTAGAGATAACCCAGACGACATATCATACACTTACATTGGACAGGAGAGTGCAGTTCACTCAAAATGACAGTCTTTGCATACCTGTATATAATCATATAGTGGAGCAAAGTTGAGTGACACATAGACAGTGTAGAGTGGTCATCAGTGTGGTAACACTTAATACATTACCTTATCACTTTACTAAAGCTCCTGGTCAAGACAACTTAAGCGCAGAGCTATTTAAAATTAACCTTGAATTTTCAGCTGAACTCTTAGAACCACTCTTTGCACAAATCTGGAAAATGGAGACAACACTTTTTGAGTGGAAGAAAGGAACAATTATCAAATTACCAAAAAAAAAAAAAAAAGAGGGATCTTACAGACTGCAACAACTGGAGAGGAATTACGCTCCTCTCAGTTCCCAGCAAAATATTAAGCAGGATAATTATCCACAGAATATCAAAAGTAGTAGATTATAAATCGAGGAAGGAGCAAGCAGGATTCAGAAAGAAGATGCGCAGATCATATTTTCACTATCAGGAATATAATAGATCAGTGTTCAGAAGGGCAAAGACAACTATATACAAACTTTATCGATTTGGAACAGGCTTTTAACAGCATAAACAGGGATAGTTTGTATAAAATGCTATGGGATCCCTAGGTGTATTGCTTCCATCATGAAAAGTCTCTATGCTAACTTTACATGCAGAGTTGGGATGAGCAACGTTACTTTTGAAGTGAAAACAGGCGTACGACAGGTTGCCCCTTGTCAACCATTATATTATTGACACTCATAGACTGATTGATGCGCAAGACAACAGAGCATACTCCCAGAGGAATAAAATGGACAATGTTCACAACACTGGAAGATCTAGATTACGTAAACAATTTTTGCGCTACTCTCACATTCATTTCAGGACATTCAAGAAAAAACAGACAGACTAAATAAATATATCCAACAAGTGAGAGTGAATACCATTCTGAAGAAGATAGAAACTATGATACTCAATGTAATGAATCCTGAGCCCATAAAAATAAGGAACCAAAAACTACAACAAACAAATACATTTACATATCTAGGAAGCATAGAAGCACCAGACAGCGGAACAAGCAAAGACATCAGTAACAGAATGAATAAAACCAGAACAACCTTTGCAGATTTAAACAACATTTTAAAATCTTCTCAGTACAACACAAACACCTTCTTCTTCTTCTTCTTGCGATCGCATCTTTGATTTTTACCCCGTCAGACGAGTTCTCATGATGAACTTGACCGAAGTCTGATGTTTACACCGTCAGACGAGTTCTCATGATGAATTCGACCGTTGTCTGATGTTTACACCGTCAGACGAGTTCTCATGATGAACTTGACCATTTGTTACGTGAAGGACTTTGAGTAGTCATTGATATCCTGCAATTTGTATTATTGCTTATTCGTTCGCAACTAATTATGTTCCAAAACAGAAACTTTTTGCTAAGAAAAGTCAAATATTGAGTTTACTCTCCCTTGAAAGGATTCAGGAAAGTCCGCTATGGACGAAATTGAGTTTTAACTTCGCACTTGATTGAATGGTGTCTTCATGTTTCGAACTCCTACGCAGCACGATTGTTAAATAGTCTTCCGAGAGTTCCTATTCTTGGTGTTGCATCGAGGGGGGGAAATAGATTTGTCGTCTATGCTTCAGAACTATCTCGTGGCCTGAATTTAATGTTGTATTGTTTGTCTGGGGGTAGGGAACGGAGTGCTGTCTTATATCTTCTAATATCTTTACATATCGTAAGTCGAACACTATAACGATTCTGTTGTCGCTTAGAAAGGTCAAAGGGCCTGTTCACGGCGGATGTAGTTATGTGTCGCTAGGGGAGACTTGTGTTTTGCTTCGGACCTGATGATGGGGGGGCTGTAGTGTTTTCTGTATGAGGCTTGTTCGCCGGAATAAAACAGTGATTCGATTGTATGTGTAGGGGGGGAAAGTGATAGTTCGTCATAGGAACACTATCGTGTATGCTTTCGTATGAGACCAAGTGTTTAATTCTTATTGCCAAGGAATGGCAGAACATATTTCTGATCCAAGGTAAAAAAAGCATTCTTCTGAACTTTACGACAGCCATCGTTTTCGATCATAGGAAGACGCTCGATTTGTACGTCTGCTGTGGGTCTCTTACGAAGCCTAATCGTTAGCGACTGGCAGACGTGAATTTGTACGTTTGCTCATTCATACTTAACCAGATGAATTAGTGTTACTATAATCTTCTTAGCAGCAAGATATTTGGTATGATGAAGTCAATTGTGGTCATGATAGAATTATACAGGGGTCTCGCTGCAATGAGAATCATTTAATGAATGGGGACTAAGTTTAATACGATTAGATTGTCTGTATCCAAAAACGTGAGTGACAGCTCACCAGAAGCCATCTTGTTATAACAAATTATTTTTGGGACTATCAGGAAGAGAAAGGGCTGCCTTTGATGCCCAGTATTCTATCGCTTGATTAGTGTATCCAGAGAGATCACGGCTTACAGCGGATGAGTTTTTAATACCCGGGATTAATAGCGGTTCAAATCTGATTAATGAAAAATATTTATGCTGAAAATTATTTAATAGGTGGCGTCCGCCTGACAAGGTTAGGTCTTAGAAGCCATCTTGAATATTGTTTTATAAACGTGTCGTTAAATGTTGGTAGTAAAACCTCATTTGAATTATTTGTTTATCAAAAGATCTGGACGTCGAATGGTCATTATGCCAAACCCTGAGTGCTTACTTGTCACTTATGGCATGTCACTGTCAGTGCTTGTCTACTACATTTCAGCGTTTATTATTCAACGAGTGCCAATGTATCGTCTGGCATTGCACAGACCATTTAATCAAATTGTACCTGATGTATTATGCCACTGCTGTGATTTGTCACTGTATCCGTGCTGTCGAATTTGTTTTACGTCCAAATCTAAACTGGTAAACACAAAAAGGACACAGCCAGTTGGCAGACGTCGACTGACTTCCCAGTGCCATTGTACCATAGAGGTGAGATAAAATGAACCATTTATCAACTTTCGAACTCCATTTCATCATTCGAGGTATTTGATACTAGTCTCACTCTATGCCTACACACCATGCGTAGGTCGAGTTGACTTTTCCTAGTCCTAAACAATCTGACGGAGCAACGCTGGGGCCAATATAGTACTTGAACATTGTAAGCTTCCACAACCACCATACCTCTGTGTACGGAGCAGACGCTGGTTCTGTGGGCCATACAACAAAGTGGGTTTACATATGGTTAGCTGTACCACTAAACCATAGTCTATATAGACTGTGGTGTCCTGTAGTTCTATAGATCGGGGTGTCAGGTGGAAAAGGGAACAATACAAACTTCATATCACTTACACCACTCAACCAGTATATATAGAAAACAGAATTTAACTCTTGGTGGGAATTAGCAACAAAGAGATATTTAACAAATGGGTGAGCCAGCTTTCTGGGTTTTTGACCTCGCAGAAGTTGTGAATAGTCGTAACAGACTACCGATAAACAGGACCATTTCATGTGGCTGATACGACACAGGTTGCAAGTATTAGTTTGATAGTGTGCTATTTTTTCAACACTTTGTAACGTTGACCTAATTCAATGTGAAATGCCAGTTATTCTAGGTCAGCGTTGTTTGACATTTTTACGCTAGGGAACATTAAACAGAGTTTCACAAAAGTACAGAGATGATACTTTGAAAAGGCCCACTTTAATTCTGTTCTATTGTTGCAGTATCGTGAATGTTGAAACATAAGTGCGTAAATTTCATCGTTGGACTTCTGATACTTAATATTGTTGAACATTGGGTATTGATTAGTATTGTAAGGATTAAGGGTGGGCTAAGGTGGCAGTTTACTTTGTTTATTCAGAAACTGTAGGGTGCCATTATATTTATGCGAACTTGCTGAAACATCTTTCCAAGACACGGATTTCATTAATTTAAATTTGGCGTGTTAGGGTGATTATAACAATGAGCATCCTATCTGCAACCACAGTGTGCTTTTATATTTACACCACGTGATATATATGCATCTATGATTATATGTTATATAATTATTTGCATTATTGTATAGTATATTAGTTTATATTCAGTGGGGATAGCTGGACTAAAGGGAGTCGGTAAGCGGGTTGTGTTTTAAGTTGGGCGGTGTTCCTAAAACTAAAAGTTATCACCCTCGTACGTCATTAGAGGTTCCGGTTGTGGGAGTTTTCTTTAGGTGGACAAATTCCCTTCGAATTGGAATATTTTGCTTGCAACAAACTAGTTGCTATTTTGTGACTAGCTGTTGAAGACTGTAATTATTGTTATTTTTGTAATATTTCTGGTGTTCTTTTCGAGTTTTGTTTTTGTTTTGTTTGTAATTTGTGGTCTACCTTTTTCTATCTTTAGTTTCTATTCACAATTTTTATTCATATTACTGTGACGTCATTTTTGTTGTTGGGTTATTCCTTGCAAGATTCAGTGATTTATTTCATGATTTCCCTATTTGATTTATTTATGATTCATTGCAAATGTTTTTCAATTTATGGTCAAGTCTGGATTTGTTATCTTTATGTATGCTCTGTTGGTTTGAACATAGTGTTTTGGGTATAGGTATATTTCATAAGGATTAAAGACACTTATTGCTTGTGGCAACTGCGACACCTTGGGGGGTATGGTCGGTTAAACCAGTAACTTTATTATTTATTTACTGGTTTACCCAGTGAAATTGGGCGTATGGACAAGACCTTGTATACGTTGGGGAGGCTTGTGGGACCCCACACTGGTGGAATGTGTGTGGTTAATTCATTAATGTTATATGGTACTTTGAAACAATATATTAGTAATATTATTGTGTCAAGTAGTTAGTGTTATTGTTAGACATCATGTCTAATTAGAATACTTCATTGCACAAGGGGTTGAAAGTCCACTTGATAAAGACTGGTCAACCAAACCCTAGAAGAATGGGCAGTTGCTCCATATGACAAGACATTAGCTGCTGCTGCAGAGGAAAGATTAAAGCTCTAGCTGAATGAGAGAAGGATTAGCAGCTGAGAGAATAAGACTGACAGAGAAGCTACTGCTGCTGATGAAACAAAAGAAATGGATAAATCACAATATGCTAACCAATTAGCAGAAAACTTGAAAGGTGAATCTCTGACTAGGTTATGCCTTGTAGGAGAAGCAGATAAGGATAATTATGATGTCATTAGGGCGGCTTTGATAAAGAAAATACCAGCTAAGTGAGGAAGGCTATCGCCTTTTGTTTAAGACGATGGTGCCTGAGACAGGTGTAGAATTCTCAGAATTCATTGCAAAGGCACGTCTCACAGTTGATCGTTGGATTGAGCTTTCCAAAACAGAAAAAACGTATGAAGGACTTGTGGATTTGTTGCTCAGAGATAAGATTATGTCATGTGTTAACAAACCATTCCTTGAATTTATACATGAGCGTAAACCCAAATCACTAAAGGAAATGGAAGAATATTGTTCCCAATATGTCACTGCACACCCCGACGTGACTTTTGGCAACACTAAGATTAAGGAGAGTATGCCAGTTGCTTCAGCAACACCATACAATCCCAATTATTCACACAGATTTCAGGGACCCCAAAACAGATTTGAAAAAAAAGGTAACCATAATAGTTATCAAAACCAAGGTAACCAATCATTTCAGGGTTCTTCTTCGAAGAACTGGAGACGAGCTGATAGCTCTCGACACAGGGGTGGTCATAATTATAGGAATTTCCGTAGAGGAAGTAATTATAGAAACTATCCGAGTTATCCGTCTTGGAGTCAACAAGATCATAATTACAGAGATACTCATTATAATGAATATGATAATGGTAACCAAGAGAACTATGACTCAAACCCAAATAGGGGTTACAATAGAGGTAACAATAACTACAGAGGTAATAATAACCGAGGTAGATCTCAAAACAGAAGACATAAACCACATTTTCAGGCAAACTCTGCACAGCAAGAGTCTCATGAAGCCTATAAACAGAGTAAAGATAATAATGACGCTAGTAATATGGCATGTTCCGCTTTTGATTTTGGGAGAGCATCTCAGTGCCCCCAATGCAAAACATTATTTGAGCCAACCACAGTGTCTACTTTAAGCTGTGGCCATCCTCTTCCTGCTCTTCCTGCATCAGTCGCGCATATTGGAAGAGGTTCTCTTGTCCTACATAAGGGTTTAGTACATAACAATCCAGTCTCCGTTCTATTTGATTCTGGATGCACCACAATTGGTGTTAGGCAGTCACTCGTAGATCCTTCCCGTGCCACTGGACAAGTAGTCAAATGTGTAACATTTGGCGGCACATTAGAGAAATACTCTACTGCTATCATTAGGATTGCTACTCCTTTCTTTACAGGAGATGTACACGCATGTCTTCTTCCAAATCCGATCGCTGACCTTATCATCGGTCGCATTCATGGAGTCAAAGAATGCACTCCGCAACAAATTTCCGCGTGGGAAAAGCAAAACATGCAGATTGCTAACGCTGTAGTCACTAGAGCTCAAGCTCTTAATATGCCTCAAACTTCATCTACTGAAGATAATGAAGTGCATAACCAAGATGATCCCTTGGTAATTTCTCGTGACTCGTTTATAAAACAGCAAGAAGATGATCCCACTCTGAAGAAATTCTTCATTCTTGCAACTAAAGGTGATCCGAATAAAGACACAAGTCGTAAATCTTGGATTACAAAGAAGAATGGCGTACTTGTACGTATGGTTCAAGACTCCATTACGTCAAGTCATTCTCAAATCCTGGTTCCCAAGAATTTGAGAGTTAAAATTTTGCAGCACGCTCACGACTCTCAGTGTGCTGGACACATGGGTTTTTCCCGTACTAAGTCAAGAATTCTTGCGGCTTTCTTTTGGCCATTGGTAAACAAGGACATACGGATTTATTGTCGATCTTGTAAAGTATGTCAGGAAGTTAAATCCAAAGGTCCACGCCATGCTGCACCCATTCAGGCGGCAGACATTCCTATTCGGCCGTTTCAAAAAATGGCCATAGACATTATTGGTCCATTTAAGATCAAGTCTGCCAGAGGACATCAGTTTATCTTGACGTGTGTTGATATGTGCACACGTTGGCCAGAGGCTATTCCTCTGAAGAGCATTACTACTGCTGATATTGCAGATGCTCTTTGGCTTATATTCTCTCGTCTGGGTTTCCCCGGAGAGATATTATCAGACCATGGCACCCAACTAATATCAGATACCATGTCTCAAGTAATGTCTACTCTGCAGATAGATAGATCTTTAAGTAGTATCTACCATCCAATGTCTAATGGGATGGTCGAACGCCTTAATAGAACACTTAAAAACTTACTAGGGAAGATAACTGAGGATCATCCTCAAGACTGGGACAGAGTTTTACCTGCGGCCCTCTTCGCTTACAGAGAGGTCCCCAATGAACATACAGGGTTTTCTCCCTTTGAACTTGTCTTTGGCGCGCGTCCGCGCGGTCCTATGTCTTTGCTCCATGATCTCATAACAGCTGACAATATTGACGATGACACAAAGTCATCTTACGAATATGTCATCGCGTTGAGACAAAAGATTATCGAAGCATGCAAATTAGCAACTTCTTCTTCTGAATTTGCGAAACAGAAGGCAAGGCAATTTGCCAATAAGAAGAGATGCTTACGACAACTTTGTCCTGGTGACAAAGCATTTGTATTACTACCTTGTAGGGAAAACAGACTACTTATTTCTTGGAAAGGTCCGTACGATATAATATCGAAAATTTCCGATGTCGACTATATTGTCGATATTGATGGGAAGCATAAAACCTTCCACATCAATATGCTTACTGAATTCCATGAACGTCCGGATTATTTACAACCCATTTTCCAAGCAACGGACGATTCTCCAGTACAACATGGTCATTACTCATCACTGTCCGTGATACAGGATGAGGAAACGAGTTTTTCAGATGTAAATCTTCCTCTTCCAATGATCCCACTTCATTCTTGTGAATCATGGAAGAACGTTACTGTCTCTCCTGATTTGTCTCTAGGAGAACAGCGACAAGTTTCAACTATGTTGCAAACATTTCAGGATGTACTCACTGACATCCCTGGACAAACTCATGTCATTGAACATGACATTGTTCTAACTGACCATACTCCTATTAGGGTTAGACCTTATCCTATCCCTATACATTTTCAAGCACAGGTCGAGAAAGAGTTGGATGAGATGATAGATTTGAAAATAATCGAACCATCCTCCTCTGCATATTCTTCGCCGATGGTTATTGTTCGGAAAAAAGACAATAACATACGTCTTTGCGTTGACTATCGCAAATTGAATCAAGTAACGAAGTTCGATGCCGAACCTATGCCTTTACTGGAAGAGCTACTTACTCGACTTTCCAAATCTCATTTTTTCACAAAACTTGATTTGTCTAAGGATATTGGCAAGTACCTTTATCTGAACGCGCCAAACCTCTCACGGCTTTTTCAACACCTAGAGGTTTGTTCCAATGGAATTTTATGCCTTTCGGTCTTATGAACGCACCAGCTACATTTGTACGCATGATGCGCCGAATCCTATCTTATCGGTCAGATGTCATTGCATATCTAGACGACATCTGTCTTTTCAGCGATACTTGGGAAGGTCACTATTCAGGGTTAGATGAATTGCTGTCTACTTTGCGCGAGCACAACCTGACAGCGAAACCCTCTAAAGCCTATATTGGTTTTAGCGAAATTTCTTTCCTAGGCCACCGAGTTGGTCATGGTTTCCTAAAGACAGAAGACCATAATACTAGTAAGATACTTAACATCTCTATCCCTAAGACTAAAAAACAGGTGAGAAGTCTGTTAGGTCTTATTCAATTTTATGGCAGATTCATTCAGAATCTATCCTCTATCATGGCACCTCTTTCTATACTTTTAAAGAAAGGTTCGCCTAATATGGTCCACTGGTCTCAGGAATGCCAATCCTCTTTGGATAAGATTAAAACATTGTTCTCAACACCACCTATTTTAGTGTTACCTACTAAAGATAAGACATTTGTTCTTCGTAGTGATGCTTCATCCACTGGGATTGGAGCGGCACTAATGCAAGAGTACTCTGGAACTCTGCATCCTGTAATGTATATTTCCAGAAAACTTAATGCGGCAGAAAGGAATTATTCGGTTTTAGACCGTGAGCTATTAGCTATGGTTTGGTCAATTCTCAAACTACAAAGATTCCTTCTAGGCGCACATTTCATAGTAGAAACCGACCAAAAAGCTCTTACTGCTATACAGAGTAAGAATTTGAAGAGCTCGAGGTCTACTCGATATGCAATTGCTCTTCAACCTTTTCATTTCTCTGTGCGAGCTATTCGTGGATCAGATAATGTGATGGCAGACATTCTGTCAAGATGCCCACATGATTCCACATAACTATTAGGTCTTAGACTTCTTGATATGTCTAGGTCTATAGTAGTTCCTTTCTATATCAAGATAGATACACATTTGTAATTTAATAATATAATGATTATATCACTACTTAGCGGTTCAGTGATGTTTATTCACCGCTGTGCTTTAATGATTTTTCTTCATAAATCATAAATTTAAGATATCTAATACGAAATTATGGTATGAAATATTTTATGCATTGTATAATTGCCATAATTGTATTATACGTGGATCACACCCTCCTGGAAAAATTTACTTGTAGAGAAATAATTTCTCTCAGATTATGAGATATATTCTCACCAGTCGCTCCATAAGTCGACTTAGCCTCATATTAGGCGTTATAATTATTCCTGAATCTGCGCATTACCCATGCGTTGTGAGCCTATTGTACGTTGCTCCTAGATGTATTTCCAAAAAAAAAAAAGTTCCATTTTTTTTCCCGGGAGGTGTGGTAAGACTGTTACGTGCAGTCTTTGATATCTTGCAATATTGTACATTTGTATGCTCATGAAGGTTTATGGCAAATAATGAGAAAATTCAATTTTGATACCAACATCATAGATATCATTGAAGCACTATACAAGGACGCAAGCAGTGCTGTTTTTGCAAGCAATGACATTGGAGAATTTTTCAAAACAACTGTAGGAGTTCGCCAGGGATGTATCCTGTCACCAGTGCTCTTTAACATTTATCTAGAACATATTATGCAGGAGGCTCTCTACGATTATAAATCAACCATATCGATTGGAGGCCGACCTCTGTGTAATCTACGTTTTGCTGATGATATTGATCTGATAGCTGGAACAGAATCAGAACTTCAAGACCTTACCTCTAGACTGGAAAAAGTAACAAGAACATATGGGATGGAAATTAATATAGAAAAAAGCAAGATATTGGTGAATAGCCATAAGAAACATGTTCCGACCAACATTACGTTAAATGGGCAAACGTTAGAAGAAGTTAACACCTTTAAATATCTCGGGTCCACTATATGTAGTGATGGAAGATCAAATAAAGAAATCAAGACAAGACTTGAGATGGCCTCAGCTGCCATGACAAGGTTGAATGTGATCTGGAAAAGTAACATCAGTTTTCCTGTGAAGATCAAATTATACAAATCACTTGTATTATCTATTCTCTTGTATGGGTGTGAGGGCTGGACACTCACTGCAGATACGGAGCGAAGGATTCAGGCTTTCGAGCATAAATGTTACAGAAGAATTTTGCGCATTTGCTATAAAGAGCACAAAACAAATGTCTATGTTAGAGAGAAGATAAACACCTATGCAGGCCATCAAGAACCACTTTTGTCAATAGTGAAACGTCGAAAGCTTGCCTGGTTTGGGCATGTAACTCGTCATGACTCCCTTTCGAAAACGATCCTCCAGGGAACAGTCGAAGGTAAACGGAGAAGAGGAAGGCAAAGAAAATCCTGGGCTGATAACATCAAAGAATGGGCAGGACACGGTTTCTCCACACTTGTACGCATTGCTGAGAATAGAGAGCAGTGGAGGACCCTGTCTGCTGATGCTTCCACCATGGCACCCCTACGACCCATGACGGGTTATGGGTTGAGATGAGATGAGATGATGCTTGTTATGTTCGCAAACATTTTGTAAACAAAATAGAAACTCTTTTGCTTAAGGAAAAGTCAATATTGAGTTACTTCCCCTTGAAAGGAGTCTCAGATCGAACTCCGCGGACGAATCCAGTTTTACTGCGATTTATTCTTGGTTTTGGGTAGAAATAGATTGTTCTTGCTTCAGAATATCTATGGCCTGAATTTATGTGTATTGTTTGTCTGGGTAGGACGAGTCTGTCTTATATCTGTATATCTTTACATATCTAAGTCGAACTATATGTTCTTTGTCGCTAGAAAGGTCAAAGGGCTGTTCGGCGGATGTGTCGCTAGGGAATTGTGTTTTGGCTTCGCCCTGATGATGGGGGGCTGTCGTGTTTTCTGTATCGGCTTGTCGCCGGAAAAAAAGTGATCGATTTATGTGTAGGGGAAAGTGATAGTCGTCTAGACCTATCGTGTATGCTTTACCCCAGTGTTTATTCTTATTGCCAAGGAATGGCAGAATCATATTTCTGATACCAAGGTAACAAAAGCACTTCTTATGAACTCTCTTACGAAGCCATCGTTTTCGATAGGCAGACGCACGATTTGTACGTCTGAGGGAATACTTAACCAGATGAAGATGACATTCATTTCTAGCAGCACTATATCTTGTATGATGAAGTCAATTGTATCATGATAGAATCTACAGAGCAATGAGAACATTTAATGAATGACTAACTTTAATACAGATTCATTGTCTGTATCCAAACGTGAGTGACAGCTCACCAGAAGCCATCTTGTATACACATATTTAAGGACTATCAGGAAGAGAAAGGGATGCCCCGTATTATCGCTTGATGAGTCCAGAGATCACTGCTACAGATGCGAACCCATTACTAGCGGTTCAATATGATTATATGAAAAATATGTGCTGAACATTATTTAAAGGAATCTTCGCTAGACGAGGTTAGGTCTAGAAGCCATCTTGAATATTGTTTATAAACTGACGTGCTTTGTCAGTAAACTCAGGGGATATATATATGGGCAATACCGAGTGCTTGTCTACTGACATTTCATTGTGCTATTATTCAACGAGTGCCCATGTATCATTGCAAGACCATTTATCAATTGTACCGTGATGTATTATGCCAACCTGTGATTTGTCACTGTATCCGTGCTGTCGAATGTGTACGTCCAATTAAACTGTAACAAAAAGTACACAGCAGTTGGCGTCGATGACTTCCAGCCCTACATGAGTGAGAAAAAGAACATTTATCAACTCTTCGAACTCTTTCATCATTCGCGTATTATACTCTCACTCTATGTCTACACACCACTGCGTAGGTCGAGTTGATATTCCTATTCCTAACAACCACTCTGACGAGCAACGCTGGGGCCAACAACAAGTCTTTAACATTGGAGCTTCCACAGACCACCATACCTCTTAACACTGTGGTCCTGTAAATAGTTGATGTCAGTGTGAACAAGGAACAATACAACTTCATATCTATACACCATTCAACAGTATATATAGAAACAGCATTTAACTCTGGTGGAATTCAACAAAGAGGATATTTAACACCGTTGTATGATGTTTACACCGTCAGACGAGTTCTCATGATGAATTCGACCGTTGTCTGATCTTTACACCGTCAGACAAGTTCTCATGATGAATTCGACCGTTGTCTGATGTTTACACCGTCAGACAAGTTCTCATGATGAATTCGACCGTTGTCTGATGTTTACACCGTCAGACGAGTTCTCATGATGAACTTGACCGTTGTCTGATGTTTACACCGTCAGACGAGTTCTCATGATGAATTCGACCGTTGTCTGATGTTTACACCGTCAGACGAGTTCTCATGATGAAGTTGACCGTTGTCTGATGTTTACACCGTCAGACGAGTTCTCATGATGAATTCGACCGTTGTCTGATGTTTACACCGTCAGACGAGTTCTCATGATGAACTTGACCGTTGTCTGATGTTTACACCGTCAGACAAGTTCTCATGATGAATTCGACCGTTGTCTGATGTTTACACCGTCAGACGAGTTCTCGTGATGAATTTGACCTTTGTCTGGAGTTCCTCTTTAGCTCCATACAGCTTTGCGTTTAGGGCTGAGTCATTAAGCTAGTATATCTTTCTTAACTGGTCGTACAGAGGACAATCCTGTAGAACATGCTCAGCAGTTTGTTCGTTTAATCCACATGTGCACATGTGGTGAAGCAGACAATCGTAGCTTGTGCATGTGTTTATTCAGTTTGTTATGCCCTGTCCTGAGGCGAAAAATAGTTATCTGTCCCTGCCGGTCGAGAGTGTGATAGTCATCTTTGGGTTGGTTCTGTTCTCAAAATATGTTATGAAAAAATTAAGCAGGCGTGATCTTTTTTCTCGTCAGTCCGTCTTATCATACATAATATTATTGCCATTATTTTGGTTATTTTTTGTACTAGTGGGTAACTGACACCATATTATTGCTCAGGACATCATAAGGCATCCGAATATATAATTTTTATGGCCCTATGTATTTTGGTTCATAATTCCATATTTTGGGCACAATGGGCTAATCACCTGTTTGCCAAGTCACTTCGATTACATGTCCTGCCCATGGGCCTTGTGCACTTGGGTCCCCTCTACACCTCGTTTCACGGGGTAGAAGAGGTTCCGATTATGAGATGAGATGAGAATTCCATATTTTTTTTTAGTTTTGTATCGTAATTTGAAACGTGCCCAAGGCTATGTTGCTCGAGTTGGCTTTTGTGAAATCAACGCGAGACGGCGTTCCCTAGGTTCTGTCTTTCCATCCCTCCCCTCTTTTATTCTTTCACTCTCGTCTTGGCAATCCGACTTGACCTTGCAAAAGTGTTACATTTAATCTGAAGGACGATTTTTTTTTCGAAAAGACAGTATCTTTCATTCGGCTATTAGGTTTATCAAAATCGACATGCGGGCGGGCGTAGGAGAATACTACGCTGGACTCAATTTTTATTTTCTATCTTATTTTTGACTTTATGCACTAGAATATTATCTAATTTAGCTATTGTATTGAGAATATCGTCATACATGCCTATACAGATGGATCAGCAACAAATGCTGTTAGGAATGGAGGTGCCGGTATCTTTATCTCATATCCTGACAACCACTATGAGACTAGGCACATTGCCACTGGTAAATTCTGTTCCAACTATACAGCTGAGGTTCGAGCTCTAGTGTAGTTCTGTTGTGAAAACCCTCTGGGGAACACAGACTGTGTATAGATTACAGGAAACTGAATGCTGTCACAGAAGGTCAGGTGGATCCATTACCTGATACAAATCAGCTGTTTGCTAGGCTGAACAAAGCTAAATATTTCTCTAAGGTGGATCTGAGCAAAGGCTATTATCAGATTCCAGTAAAACCTGAGGTTAGACCGTATTTAGCTTTTAGCACCTCGGATGGACATTATGAATTCAACATGTTGCCTTTTGGGTTGAAAAATGCTCCGAGTGTGTTCTCTAGAATGATGCGAAAATTGTTGGATCCCCTGAATAATCCATATATCACGAATTTCATGGATGATATTCTTATTGCTACAGAAACATTTGAGGAACACATTAACTCTCTGAATATGTTGTTGGATAGACTCAGGGAGGCAAATTTGACGGCTAGACCGACCAAATGTTGTATTGGATGTAAAGAGTTGGAATTTTTGGGACACACAGTATCTCAGGGAAACATGACCCCTGACCCCAAGAACTTGGAGAAATTGAAGAAAGCTCCGAGGCCACAGACAAAAAAAGATGTGAGATCTTTTGTCTCGTTGTGTGGTTTTTACCAGAAATATATTAAAAATTTTAACTCGATATGTGCACCACTGACGGATTTAACGCGCAAAGGAAATCCTGATAGAATTACTTGGTCCGCGCAGTGTGAATCGGCTTACCAAGAGTTAAAAGAAAAACTCACAAGCAAGCCAATATTGAAATTGCCCGACTTGAGTCAAGAGTTTGTTGTGAGGACGGACGCGAGTAACGTCGGATTAGGGGCAGCCCTATTACAAAGATCCAATTCACTTGATGGGGAATTAACCCCAGTTGCTTATGCTAGCCGTAAGCTGAACACAGCGGAACAAAAATATTCAACTAGTGAAAAGGAATGTCTGGCTTGATATGGGCGATAAAAAAGTTCCAAATCTATCTCTATGGTAGATCATTTAGGATTCAAACAGATCATAAACCACTTGTATTTCTGTCGCAAGCAAGACATGAAAATGCTAGGTTATTACGTTGGTCTTTGCTCTTACAGCCATACCAATTTATCATAGAATATATCCCCGGCTCGGAGAATGTAGGTGCAGACTTTTTAAGTAGACACCCATACGACGAAAATCAGAGTAGTCACCAGGCATAATGATTTAAATTTATCTATGTGTATTTCGAATTATGAACTGACATCATGTAGTCTGTTCTGAAAGTGGGGAGATATGTGACGATATTCTCAATACAATAGCTAAATTAGATAATATTCTAGTGCATAAAGTCAAAAATAAGATAGAAAATAAAAATTGAGTCCAGCGTAGTGTTCTCCTACGCCCGCCCGCATGTCGATTTTGATAAACCTAATAGCCGAATGAAAGATACTGTCTTTTCGAAAAAAATTCGTCCTTCAGATTAAATGTAACACTTTTGCAAGGTCAAGTTGGATTGCCAAGACGAGAGTGAAAGAATAAAAGAGGGGAGGGATGGAAAGACAGAACCTAGGGAAAGCCGTCTCGCGTTGATTTCACAAAAGCCAACTCGAGCAACATAGCCTTGGGCACGTTTCAAATTACGATACAAAACTTAAAAAAATATGGAATTATGAACCAAAATACATAGGGCCATAAAAATTATATATTCGGATGCCTTATGATGTCCTGAGCAATAATATGGTGTCAGTTACCCACTAGTACAAAAAAATAACCAAAATAATGGCAATAATATTATGTATGATAAGACGGACTGACGAGAAACAAGATCACGCCTGCTTAATTTTTTCATAACATATTTTGAAAAAAAGCTTTGGGTAAATAGGACTAAAAGGTACCAAGATTTTGATTGGCTGTAGTTTAAAGGAAGGCGAGTGGGGATTGGCTAACCTAACACTAAAAATATACTTGTAGTAGTAACCGTAGTATTTTGGGAATTGTTTTTGTTTTAAAGTTCGATTTAAAATTCATAGTCGTCTGCTTCTATTGGCCAGCTTAGTTGATATTGAGGAAAAATTGTTAGGCTAGGACGCCATTTCTTTAAAAAATCTTGCCGCGAGACGATGAGATCAGAAGTGTAATTCTAAATACAAATATTATAAACTTCTGGACAGGGCAGTGATAAACTGGGGCCAGATCTGCCAGTCATCGTTGTTTGTGTGTAATATTCATTGAAATTGTGGTAAGATTGAATTTATTAACCATTTTATTTAAAATAAAGTTTGAATGTGAGATACTAACATACGACTGTAAGTAAGTGAGTCGATGGCAGACTTAGGCGAAGCCTAGAGATTGATCCATCATATGATAGCCTATCAGAGAGGTGTAGAACTACAAAATTATATATGATTGTCATCAAGGAGCATAACACCTATCCTATTGTATGGAAAGATTACTGTTGGAATTGCAGAGGCGTTGTAACCATTAGGGGAGAGGAATACTGGTATACATTGTCACTTCAAAATATAATGGGACAATAGGTTGTCATTAAGAGCTGACCCTATACGTTTGTTTGTACTGTACCCGTAATTAACTGTGGAATATTATTGTATGCTGGTTATAAAGAAGGATGCATAACCTTCTTATTTCAGGGGTTTTGTGGCCCTGACAGTCACATAAAACCAGACTCGTGGGAACTGATTGATTCCTGACTTTGTTGCATAATTCTGGCACGTACTGGAGGCCATTGCCTTTTATGAAGTGAACCAGATGGTCCATCGAGCCTAGGACAAGACTTACCAGGGTTCTCCTTCGAAGTTAAGTGCCCGTTCGGCACCGAAAGTCTCAACCTCTATGAACCTCAGTTATTAACCACAAAGACTGAAATTATCAAATAAAAGAATTTCACCTGTGACAAATGAAAAGAAAATAAACGATAGGGAGTGATGATAACAAACAACCTACCATTATACATATACCAGTATTATCCTATTTAGAAAACTACACCTACACTCTTTTATTATATTAATACTTGTATTATGGACAGAAGATCCATTGTATAAATTGGATATTGTAAATAATTTCATTGATTTCACTTTTGATTGTCAATCCTGATTCAAACAAAATAGAGTCAGGATAATAAAATTGAAAAAAATTATTAACGTTACACAAAATTCGACCACTGACTTACTTAAGATAGTCTTTTAAAGTGTAGTGTGTATGTGATTGTTGTAGTACTATTGTGTTCTGTTGGATAATAAAATACTTGTGTATATGTTTAGTTGGTTAATGCATCATTACACTACCTATACATAACCCTAGACACCAAATGTAGTCATCAACGTCATCATACATTCTAGTCAAAGAATAAGTCTGAGTGAGATCATAAAGGTGGTAGCAGAAAGGTACCCTGTAACTTAACATAGTATTTATTATATTCAGGGACCTTCACAGCTGACCTCATTCAGTACACTAAGAGTACATAACAACAACATTTCTTAACATCAAATCCACCACAGCATGTATCCATGATTGTTCGGGATAGCTTTCTTAGATCATACTGTTACGCACAGATCATTTTTTGTCCAAAGTCTTTGTATAATCATTTTTTTTCGTAAAAAAATCTTTGTATGATCATTTTCTTGACTGAAATGTGTACGATATTATTTTACAGTCAAAGTGACATAACTCGAGATTTTGAGACTACTATTTTTTATGAGTTTACCTCCTCTTGGTTTGAGACACGTTCGGTCTATAATTTCTTAAACGAAGCGTGACCATATCTCCTTATTTGGTAGTATCAGTCAAGTGTTGTAGATGTCTGAAACCTGTCTTAAGGTTTTCGATTCATGACCATAAAGGGAGCGATAGTGAATGTCTCTTATCTCGTATGTTCTTAGAATCGTCTTGTGTGAATTGATACTCACGTAGATGGGTTCTGCGCATGTCTAGACTTGGAGAGTTCGATTGTGGTTTCCGCCCAGGTCGGGGAGTTGAAAAATGGTCTGAGTAGCGAGTGGACGCAATCTGCGTCTTGTGATTTTTTCTGAGGGAAATACATTGTTTTTGTGAGTTAGTTTAGCTAACTATAGACTTTTCCCAGTATTATTCAAGCCGCCTGGAGGCATATGTTTTGTGGTTGATTCCGAATAAAGGTAATTCCTCTTTATTTGAACTTTACGATGTCATCTAAAAGTTCGACATTTTTGCTGCTCTTTGCTCGCTTGTGTGATTCAAAAATGGAGAGGTACTTTGATTAGGATTTCGCCACCGGTATCTTTATACCTGAACTAGTTATATATATATATGGGTCGCTCTAGACCAAACAAGACTATTGTCTGTGTTCCAGGATTCGTTATATCAGAGATCACGTCCAAGTCAGATGGTTAGACTTAGGAATGTTATAAAGGTCGGGTTGACCTGTATTCCCAGTATGCTATTCACGTGCAGAGGATAAATGGACGTATTGTACACATCTGATCTGCTAGCATCAGGAAGGGAGTATTTATTATTATCTATGAACAGTGATGAGATGCAGCTGACACTGTTGCAGAATTTATATGTATGAACTTTAGGTACCCAGAACTGGGCTATATATTATTTATACAGCTTCACGAACCAGAACTTTATGATCTCGGATATACGGAAGCTATTTGTTTACAATATGAATATTGAGCATTGGATTCTAAATGACTATCAGCTGATTATATTGTTGAATGCAGACATTCCTTGAACTGTAGTATGTTATAACGGAGCTAACGTACCTGGCGTTTTGACGCACCATATCATTTTATATTATTTTGAATGCGTACTTCGTCGAACTATGTTGGTGATGACATATATATATCATGACTGTTTTGTGGCGTGCAATAAATGGTAGAAAACGTAAAGCGAAGTTACCATTTCTATGACTTTACACATCATGTTGCCTGTGTTGTACTCTGGGAACTATTCTACTACAACCTACACAGCAACATCATAAACCAGATAAGACACCCTATACTACAACTATATATCTAACTGGTGTCGATAGGGGTGATACTTCCAGTCAGCCTAAATCCACCGAGCAAATCGATTTCCTGATCTGTAAGGAAGAAGGACAAGTGCCGTAACAACTGTTCCGGTCTCAGAGGTACTGTTGCGGGTTCAGAAGGTCAAGTGCCGGTTTGATCAATTTATAAGATTCAGAAGGTCAAGTGCCGTAACAACTGTTGCAGTAATAGAAGCTCATTTCCTTCGTCATGGCTGTTTATGGGAGCAGAAGTTAATCAACGTTGGATCATTATCCTCAGAATGCTGATTACATCCTGTTCTGCACCGTGCTGACGCTGGATTTATAGAAGTTAAGTGGCCTGTTTTGTTTGTGAACTGTGCCCTTATGTTCTAACTGAGCCTTCTGTACTTTCACACTTTCTCCTATTGTTTTCATGTTACATGTTTATATGTTATATGTTATTTGTATATTTATATGTTTATATTTCAGCGGGTCCGGATGGGTGGTGACTGTCATAAGAAATACCACGTCATAGAGGTCTTATGATAGCGTTCTGTTAGGGGCAATTTCCTTAATTGGAAATTGTTAGCAATATTTTTGCTAATTTTTGTTAGTTGTGACGATATGGTCAGTGTTGTTTTCGGTATTTTTTCATATTCTTTAGTTTTGTTTTGATTTGTTTGTATTTGTAGGTCTACTCTTTCCTATTATTTAGTTCTTTACAAAAAATTTTTGTTTATACACTGTAGCGTCATTTGTTTGTCATATTTTCGCATTTTGTCATCACATTCTTTGTGATATTTCTTTTAGTTTTCGCTGTTTACTTATTTGACTTATGCGAATGTTTTCGTATTGTTCTGATCCTTGTTATTGTTTACATTGACTTTGATCTTTGTTATTGTTTACATTGACTTTGATCTTTGTTATTGTTTACATTGTTTTGTTATTGTTTACATTGTTTGTTATTGTTTACATAGTTCTTGCATAGTTAGCCTTCACTATTGGTACAGATATGCTCATGCACTATTGGTTTATAGTGCACTTATCATAACTAACTGGTGGGTTTTTGCTTATGCACTTTTGTAGTGCAGTTATGATAGATAACTGATGGTTATGCACTGATTTATGTAGTGCACTGATGATTAAGAAGTGACTTGTGATATTATTGTACATTTGATAATACAAGTTGGTGTCAAGTCTTGTTTCCCACAGAGGTTGGGTTAAACATTGGGATTATACAAGTACTTTATTAAGTCTTGTTACTATTAAGGTTGAAATAAGTTAATTAATTATTTCAGGTGGTGACTCATAATATTAGACATCATGTCTACACTTGATTACTTTATTGAACAAGGGAAATCCCTTGGCAAGACAGGTGATAAGTTGGAAGAATATGCAACTATGCAATATGATAAGGTATTAAAGATGGAAGAGAAAAAAATGAAAGAACAAACTGAAAATTTAAAACTGCAGATGCAGGTGGATGAAAAGAGATTCCAAATGGAAATGGAAAAACAAAAAAGAGAAGCAGAATCTCAGGAGAAAAGACTTGAAAAAGAGGCTGAAAATAAAAGATTAGAGAAACAAGCTGAGGCTGAAGAAAGGAAGTTACAGGCTGAGGCTGAGGCTGAAGAAAGAAGGTTACAAAGAGAGGCTGAAAATAAAAGACTTGAAATGGAAGAGAGAAAAGCAAAAATGGAGCATGAAGAAAAACTCTTAGCTTTAGAGTTGGAGAAGTTAAAGTTGTTGAACACTGGTAATGCTAATGATGCAAATAAGGTGTCAGATAAGACTAATGCTAAGGATTTCAAGCTTAATCTACCAGCATTTAATGCCTCAATTGATGATATAACATTTTATCTAGATAGATTTGAAAGTGCATGTAAGGTGCATAACATAGATAAAACATTATATGTTTATCATCTGTCCAAGATACTTAGAGGTGATGCTTTGACTTTGTTGGGTATGGTAGATGTGCCTGACAAGAACAACTATGAGGTTGTCAGAGCAGCATTGTTAAAGAAGTACCAACTTAACGAGGACGGATATCGTCTTCAATTTAAAAACATGTTACCAGAAACTGGAGTTGAATTCTCTGAATTCATCTCAAGGATACGTCTTACTTTTTTACGATGGGTTGAGCTGTCTAAGACAGAAAATACATTTGAAGCTCTTATGGACTTACTACTTAGAGACAAGGTTATGTCTTCTGTTAATGAATCTTTTCTTTCTTTTCTTCATGAGCGTAAGCCTAAAAACATAAAAGAAATGGAAGAATACTGTAGCCAGTATGTTACTGCGCATCCTCACATAACCATTAGCAACTCTAAAGTAAAAGAAGGTCTGCCAGTTGCTTCGGCAGCACCTTATGGCCCAAATTTTATGCGTAAATTTCAGGGTAGCCAGCAAAATTTCAATAAAAAGAGTAACCGTAATTATGCCCAGAATCATAGCAATCAATTCCAGGGGGATTCTTCTTCCCAAAACTGGAGACAACCTAATACTACACGGTATTCTACTCCTGTTAACTTTAGAAATTTTCACAAAGGTAATCGGTATAGAGGAAAATATTTTTCGCAGAGACCTCAATACCAAGGTTCTCAGCAGTATAGAGATGGTAATGACAGTTATGGAAACTGGAACTCAAACCAGGATAAAAATTACAGTAGGGACTTTAATGATAATTGCAGAGGCAATAATGGTCGCGGTAGATCGCAACCTAAGAGAAAAAGATATCAACAGACAAACTCTGTTCAACAAGAATCTCAGGGAGCAGATAAACAGGTTAATAATGATAAAGACCATAATGCTATCGGATGCTCATCTTTTGATTTTGGTAGAGCAAATAAATGTATCCAATGCAGTACTTTATTTGACCCGAAGACCGTTACTACTTTAAGCTGTGGTCATCCTTTGCCCGCTCTTCCTGCTAATGTTGCTCATGACGGGAGAGGTTCTCTTATATTACATAAGGGGCTTGTAAATAGTAATCCAGTCTCAGTGTTGTTTGATTCTGGATGTACTACTGTTGGTGTTAGACAATCTCTTGTAAATCCATCCTGTGCTACAGGAAGGGTCATCAAATGTGTCACATTTGGTGGCACGTTGGAAAAGTATCCTACTGCCATAATACATATAGATACTCCTTTCTTCACGGGAGATGTCCACGCGTGTCTACTTCCAAATCCTATTGCGGACCTTATTATTGGTCGTATTCACGGAATTAGGGAATGTACCCCACAGCAGATTGCTGTTTGGGAGGAGCAAAACATGGAAGCTACCAATGCGGTGGTCACAAGAGCACATGCTCTGGATCCACCACAAACTTCATTAATTAATAATGATGAAGTAAATGACCAAGATAGTCACTTGACTATTTCACGTGACTCATTTATTAAATTGCAAGAAGAAGATCCTTCTTTACAAGAATTCTTCATTCTAGCAAAAAAAGGTGATCCTAATCAGAATACTAATAGAAAATCTTGGATTTCTATGAAGAACGGCGTACTTGTACGTATGGTACAAGACTCGACTACGTCCACTCATTCACAAATTCTTGTGCCCAAGAGCATGAGATTGCAAATATTGCAACATGCTCATGACTCGCAATGTGCTGGACATAGGGGGTTTTCCCGTACAAAGTCGAGGGTTCTTGCGGCTTTCTTTTGGCCATTTGTGAGCAAGGACATACGAATTTACTGTCGCTCTTGCAAAGTATGTCAGGAGGTCAAATCTAAAGGACCACGACATGCTGCGCCTATCCAGGCTGCTGACATTCCTATTCGCCCTTTTCAAAAAATGGCAATAGATATTATCGGTCCTTTTAGAATTAAGTCAGCTAGAGGACATCAATTTATTCTTACATGTGTCGATATGTGCACACGTTGGCCAGAGGCAATACCTCTCAAGAGCATCTCAACTGCTGATATCGCAGACGCTCTTTGGCTGATATTTTCTCGCTTGGGTTTTCCCGGAGAAATATTGTCAGACCATGGCACTCAACTTATATCGGACACTATGTCACAGGTAATGTCTATGCTACATATTAAAAGGTCTCTCAGCAGTATCTATCACCCAATGTCTAATGGGTTAGTCGAACGATTGAATAGGACTCTGAAAACTTTACTTGGGAAGATAACTGAGGATCATCCTCAGGATTGGGACAGGGTCTTACCCGCGGCTCTCTTTGCGTATAGAGAGGTCCCCAATGAACATAGGGGTTTTCCCCTTTTGAACTTGTCTTTGGCGCGCAACCGCGCGGCCCTATGTCTTTACTTCACGATCTAATCACTGCCGATAATATTAGCGATGAGACTCAATCTTCTTATGAGTATGTCATTGCTCTTAGGCAAAAGATCATCGAGGCATGCAAACTAGCAACTTCGTCTTCCGAATTTGCTAAAGAAAAGGCAAGGCAGTTTGCAAATAAAAATAGATGTCTACGACAACTTTGTCCAGGTGACAAAGCTCTCGTTCTACTTCCTTCAAGGGAGAACAGACTTCTTATTGCATGGAAAGGTCCATATGCAATAGTCTCCAAAATTTCCGATGTCGACTATGTTGTCGATATTGATGGAAAGCATAAAACTTTCCACATAAATATGCTCACGGAATTTCATGACAGACCAGACTATTTGCAGCCTATTTTCCAGGCAACGGACAATTCTCAAGTACCTCATGGTCATTACTCATCCCTGTCAGTTATACAGGATGAGGAAACTACTTTTTCTGATGTCAATCTTCCACTTCCTATGGTCCCACTTTATTCTGCGGAATCTTGGAAAAACGTTACCGTTTCTCCTAATCTTTCCGCTGAAGAACATCGACAAGTTTCTTCGATGTTGCAAACATTTCAGGATGTTCTTACAGACATCCCGGGACACACACATGTCATCGAACATGACATTATACTAACTGACCATAATCCTATCAGAGTCAGACCCTATCCAATACCTATCCATTTTCAGTCACAAGTCGAAAAAGAATTGGATGAAATGATTCGATTGGAAATCATTGAACCATCCACTTCAGCATACTCTTCGTCTATGGTTATTGTTCGGAAGAAGGATAATAACATTCGCATTTGCGTAGATTATCGCAAATTGAACCAAGTTACGAAGTTCGATGCTGAACCTATGCCTTCATTGGAAGAGCTGCTAAATAAACTTGCTAATTCTAGGTTCTTTACCAAACTAGATTTGTCTAAAGGTTATTGGCAAGTTCCTCTAACTGAACGTGCCAAACCTTTTACAGCTTTTTCTACACCTAGGGGTTTATTCCAATGGAATTTCATGCCTTTCGGTCTTATGAACGCCCCTGCTACATTCGTACGCATGATGCGGCGAATTCTCGCATATCGTACAGATGTCATAGCATACTTAGACGATATCTGCCTGTTCAGTGATTCCTGGGAAGATCACTATTTGGGTTTATACGAATTGCTGTCTACTCTTCGCGAATATAACTTGACTGCAAAACCCTCTAAAGCCTTTATAGGATTTAGTGAGATTTCTTTCCTGGGTCATCGGGTTGGTCATGGTCTTTTAAAGACAGAAGACCACAATGTTTCAAAAATACTTAACATTTCTGTCCCTAAAACAAAGAAACAAGTACGGAGTCTATTAGGTTTGATCCAATTTTACGGACGATTCATTCCGAATCTGTCATCCATTATGGCACCGCTTTCTACTTTATTGAAGAAAGGATCGCCTAATCTGATCCGCTGGTCGCAAGAATGTCAATCCTCATTGGACCAGGTTAAAACTCTGTTTTCATCTCCACCTATCCTTAGGTTACCTACTATTGAGAAGACTTTTGTTCTTCGAAGTGACGCCTCGTCAACTGGGATTGGGGCAGCACTTATGCAGGAGTATTCTGATACTCTGCATCCGGTGATGTATATCTCTAGGAAATTAAATGCTGCAGAAAAGAATTACTCGGTTTTAGACCGTGAGTTATTGGCTATGGTATGGTCTATTCTGAAGTTACAAAGATTTCTTCTAGGCGCACACTTCATTGTGGAAACCGACCAAAAAGCGCTTACTGCTATTCAGAGCAAAAACTTGAAGAGCTCGAGGTCCACCCGTTATGCCATAGCTCTTCAACCATTTCATTTCTCGGTGCGAGCTATCCGTGGTTCGGATAATGTGATGGCAGACATTCTGTCCAGATGCCCACACGATTCCACATGATTCTTTTGTCATATATATTTCCTAATATACAGTCCAATGCTATAATGACATGTTAGCAGATATTTTCTCACTTTTTTGAGGAATTTATAACATTGTACCATGTAATTATCTAAGAAGGCTTAGTTAGTGATATACGGGCCAAAAGATCACTCGGCCACATTTAGATAATAAATTTTCATGATTGTATTAAGAGATTTAACAGTTATATTTAAGATTTGTGTTATTGATATTTTCGCAGCACATCTTTGAAGTCAACGAGATTATGTCCATTGTGAAACTTTGATGATATCAAGTCCTGTCCTAGATTGGGAGCGGATGATGTTCACATCTTCTTCTATTTGATTGTATTCTTATCTACGAAGAACAACACATGTATTACTTAATAATTACTGATGCATTATATAATGTAGTCGGCGTCTGTGGCCTAATGGATATGAACGCAGTTTCATAATCCATATATACCAGGTTCGAAACCTGCTGCAGGCGGTTTGGTAGCAGATCGCTTTGTGTGGATTTTTAACATTGGTATAAGCGCCGTACCGTTCAGAAAGCAATGGCAAACTACTGAACGTAAAAATTGCCTAGAAAAATCACAAACAGCCAATAAAAGCTGGGGTTGATTGCCACGTCCTGTAAAGGATAAGCAACTAACTTTTTTTTATATAATGTAATAGTATAGTGCGGTATATTAGTATATTACACCGCTATTTGCAACACATTGCATGATATTATAATAATAGATTTAATTTCATATATTGGCATGAGTGTAATTTGACTTTCATAATAGATTTAATTTCATATATTGGCATGAGTGTAATTTGACTTTCATTATGATGTTGCCATCATTGTGGCGTGTGTTGGTGGCACCTTCCTGGAATATATACGCGTATACTAAGATAAATTTTTTCTCTAAAGATCTGAGATATGATCTCAGTTTCGCTCCATGCGTTGAGCTAGTTTGTTAGGTATATATCCGCGCATCATACGTGCGTTGGGAGCCTAGATTTTTCCGGCTCCAGGATTTATTAAAAAAATGTTTCATTTTTTTTTTTCCCGGGAGGGTGCGGTAATGTTACGCACAGATCATTTTTTGTCCAAAGTCTTTGTATAATCATTTTTTTTTTTCGTAAAAAAAATCTTTGTATGATCATTTTCTTGACTGAAATGTGTATGATATTATTTTACAGTCAAAGTGACATAACTCGAGATTTTGAGACTACTATTTTTTATGAGTTTACCTCCTCTTGGTTTGAGACACGTTCGGTCTATAATTTCTTAAACGAAGCGTGACCATATCTCCTTATTTGGTAGTATCAGTCAAGTGTTGTAGATGTCTGAAACCTGTCTTAAGGTTTTCGATTCATGACCATAAAGGGAGCGATAGTGAATGTCTCTTATCTCGTATGTTCTTAGAATCGTCTTGTGTGAATTGATACTCACGTAGATGGGTTCTGCGCATGTCTAGACTTGGAGAGTTCGATTGTGGTTTCCGCCCAGGTCGGGGAGTTGAAAAATGGTCTGAGTAGCGAGTGGACGCAATCTGCGTCTTGTGATTTTTTCTGAGGGAAATACATTGTCTTTGTGAGTTAGTTTAGCTAACTATAGACTTTTCCCAGTATTATTCAAGCCGCCTGGAGGCATATGTTTTGTGGTTGATTCCGAATAAAGGTAATTCCTCTTTATTTGAACTTTACGATGTCATCTAAAAGTTCGACATTTTTGCTGCTCTTTGCTCGCTTGTGTGATTCAAAAATGGAGAGGTACTTTGATTAGGATTTCGCCACCGGTATCTTTATACCTGAACTAGTTATATATATATGGGTCGCTCTAGACCAAACAAGACTATTGTCTGTGTTCCAGGATTCGTTATATCAGAGATCACGTCCAAGTCAGATGGTTAGACTTAGGAATGTTATAAAGGTCGGGTTGACCTGTATTCCCAGTATGCTATTCACGTGCAGAGGATAAATGGACGTATTGTACACATCTGATCTGCTAGCATCAGGAAGGGAGTATTTATTATTATCTATGAACAGTGATGAGATGCAGCTGACACTGTTGCAGAATTTATATGTATGAACTTTAGGTACCCAGAACTGGGCTATATATTATTTATACAGCTTCACGAACCAGAACTTTATGATCTCGGATATACGGAAGCTATTTGTTTACAATATGAATATTGAGCATTGGATTCTAAATGACTATCAGCTGATTATATTGTTGAATGCAGACATTCCTTGAACTGTAGTATGTTATAACGGAGCTAACGTACCTGGCGTTTTGACGCACCATATCATTTTATATTATTTTGAATGCGTACTTCGTCGAACTATGTTGGTGATGACATATATATATCATGACTGTTTTGTGGCGTGCAATAAATGGTAGAAAACGTAAAGCGAAGTTACCATTTCTATGACTTTACACATCATGTTGCCTGTGTTGTACTCTGGGAACTATTCTACTACAACCTACACAGCAACATCATAAACCAGATAAGACACCCTATACTACAACTATATATCTAACTGGTGTCGATAGGGGTGATACTTCCAGTCAGCCTAAATCCACCCTTATCACATACTCAATGTAGCAGTTCGTTTTTGCAGATCATTACGCTCATATCCCCTTGTGAGACCACTGACTGATGTATAATTTGGAGGGCACTGCTGGCCTGTTCCCATGGTACAGGGTATAGGGTGGGTTTCAGTGGTGTTGTCTTCATGGATAGGTCTTCTTGATGCTGTCTTTTAAGCCTTTTCCCCCGATGCACAAAGCTGCTACATTTTAGACGTCAAAATGCCAGATCACCTAGTCTTGCCTTCATTAGGTGCGTTGGCATACTGTTGTACTTTTCCATCTGGATCATGCTTTTTGTGTCTCTTCTATAGGACAATGTCTGTAATCCAGCAGCTTTCTGCATCTCTGATATCGGTGTAGTTTTCATGGCTCCTGTAATGAGCCTAAGAGCTTGATTTTGCACCTTGTCCAACGACTGCAGATGTGAGATAGCAGCTGATGACCATGCTGCTGGGCCGAACTCTGTGGTCTCATTACTCCATTATAAATCTTCTTTATTGTTCGTTCATTTGCTCCCCAATTGGTACCTGCTAATTTTCTGAGTATGCCTAGTCGTCTTCGGGCCTTTCCTTCTGCATTTTCAATATGCTTATTCTACGAAAGCTTTTGGTCAAATGTCACTCCAAGATAGGTGGGGTATCTTTCTTCCTTGATCATGGTTGTCCCTAGGTGTATGTTAGCTGCTTTGTCCTTGGGTGCGAGGGAGAACAGTGTTGTGGAGGTTTTGTCTGTGTTTATTGTAATAAGCCATTTCTGTGCCCATGACATTAGCATGTCTGCTGCTCGCTGCATTCTATAATTTGCTGTGGTGACGTTTTCATCGGCGCACCAGAGTACTAGGTCGTCTGCATATTAGGCAGCTTTCACTCCAGCGGGGAAATCTTTCACCAGGTCATTGATGTAAACAAGGAAGAGTGTTGGGGAAATTACTCCTCCTTGAGGTACCCCCTGATAGAGCAACACTTTTCTGCTCTGCAGACCATCAAAAGTGGCTCTAGTTCTCCCGTTGTGCAAGTATGACTGGATCCATCTTATTATGTTGCCTTGGATTCCACTTCTCCTAAGTTTTGCAATAAGGCCATCTTTCCACACCTTGTCAAAGGCCTGCTTGAAGTCGACCCAGATCGTTAGGACCTTTTTCTTCTCCTGGAAGGCATCTTCTACTGCTTGAGACAAGTACGTAACTTGGTCTTCTATACTGTAGCATTCTCTAAATCCAGCTTGTTCCGGCACCAGGATCTGCTCAGACTCTAAATACCATTTTAATCTGTGGTTGACTATTCGCTCCATAGTCTTCCCAACACAGCTTGTGAGACTGATTGGCCGGTAACTTGCAGCCTTGGTCTTACATTTCCCTTTCTTTAGTATGGGTATTGGGATGTCTTCTCTCCATACTTGGGGTACCGTTCCTGTCACCCAGCTGTGGTTGAATATCTCAAGCAGTTTTGTCTTTGCTGCTGAGCTCAGATTTATTAGCATTTCGTTGCTGCTTTTGTCTGGGCCGGGTGACTTTTGGAGCTTAAGCTTGGAAATAGCGTTCTGTAGTTCTCCTAGTGTGATGGGTTCCCTCATTGGGGCAGGAGTATCTGTCTGTCCCATGGTTGCCAGTATTTCTTTTCTTATCTCTCTCTGATGGTCTATGTTAATGGATAAGTTGCTTTCTGAACAGTATCTTCTAGCAAACAGGTCTGCAGCTTGTTTTCCTCTGAGAAGTTTGCCACCTTCATCCAATGTGATAGTCTGCCTAGGCGAGGAACGCTCTTCATGTAGAGATTTAACTAATCTCCAAAGTTTCTTGCCGTCTTTCTCAAGGTTCAGCGATGCCGTTTTAGTTCTCCAGCTTTTCCGTTTTTCTTCTAGCTTTGTTCTCTGAAACTTTGCTACGGCCTTTTTCCATTTGTTGTGAGTTTCAAGTGAAGGTTGAGACTCTGCGTCCTTTCTAGCTTTGTCCATAGCTTCCTGGCGTTCTTGGAGTGTGCTGGACCAGTATGGTGTGTAGTTACACCGGCACGCTTTGGGAATGGTTTCTTTTGCAGCTTGAAGTATGCATTTGTTGAAGTCTTTTACCACTTCATTAATGTCTCTGTTCTGCACCTTGAGGTCACACAGCAGCGTGTTCCCCTGATGCCTGAATAAACCCCAGTTAGCTGTTTTGTAATTCCATCTTGTAATGGCTGGGCCTGTATTGAGAGTTACACTCTGGGCAGTAAGAAAGATAGGGCGATGGTCGCTTCCTCCTAGTTGGTCTCCTATTTCTCTACTTATGAGTCCAGCTATATCTGGGGTGGCGAAGGCAAGATCTGGAGTTGAAGTTGTGTGCCATCCTCTGGAGTAGAAGGTAGGAGTATCTGTGGCAGTATTGACTAAGATTAGGGAGTGGTCATCTTGCCATGTTTCAACCTCTTCACCCCTGTGATCTAGATGGTTATAGCCCCAGCTCTGGGAGTGGCTATTAAAGTCTCCAACTGCTATAAAGTTGGTGGCTGGTACCTGTATAGAGCTGAGACTCAGGGGTTTGTTGTTTGGACAGTAATAGTTCAGGAGTTCTATTTCCATCTTGTCTACCTTTATCTGCAACAGCTGATATTCTGCTCCATCCATGAAGGTTTTCCTTTCGTGTGCAGGAATGTTATTCCTTACAAGAGTAAGTACTCCTCCTTTTCGTCTATCTTGTCTGTCGGATCTGAAGCATTGATATCCCCTTATTTTAAAGGTTTGATCTGCTTTCAAGTGAGTCTCTTGGATACAGCAAACACTGACTTGCTTCTCATACAAGATGTTTTCCAGCTCCATCTTTTTGCTGTATCCAGCCTGCTTGCTGTTCACTCCTTCTGCATTCCAGTGCATTATGACAAGTGGCACTCTGGGTTTCTCTCTTTCTGTTTTGTTTCGGTCAGTAATTCTCCTCCGCCGTCTGCTGACTCCACAAGACGGTCTAGACGCTCTTCAACCTGGGCGGTACCGCCCACTAGTGGGCGATTTAAGCTTTGAGGTGGGCGGCAGAATAATTACATGCTGTATTAAAAACATCCAAAATATACAAACTCAAATTTGTGAGAGAATGTTTGTGAAAAGAAAAAGTTACTATCATTTTAGAGTAAAGTATTTGAATTATGCATTTTAAACTTTTAAGCTGCATTAATTTTTAACTATGTAAAATATTGTAATGTTACTGTAAATCAAATATAAATTTGTAAAAACTTTGTAAATTAAACGACAAAATAAAAAGTTCAAAAAATATTTGTGAGATACGGCAAATAATATAGGACAAGATTGTTCCAAAACGATTTTATTCGTCGTGCCATGCTATCGGTTTATTACACATAAGGGAGGGAAACCCGAGGCCTGTAAACAGTAAATTAATATGAAACAAATATAAAGGTATGTTATCAGGCACTCGCAGGAAATAAAGAAGTAGAACACCAGACAACAGAAAAACAACAGACATGAGTGGCTTACCCAGGATTTGAACACTGGACCTTCCGTGCGACAACCCCGCCTAGCCATGCAAGCGAATCACACTATCCGCCCTGCCATCTACGCATCATCAAAAAATGATGTTTCAATGTCAGGTCAACAGTGCGAACCACAATACACGACACCAGAAGTCCGCCATGGGCAGTTCAGCCTATTAATACTATCATTTACTAAACACAGTATTAAGGTCCTTGTCTTGTTGGATTCGGCCTATACTGCTTGATAGAAATACAACAGAAGTGATTGCGTCATTAATAGGCTGAACTGCCCATGGCGGACTTCTGGTGTCGTGTATTGTGGTTCGCACTGTTGACCTGCCATTGAAACATCATTTTTTGATGATGCGTAGATGGCAGGGCGGATAGTGTGATTCGCTTGCATGGCTAGGCGGGGTTGTCGCACGGAAGGTCCAGTGTTCAAATCCTGGGTAAGCCACTCATGTCTGTTGTTTTTCTGTTGTCTGGTGTTCTACTTCTTTATTTCCTGCGAGTGCCTGATAACATACCTTTATATTTGTTTCATATTAATTTACATGCTATCGGTTGAATGCTCAGAGTGCAGACGGCTGTATGTGTATTGGACATGCATAAAACAAGATTGTGCCAAAACGTTTTCATTCAACGCGCCACGATATTGGTTCACCGGTGCGCACAGCCTCTGTGACTGGGTTACTAATTTGGCTTTTTTTACGCCAAATTCCATAAATTGGCTTTTTTTTTTTTTTTTTTTACTATTTGGCTTTACTTTTAGCTTTTTATGTGACTGTGTTTGGCTTTTTTTCACGGTTTTCATAGTTTTCATCTGGCAACCCTGCTCTGTGACTCAGTCGAAACGTATATTGCTGGTGCGTGGTATTGCCATTGATGCGATTTCTGATTTTTTCGTATTATTATTATTGTGTTGTGACTTTGAATAATTTGTGCAACAAATATTGAAACCATGTCTCAAAAAAAAAGAAATATGCTCATGGCTATTTACCAGAATATCTGAAGATGAGTTTCATCGAATCTATTACAAACAAACAGCTTCCAATGTGTTTACTGTGCCACAAAACATTTTCTAACGAAGCAATGAAACCAAGTCGATTGCGAGAACATCTTGCTACAAAGCATCCAAAAGATAAAGATAAGCCCATTGAATATTTTCAAGAACTGTATGAAAGATTTTCTTCTTCTTCGTTCGTCCTGAAAAGGACGGTGGTTGCGTTGTATCTGTTTACGCCTAAGCTGTGATATCTGCACCTGTCGGTCGACACATCCGACTTCTGCACGGCAATTTTTAGGACCGGGTTTGCCTTCCCATTGCGATCCACACTCGCTCAGCCAGACTGCACTGCTGCAGACTGTGTCCAGGACCACCACGTAGAGGTGGAGTGCGGTCTTGACCAGCTCTGGTTCGCTGGTCCTGACGCAGGCAGTCAAGCTATGAGTCGCTGACTGCGGTCTCTATTGCTGCGTCTTTGGGTCCCGTATGAAAGATTTCAAAATCGTTCTACAATAACTACATCATTCAAGAAACAAAATGCAAAGAACGAAGATGGTTTAACTGCAGCTTATCGTATACCACAATTAATTGCAAAAAGTGGTAAAAGCCATAACATTGGAGAAACTTTGATAATACTCTCTATAAAAGAATTTATCTCAACAGTAGTGCATCAGGATCCAACTGAAGTTACAAAAACATTGCCCCTTAGCGATACCACAGTAAGGCGACGCATCGACAAAATGGCGGTTAATATTGAAAATAAACTTATAGCTATTCTCCAAAACTCATCATTTCCCATGCAGTTGGACGAGTCTATCATTGCAGATAATAATGCTTTATTGATGGCATATGTACGGTACCTTAATGAAAACAGTACATTGCAAGAAGAAATGTTATTCACTTTAAATCTTATTACAGATAAAACAGGATTATCAATATTTACTGCTGTGAAATCGTACTTTGCAAAAAAATAATATACCCTTGAACAATATTGTTGCATGCGCTACTGATGGAGCACCATCAATGGTAGGTCGCTATCGTGGTTTTGTTGCTTATTTGAAGGAGGAAGTGCGAAACGTTTTATGGTACATAAGGCAACATCTTGTAGGAAAACATTTGAGTACAAGCCTTCATTCATCATTAAATATAATAATTAGGGCTCTAAATAAGATCAAATCGAATGCCAAAAATGATAGAATGTTTTGACAGCTGTGCCAGGACAATAATGAGCAATTTATTAGGTTACTGTTACACACAGAAGTTTTTTGGCTCTCAAAGGGTGCATGCTTGACTCGTTTTGTAGAATTATATGAGAGTGTCATACAGTTTTTAGAAAGTGAAAATGAGGCTGGTCTCTGTCAACAATTAAAAACAATAAAGCAGAGATGCATTTTATTGGGCAGGCATTTTTAGAAAATTTAATTAAATTAATTTGCAGCTTCAAGGGGCCAAAATAACATTTAACAGTTGCGAAAATGTGTCATTATTTATCGAAAAACTTGATCTTTTGCGTAATAATCTTTAGATGAGGGAATTTCACCAGTTTCCGGAATTGTCATTAATAAAAGATAATGTAACTGCAGAGGAGATTGAAAGGTTCAGTAGTCACCTCAATGAACTTAAATTGGATATGGAAAAACGATTTAGTGATATTTTGAACTTGAAGGTGAATGACTGGATGGTGTATCCATTTACTGCAAATGCTGCTGTGGCTGATATACATCTCAAGAAGAACTATTAGAACTTAAATATGATGAAGAGAGCAAATCGAATTTCAATAATGATGGATACCAAAAACTCTGGCAAAAAAAAAAAAAAAAAAAAAAACGCAAATGCCTGCCTTATATCCAAATATGTGGAAAATGATATTTAATTTACTTCTACCTTTCCCTACCTCATATCTAGTGGAATCAGGCTTTAGTGCTGTGAATCATTGTCGTAATTTTATTTGAGACAGGTCTTAGAAATAGTGGTCCCGTTCGAGTGAAGAATGATGGTGAAGGCTCTATGATAGTAAGGGTTAAGCAATAGATAGTCGATTCACAAGGGTGCTGGAAAGAGTAAGGACAGTCTCTGAAATCGGGTAATTTCTCCGATTTGCCTATCTTACGACAATTTTATTTATCTGTAGACTCCTAAACCTCTCCTGGCTAAACAATTTTTGCCAGTTACTCAACACTCATGTACACACACCAATTTGGTGCTTCAAACACACATACGTGAATACAAACTACATATAACAGATATGGGTAATGGGTCGGCCAACACAGTAATTTAAGGTTTATGGTGTTTATTATCATTAAACCAAAATCACAACATTTAGCATGGTACAGTCAAAGATCATAGTTACAGAAAAAAATACAAATAACAAGGGGGGGGGGGGGTTGAAGAGTAGTATCCCAATATGCCCTTCCCGCTTGCATAGACACAAAAACGCAGTCCAAAGACAAGTAGTTATTATAAAGAGATAATTTAACCCAAAAGATAGATTAATTTATTCTGATAGGGGGATTTACAATATTTGGTATGGGGTGTAGGAACAGAGTCCTAGTATTCTCCAAGTTATCCACTGACTAAGCAGATTAAGGGAGGGGAAATAAGCAAAGGTAAGCAATCCCACTTAAAGAGAACAATACAAGGAATACAGTATAAGGATATTTACCAAGTAAAGAGAATTATAAGTTTTGCTAATATATCTCATTCATTCATGCACGCTAGCGATGGCCATCACATCAGTCACACACATTCTCACTTACCGATCGTTGAATCTGGCACTCCATAGAATAACACACACAGGCAAGTAAACACTCAACAAAATGTATGAGTCTTTTCTTTCGTTTTCCAGCCCCAGACTAGCGGGTTTGGCGTTTAGCAAATTTTCCCGTAATCGCTGGAAGGTGAAGCATTAGTGTTCCTTTTTGATTATTATCTAAAGTTGCTATGGGATGGCACTGTCACAGGTATCGTTATGAGAAGGTAGTGGTCTCCTGGATTTCACCGCTGGTGGTGGGCAACTTCTATAGCGTAATGACAAAAACTGACCAGTGAGTTATGTTTTTCTTCGGGGGTTTAAATCCAGTGGAAACCAACAGGACTGTCAGTGTACAAGAATATATTCTTCTCCACAGTAGAGCAGTAAAAATTATATATATATATATATATATATATATATATATATATATATATATATATATATATATATATATATATATATATATATATATATATATCGCTTCTGGCAATTGTTCTTCTCCAGTTAATTTACATAATTTATTGCTTTATGAGTTTTAAATGTTCTTGGGTTGCTTTATCTCATGTAACTTTAGAGAGCGAGACCGCACAGGGCCGCCACAAGAAGATTATATTTAAAGGTTCATAAAATTCTGGATAATAGAAGAACCGAGTCTGGAGGACTCTATAATTGCTGGGACGCAAAGGTATATGATCATCCTATGTGAAAAAAATAGAAAACATGAAATCATACACTCAATACTAATCATATTCTGACGCGAGCTAAGTTTACAGTTAAGACTATTTTTAAACACTAGCGTATTCAGTTATATATATTTAAGAAAAACTCTCCGCGAGTCTAATGGTTAAAAACACACGTATATACATAACTAAACTGTATTCATTCGTTATAAATCCCTTTTCGGCTTCTAAATAAATTTAAGCATCTATTATATTGGGAAATAACGTATAGATATATCATTTAATTTACAACTGGAAACTTTTGACATGGGTTTATTTAATAGGTTTAAATTAACACAAAATCTAGTGAAATAAAATGAAAGAACTAGACCACTGATCACTTGAAACTAATATATTACCACTGGCCCAACAGAATGAATTTTAGACTCCAATATAGAAGATATGCACAAGAAATCTTGTTCTATATACCTAGTACTTTCATCAAACTCTCTGGCGCAAATGATAAACGCATTCTTCAGTGGTCTCGATATATAATTAAAGAATTGAAGGATCAGGGGGACACGCGAAAGTTCACAACTTTTTTGAAATCAGGGAACGTTTCTGATTCTGCGCCGCCAGTCTCCGCTCTATTACCCAACTATCTTACCGCTAGACTATTCCCCGTTCGTCTCAGTCTGCGAGCGATTCTCTGGTTCACACTGAGGTGTTAAACGACGGCGTGAAACTGCTTCGTCCTTTCTGGGACCACCACTGCCTTTTTGATCGTTAACCGCTTTCCTCGTTGGACTTTGGCCACGCCCTACTAGGCAGTAAGAAAGAAAGGTGAAGGAGGTAGTTGATGTAGATCGCTCTAAGGTAAGGCGGAAGGCGTGGCTTAACCTCCCCTTTAAGACAAAGCGATGTCCTGGATGCACGCATGAAAACTGTTTATCATATTAATTAGCCCACGTTGCAGAATTCCACGTTGCTATTGTGCATGCTAATGAGCCCGCGTGGAATCCACGTTGACTATTGTGTTTCACACAAATCCAGGGGCTGCAATGCTATTCGAGGCTACTGTCCTTTATCATCCATCAATTCAGGGACTTCAATTTTCATATCTCTACGTCACAATCATCCCCACTTTTAGACATAAAACCATTTTTCATGTTTCATTTATGACAATGAAGCTGCCCTGATTGGTAAGTTTTGGATGATTGGTATCTTCGATTTCCTCCTCTTCCTCCGTAGTCCAGTTTCTACTCATGAAATCAGCTCCGACATTCTGTCTTCCCGGAATATATTCCACTTTGAAGGAGCTAAGGGAGCGTGGTCTGTTTGCACCGTAAAAGATGTCCCGTAAAGAAACTCATGATGACGTCTTATCCCGTCAATCAGTGCCAGACATTCTCTTTCAACTGTGCTGTAGTTACGTTCAGCCGTATTTAATTTTCGACTGCCATACGCAACTAGGAATAACATATTCGGGTCGGTGTCTTCTGCTTGCAGCAGTGTTGACCCGATGCCCTGACCCGACGCGTCAACCCGCAATACAAAAGTTTTCTTGAGGTCAGGTAACCTCAAAATGGGGTATCCGGACAACTGTTCTTTTAAAGTGCTGTATGCTTGTTCGCACTGCGAATCCCAAGTAACCTTATCAGGACTTCATTTTTTTTGTAAGGTCAGTCAGGGGTGCCGTTAGTCTGTTGAAATTCCGGATATATTTTTGATAATACGCACATAGTGATAAGAAAGAACGGGTGTCTTTCTTCGTTCGGGACCTTTTTGCTGCAACTATTTTCTCAACATTCTTCCTAACAGGCCACATGAAGCCATGAGAAATAGTATGCCCCAGGAAGTATAGCTTTTCAAACCCGATGAGACGTTTGCTAGGTCTAGCTGTGAGACCAGTTTCCTGTAGTCTCCTGAGGAGCGTAGCAACCGTAGCAATATGTTTGTCATAAGTTTCCGATGCAATTAGTATGTCATCCATGAAATTATGGATATGGGGACTGTGCAAAGGTTCTAAAAGCTTCCTCATCATCCTGGTGAACACTCCTGGTGCGTTGTGCAGTCCGAATGGCATCACATTAAATGTGTAGTGTCCTTCACTAGTGCTGAAAGCTAACAAAGGTTTAACTTCCTCCTTGACTGGTATTTGGTAATAGCCTTTACTCAGGTCAATCTTGGAAAAAATTCTTGCTTTGCTAAGCTTGGTGAACAACTCAGAAACAGTCTGTAGAGGTTCGGGCTGGAATTCCGTTACAGCGTTTAGTAACCGGTAATCTATACACAGCCGAACTTCCTTATTGGATTTCTGCAACAGTACTACACTCGAACTGTAAGGAGATGTAGACTCACTGATAATTTCTGCCTGACGCAGCTTGTCTATTTCTCCACGAAGTGCATCAGCTTTAGCGTACGGAATAGGGTAAACTCTGGTTCGAACAGGGGTCTCGTTAGTTAATTTCATATCAAATTCGGTGAGATTTGTTCGACCAGGTACATCCGTTAAGACTGCAGCGTACTGTTTCAGTAGCGCCCTGGTTTCTGTCTGTTGTTCTTTTGAGAGATTGTCGCCGAATTTGACATCTTTAAAGGATTCAGTTTGTTGCAATGGGTACTCCATGCAACTTTCGTCATCTTCCTCGTCTTCCGTTGCTATGGCGACCGCCAGGAGATGCTCGGAGTACGGCACTGGTCTTTCCAAATATTTCTTAAGCAGATTTATGTGAAAGACCTTCTCCTTTCCTTTAATGGAGATCTTGTAATTGGTGCGTGAGATCTTTTTAAGGACGGTAAACGGCCCTTGCCATCCGATGCAAAGTTTGTTGTTTCCGGTTGGAAGTAGCAACAAAACTTTCTCTCCTGGTTTGAGTTCTCTCTCTTTTGCAGCTTTATTGTATCTTTTAGCATGTTTTGCGCGTGCTTTCTTAAGGTTGTTTGTAACTAGATCCCATCCTAGCTGTAGCCTTTCCTTGAGCCCAGATACATATTTGCTCGCAGAGACGACTGTCTCGTCAGCCTTTTGGTCTGTCAGGGACCGAAGTAAGGCTTCTAGTGGCCCCTTAATAGGTCTGCCGAATAAAAGTGTGGCTGGCGGGAATCCCGTAGATGCTTGGGGAACCTCTCTGTAGGCGAATAAGGCAGCAGATATATATAGGTCCCAATCTTCCGGTATCTCTTGATCCAGCTTACGCAACATCATGGTGAGGCTGCCGTTAAAACGCTCCACGAGCCCATTTTTGGCCGGATGGTAGGGACTTGTGTGGATGTGTTTGGCCCTCAAGATCTTAAAGATCTCCTCCATTAACAGGCTACGGATTTGGGATCCATTATCCGTCAAAACTTGTTGAGGGAATCCCAACCATGTAAAAATTTGCACGAGGGTTTCTGCGACATGCTTGGAATCCGTGCATGTTAGCGGTATAGCTTCGGCCCACATTGTGCAAGTGTCGACTAAGGTCAGGATGAACCTGTTCCTTCTTTTGGTCCTGTCCAGGGGTCCAATGATGTCGACAGCAACCCGTTCGAATGGAGTCCCTACTATTGGCATTTGTCCCATAGGTACTGGGGGTGTCAAGTGCTTGGGTGCCACACGTTGGCACTGGACGCAGGATTTCACGTACCTGATAATCTCAGAGTTCATTCCCGGCCACCAATAGTGGGTTTTTATTCGCTGAATAGTATTCTTCAAGATATCCCTTGACTAAGCAGATTAAGGGAGGGGAAATAAGCAAAGGTAAGCAATCCCACTTAAAGAGAACAATACAAGGAATACAGTATAAGGATATTTACCAAGTAAAGAGAATTATAAGTTTTGCTAATATATCTCATTCATTCATGCACGCTAGCGATGGCCATCACATCAGTCACACACATTCTCACTTACCGATCGTTGAATCTGGAAATCCATAGAATAACACACACAGGCAAGTAAACACTCAACAAAATGTATGAGTCTTTTCCTTCGTTTTCCAGCCCCAGACTAGCGGGTTTGGCGTTTAGCAAATTTTCCCGTAATCGCTGGAAGGTGAAGCATTAGTGTTCCTTTTTGATTATTATCTAAAAGTTTCTATGAGATGGCACTGTCACAGGTATCGTTATGAGACGGTAGTGGTCTCCTGGATTTCACCGCTGGTGGTGGGCAACTTCTATAGCGTAATGACAAAAACTGACCAGTGAGTTATGTTTTTCTTCGGGGGTTTAAATCCAGTGGAAACCAACAGGACTGTCAGTGTACAAGAATATATTCTTCTCCACAGTAGAGCAGTAAAAATTATATATATATATATATATATATATATATATATATATATATATATATATATATATATATATATCGCTTCTGGCAATGGTTCTTCTCCAGTTAATTTACATAATTTATTGCTTTATGAGTTTTAAATGTTCTTGGGTTGCTTATCTCATGTAACTTTAGAGAGCGAGACCGCACAGGGCCGCCACAAGAAGATTATATTTAAAGGTACATAAAATTCTGGATAATAGAAGAACCGAGTCTGGAGGACTCTATAATTGCTGGGACGCAAAGGTATATGATCATCCTATGTGAAAAAAATAGAAAACATGAAATCATACACTCCATACTAATCATATTCTGACGCGAGCTAAGTTTACAGTTAAGACTATTTTTAAACACTAGCGTATTCAGTTATATATATTTAAGAAAAACTCTCCGCGAGTCTAATGGTTAAAAACACACGTATATACAGAACTAAACTGTATTAATTCGTTATAAATCCCTTTTCGGCTTCTAAATAAATTTAAGCATCTATTATATTGGGAAATAACGTATAGATATATCATTTAATTTACAACTGGAAATTTTGACATGGGTTTATTTAATAGGTTTAAATTAACACAAAATCTAGTGAAATAAAATGAAAGAACTAGACCACTGATCACTTGAAACTAATATATTACCACTGGCCAAACAGAATGAATTTTAGACTCCAATATAGAAGATATGCACAAGAAATCTTGTTCTATATAGCTAGTACTTTCATCAAACTCTCTGGCGCAAATGATAAACGCATTCTTCAGTGGTCTCAATATATAATTAAAGAATTGAAGGATCAGGGGGACACGCGAAAGTTCACAACTTTTTTGAAATCAGGGAACTTTTCTGATTCTGCGCCGCCAGTCTCCGCTCTATTACCCAACCATCTTACCGCTAGACTATTCCCCGTTCGTCTCAGTCTGCGAGCGATTCTCTGGTTCACACTGAGGTGTTAAACGACGGCGTGAAACTGCTTCGTCCTTTCTGAAACCACCACTGCCTTTTTGATCGTTACCCGCTTTCCTCGTTGGACTTTGGCCACGCCCTACTAGGCAGTAAGAAAGAAAGGTGAAGGAGGTAGTTGATGTAGATCGCTCTAAGGTAAGGGTTCTCGCCAGACATTCGTCTGCAGTTTCCCCGGTCAGAGCGCTGCCCGACCAGATTTCTGGGCCTGGGGTGTGAGAATTCGCTCCGTCGGACATGGCAGGCAGACGGATTGTCTACCTTTTGCAGCAACTGCGTGAGTTTTCGTCGGGATAGTCAGGCGAAGTGTGAAATTGCGCTCCGCATTGCAGACGGATTGTCTGAGATTTGCAACTGTCACGCGTACTCTCGGTCACTGATGGCAGTTACGACACGCGTTAAGCTGACGTAAGGTGTTTTACACATACACGGGGAGATTATTTCGTTTGCAAAGAAGTTGGGGCTTTTGTCTAATTTTAAGATATTGGCCCGAGTTTGAAACTAACTTCACTCATTCTCCATTTTACAGTAGACGTGGTCACTTCGTTCTAGAACACTTAAACTTATAAGTGATGTATCTCAGTTTGGTTGTGATACGTAGTTCTGTGTGAGGTAAAATATTATATCTAGTATATCTAGTATTTTGTGAAGTGATAAAGAGTTTATAGCACGTTTCACTAGCTTTGCCCAACTTCAAATGTAATTATCTGATTAACCGTCTAACGTATTAATGCCATTTTTTGCACACGATGTTATATTGGGTTAGACCCAACAAATATATACTTTATATCTGTGCATCTTGTCCAGTTCCCATAAACGGATGAAATCCTTTGATCTTTGTCGGCATACTAATTATTGTGTATCGAGAAAAGAAATTTTACCACTTCATGCACATATTCTGTGAATTGATTAGGCATAGGCGTGTCTACTATTACAATAATGTGGCCATCACGTTTGCAATTGAATACGTGTTGAAGATGATTTCTTAAATGATCTGCATGCGAAATACTCGTGACATTGTTTGTCATTGACATTTAATGCGCTACCAAACTGGACCTTCCTTGATCTAATTATTTCAATGGGTATCATCTCTTTGCGGTTCATAAATATCATAATGGAACGTTGCTCCTCTAATGTGCTTGTAAATAACGGTAAGGTCATCTTTAAAGAAATTAAACTTCATCCGAATCATAATCAGATGTCTCTGAGAAATTGAAAATCAATCTCGGCTGAATGAAGGACAAACCATCATTCTTCCAATATTCCTCTTCCTCTTGTAACACATGGTTCTCACTTTTCTTCCAATAATCCCTGGCTATATTGGAGATTCTATTTTATGTATGTAAATACTGCATCGGTGTGCAATTTGTAAATTTAGCAGGATTCCTCAAACACTCTTCTGCACTGTATACCATTACCAACCTGTTTCAGTAACAGGTGGCACCACTGTAACAGTTTAAAAATGGCTGCCAAAGACGTTCGGTTAAAACAACGTTATGTTATAGAATTCCTCAATGCTGAAAGCGAGACCCCAATTCGCATCTACAAAACGTTTGAAGAATGTTTATGGAGATTCAACAGTGGATGTTAGCACTGTCCGACGTTGGGTACATCGTTGTGACGAAGCTGAAGTAGGTCAATCCTCAATGACTGACGCAAATCGGACTGGCCGTCCGTCTACCGCAGTGACTCCGCACAACATTCATCGGGTTGATGGCATCATTCGTGGTGACCGTCGGGTAACACTGGATGAACTTTCTTCCATGTTGTCCATTAGTAAAGGCAGTGTCCAGAACATCATTAAAGACCTGGGTTATTCAAAAGTTTGTGCACGGTGGGTACCCAGAATGTTGACAGACAGACATAAAGAAACAAGGAAAACCATAGCCATCAACCTCCTGCATCGTTACGAAACTGAAGGAGAAGAGTTTTTATCGAATATTGTGACAGGTGATGAGACTTGGGTTCATTTTTTTAAACCAGAATCCAAGAGGCAGTCAGTGGAATGGCATCACACAACATCGCCGACAAGAAAGAAGTTCAAAAGTTCACCGTCTGTAGGGAAAGTTATGGCCTCCGTGTTTTGGGATGAGAAGGGTGTGATTCTTCTCGACTTCGTGGAACAGGGAAACACGATGAATGCAGAAGACCGGTTACATTGAAACTTTGAAGAAGCTTAGAGGTCGTCTTCGGCGGCTTTACCCATTAAAAGATCAGATAACTGCAGTACTGCTGCACGATAATGCCACGCCACACACCGCTAAACGCACCATTGATGCGATTGCAGAATTTGGCTGGACATTATTACCACATCCCCCTTACAGTCCCGATCTTGCACCTTCTGACTTCCATCTGTTTGGACCACTGAAAGAAGATCTTCGCGGACATTACTTTGAGGACACCGAGACCCTTAAACGCGCCGTACGTCAGTGGTTTAGGAAAAAGGACACAAATATTTACCGTGCGGGGATACATGCCCTTGTGAGAAGATGGACAAAAACTGTAACAAATAACGGAGACTACATTGAGAAATACATTTTTGAAGTTCAGACTTGGGGCTACATTTCAATGTGAATTTTATCTGTTTTCTTGCCTATTGAATGAAATTAAAAATTACGAGGCATTACTTTTTGACCGTCCCTCGTATTTCAACATCTTTTAATTTGAACGTTCTATTTTCTGTTGCTACCTGTTCCTTAATTTTAGCCCATACTAATTCTATTGGGTTTAAGTGAGAATGGTAAGGAGGTAATCTTAAACATCTGTGACCATGTTCATGGATTGCCTTGTCTGTGTGAAATATCTTTGTATGCTGTGTCTTCTTTTACAATTCCAAGTAATTCAGGTTCATGGACATTTCGTTGAATGGAATGTTGTTTATGGTCAGCCAAATCTTTATTACATCTTTAATACTTGGTGAATTAGAAACTTTATCTTCTGGTGCCACAACGTTGTGATATGAGGCATTGTCCATTATCAAACACCACGGTCTATCCAAGGAAGGAAGTACATGATTCACAATCCAATCTTGAAATATCTTGCCATTCATCTCTGCATGATAATCCCTATTATCTGTGGATTTTGAAACAAATATGAGTTCAGTATTATTTAGAAGCCCATGATGACTGCTTCCTGGATGTGCAATTATTAGGCCCTGTTCTTTGCTGCTTGGTACTAGTCTCTTAGTTGTTCCATCAGATGATTGCCATACTCGTTCATTACTGTGGTGCGCATTGATCCAAGTTTCATCTAAATACACAACATCATAACAATCTCTTCTCATTTCTCTGACCTCGCGTAAATATTTGCTTCTCATTGCAACTATATGAGGCTTCTCACAAATAAGGTTTCTACCACCAACATATTTTCTAAAAGTGAATCCCAAACTCCTAATAGTCCTCCATAGCGTAGATTTGGAAATATCAATGTCATTATTCTTTCTTAACCAAATTTTCAATTTCCTTAAAGTCACTGCCTCATTATTGTGAAACATATTGCAAATTTCTCTGCGGATCAATTCTCTGTCAAAATTATCCACCACTCTTGGCCTAATTTTCGTGTGTAAAACACTGGAATTAGACATTTCAGATGTCGCTATCCAGCGGTGCAATGATCGTTTGCTTATCCCCAAGGCGTGAATAGTCCTCTTTTGTGGGTTTGAAATAGAATGATATAGTTTTCCTCGAGTAGCTTCATTGCAGAAATACTTAAAAATCCTATTTGTGATTTGCTGTAATGTCATAAAATGTACTCGCAGACTCATTTTTCCTTCTTAACCACACAATAATTTTTGTAGACACACCTCTGATTGACAATGTGTGCGTTGCACCGGATATAAACTGTTTTATGTTCAAGAAGTGCGATTTCACGCAATTTCACTCAAAAATCATGCCAATTGCTTGATAAACCAAAAATGTGCAAATGAGGTCGTATAATTTACTGTAGACATTTCAATATGTGTGCGTGTGATGTGTGTTGGCAAGTAGGATTTTATATTATATCGCAAAGAAACGAAAATTGAAACCAATGGCCGCATTTTAATGAAAAATTTAATTCATAGGGTCTATACCATTTCAAATTCACACACAAAATTTTACTTACATGCGTTATATATTCGCTGAGATATAGCATTTTGAAGTTGGGCAAAGCTAGTGAAACGTGCTATAATCGCCTATTTCATTTTAAACTAGTTCTGTGTGCAGAGTGATTATTTTAATAGTTTGTTATTTCTTTAGTCGACGAGTTACAGTGGAAAGCAAGATAAATTATAAATTTCTTGCTAAACCCATTCGGCTATTAAATCAATTGCATTTAACTGCTAATACTCAGGCGAAGTATATTTTTCTAAACAAACTTATAAATGCTAGATGCATCATGAGTGGTGACGGAAATACGCAGATATTCCTAATTCATGATGAGGGATTTTTTTTTATATAACTTATTTCACGGGAAGCTTTAAATATAAGTCAAGCTGTAGGCTTGCCGTTTAAAATGTAAGTTATAACGAGTACATATTCTGTATATTATATTATATGTTGTTCTTTTGCATTCAGTGAATACTGGGGTGAACCCAACTTGTTTAGTAAAGAGACATACTTGTGAGAAGCATAGACATTTCCTATCTTTAACCACGTGGGTTTTTTTCAAGTAACACTGGTCTGACAGTGCATGTGCCATCAGAGATAAACAGTAATACCAATCCCACTAACGGTTGCTAAAGACTAATGTTTATACTGGGCTTCTGAGCCAGTTCATATTTCTTCTCAAATTTAAATATACATGCTGCCTGGCGGCGAGAATAAATTTCAAGAAACAACATTAACATTGCCGACACTATTGAAAGAGTGGATAGTGAACCAAGACTACCTGTTGAGAGCAGTTGTCCACTGGTCAACTTCTTCCAAAGTAAGGGAATCCTCGTGTTTTAGACTCTGTGTGCCCGTTTAAGATCGCTTACCCAAAACTGATTCAAGTGACATTAACAGTAAATCTAAAATTTAAACTGGTAAAGTGAACGCTCCCCGAAGACAGTGGAAGAAACCTGTATTTGTAGAGCTGGGATTCGCTTTATCCAAAGAATCCAGATTCACTGTAGAGAAGTGTCCTAAGGTTGCGCCAGACGGTGATCAACATCAAGTTTTTTTAGGTAAGCATGAACGCCTGGGTACCCGGATGAAAGAACCGAGTGAAAGTGACGGAAGGATGTTCGTTGTTTAAAGCACTCACTTTGTAATTTTTCCTTACGAAAGACTTGCTGCTTAATTTAATTGTTCCTTTAGAATAGATACTGCTGTCATAAGTCAGTTCTTACCTTCAAGAAAGGGGACAATATTAGACCCTAACCATATGCATCTATAACTCTTTGGGCCATCATCTGTCATCCTAACGGGGCTGTGAGCTAAACCTAGAGTTAAGATCATAACGGGGCTATCATCCTAGTAGCATTTTCTTGAATTTTATGACTATTTGTATATGTTTTCCTTGATGTATTTTTTTGGTGTTGTGAGAAGATTTTTTTAGATGATAATAAAAAAAAATCTCTCTGAACTAAATCAGTGCGTTGGTCAGCTCGTTCTAATATATATATATACAGTAGAACCTCTATAAGTTGACCACCCAAGGGACTTTAGCAAACCGGTCAACATACGGAGGTGGTCAACATACGGAACGAGGCCTATTGTTCTGATACTTTACTTCCTTGAACAGCTTATATTGGAGAATACAGTATCATACGAAATCATACATAATCACAACATCAAATCAAATCATCAACATCTGTTTTATTATGGTTTAATCATTCTTTCTGAAAAAAAGGAGTCAATCTTGGTCTGTGTCTTATTTTTATTACAAACATAAGTGGAGAAAGCACTCTCAACGCTGGCTACACCACTCAACATACCTGGGCATTTTTCCACAGTAAATGACTTCAACTGCATTATCAGATGACTGACAGCCTCTTCTTTTAGAGTCTCTGCAATTTCTGTGTCATCATTGTGGTAAAGTGGGATGTTATAAATATTTATAATGGACTTAGTGTACTGACTGAGATCAGCTGTGAAGGTATCTGTATCTAATAAGTGTGGTGTATTACAGATGACCTTACTTGCTACCACATTTATACCTCAGTCAGAATTATTCTGGAATATTGTGATGACTACGTTAAATGTCTAGGGTTATGAAAATGATGAAGTGTAAGTCACAACAACAACAGACAGATAAACAGTTTAATTTATTCCACAACACTCTACAACACTGTGACACTCACACACATATAACACTCTATAAGACTATCTTAAATGAGTCAAGTGTTTAAGTTTAAAAATATATGTATTAATTCTTTCAATAATGGGTATCCTGATTCAACTACACAGTGAACCAGGAATCACAATCAAATGTAATTACAAGTATTATGTACACAGTTTATATATATATGAACTTTGTATTGACATAGTTTATTATTATTATTCTATGTGTGTAATTTGTGCAGTAGTAATATGAGGTAATACTAGTTTTGTTCAAGCTTGGTTGTTGTTTTTCATCATGACTTCAAGTGTTTGATTATCGGGGAAATAGTATTGGGAAAAGTTCACAGTTCCTGTCATTTGAACCAATTAATTGTCCCTCTGTGTTTAATAAAATGTCAATTTTTGAGGGGGCACATAATGTTGAGCTACTCTGGCCACAGAAGCTTATCTTTCGTGATGGCGGCAGGAAAAGACTCCTCTGCTCGATTGCTTCACTGTGTTCTGGAGACACCTCACTGGTCGCTATCTGGACCAAGGAGTATGCTGTCAGCCTCTGGATTCAGCAAAACTCAGACCAGGTGCTGCTTCAGTAACTAGGACCACAGTCCCACAATTCATGGAAATAATACACAGATACGTTGACTGGCGATGAATATGGCACAAATTCCGATCTGCCTCTGTCCCAGACTTTTATTTAGAAAAATATGATCTGGATCTCAACGCACTGTTTCTTAGTAAGTTTATTTTAAAATGTGGCACTGAACTGACGCTCTTAATTGACTATATTGGCGGGTCTAACCAATCGGGCCATGTTTACACAGCTTTTCAAAAAAAGTACCCTTACTACCGTTTCCCCTAACAACAAAGAATTAGTATTTGTAGTCCGTCTAATCGTGTTTAGCCTTACATTTACTTCTATCCAATCAAATAGGATTTTACATGGTGGCCCATTTCCCGTAAAATAGTGGTTTCCAAACATGCCACTGTGCGATTATTTTTTGGTGTTGTCTGACACCCTCACTATTTTCTTTTGGCTATAATTTGTTAATTCCTAGACTATTTGCGTAACACTTAACATATTCTTTGTCAGCAAGTCCTAAGGAACCCAAATATATAAGTTTAATGGGGCTAAGGGGCTGCGTTCAAAATATGCATTTTCTTCTACTTCCCGTTCACTTCGATACGATGTGGTGTCTGGGTACTGTCAGGCTTTCAGACATAAAACAGTATAATGTCATGTTTCCTAATAAGCGTTTTTCAGGTTTTTAAACCTAACTCTCGTATGGGTAGTGTTTTTTTTATCACGGTCTATTTGAAAAAAAGTTAGTGCTTCTGGCCTTTCGCGCGGGGGAGGGTGGCATTAATTGTATATCGCGAGACGCGTGTTAGTGTTGCATGCGTTCCTGCTTTCAGCCCTCCCTCTCTCTATCCTAAGTTCATCTGTCTTTCCGTTTATGTTAACGTAGTGTATAAAATGAAATTAATGGAAGTATTAATTTAGGTCATTACGCAGTGTGCCTAGCTCAAGGTTTTCTTAGAAATACAGTACACGTTTTATTGTAGAAAGCGTGTAGTGATGCAGTAGGCTTTACTATCAACGTGAAACGTTACAATTTGCAGACGAAGTAGAAAACAAGGGGGATTTTTGTACGCCATTGTGACAGCACTGTACTTTTACCATTTCTTTTTTCCTTTTATTGAATTTATGTGTTAGGCTTTACATTTACCTTTTAATTTATATGTGTGGATTTAGAATGTTTCACGACAAATTCTCCCCTCTTAAAACAGACGTTATATGTCAGTCTATAATTCTATATACACATAGAGAAATTTATTATTAGTTCTGGGGCTTACGGTGATTATCATCACACGGATTGCGGCTTAAAAAATCCGCTCCCAGATTTGTTTTTCCAGATATATACTCTATGCTAAACTCAAATGGCTGCATAAGTAAGGACCACCTGAGTAATCTAGAATTTTCATGCCTAGCCTGCGCTAGAAACGACAAGGGTTTGTGATCCGTTTGCAACTTAAATGCCTTCCCATACAGATAAATATTGAATTTCTTTATCGCCCATATTACTGCAAGACATTCTTTTTCGCTAGTTGAGTAATTGGTTTCAGCTTTATTCAACTTTCTGCTAGCATATGCCACTGGGATTAATTCCCCATCCAATGCATCTGATTTCTGTAGCAGTGTCGCACCTAACCCAATATTATTGGCATCCGTCCTTACAATGAATTCTTGACTTAAGTCAGGTAGTTTCAAAATAGGTTTGCTTGTAAGCTTTTCCTTCAATTCCTGGTAAGCCAATTCACATTGTGGTGTCCATGTAATTCGATCTGGATTTCCTTTACGTGTCAAATCAGTTAACGGTGCACATATGGAATTAAAGTTTTTGATATACTTTTGGTAGAAACCACATAATGAGACAAAGGATCTCACGTCTTTCTTGGTTTGTGGTCTCGGGGCTTTCTTTAGTTTCTCTAAATTCTTGGGGTCAGGGGTCATGTTTCCCTGATGGATTGTGTGTCCCAAGAATTCTAATTCTTTACATCCAACGCAACATTTGGTTGGTCGGGCTGTTAAATTCGCTTCTCTAAGTCGATTAAACAGCATATTCAGAGAGTCAATGTGTTCTTCAAATGTTTCTGTTGCTATAAGGATATCATCCATGAAATTTGTAATGCATGGATTATTCAGAGGGTCCAATAATTTTCTCATCATTCTAGAGAAGACACTAGGTGCATTCTTCAATCCAAATGGCAATCTGTTAAACTCATAGTGTCCCTCTGAGGTACTAAAAGCTAGGTATGGTCTAACCTCAGGCTTTACTGGAATCTGATAGTATCCTTTACTCAGATCCACTTTTGAGAAATATTTAGCTTTATTTAGCCTGGCAAACAACTGATTTGTATCCGGCAATGGATCCACCTGTCCTTCTGTAATAGCATTCAGTCTCCTGTAATCTATACAGAGTCTATGTTCTCCAGAGGGTTTCCTTAAGAGTACAACACTGGAACTATACGAAGATTCACTGTGTGAAATAATTCCTTCCTTCAACAAATAGTCTATCTCTTCCTTCAAAGCTTTCTCCTTAGCAAAAGGAATCGAATAGGGTTTCATACAGACAGGTGTGGGGTCTATCAGTTTCATATCATATTCCAATAAGTTTGTATGCCCCGGTCGGTCCGTTAACACCTCTGTATGATTATCTATAACCTGTTGCACTCTCTCTTTCTGATTTTTCGTTAAATGTGTACTGATTTTCACCTGTGCCGCTGTCTCACAGGGATGTAATGGATATTCAAATGATGAAAGTGGTTCCTTTTTCATCTCCATTGCAATGGACAAGGTCAACAAGTGTGTCTCTTCCTGATTTTCTCTTTCCAAATATTTCTTCAGGAGATTCACATGATAGATTTTTTCTTTCCCCTTCTTATCTATCTTATAATTTGTTCTAGACACCTTCTCTAGAACTGTATATGGACCTTGCCATCCAATTTGTAACTTATTCTGACTACCGGGTAGAAGAAGCAGTACCTTCTCTCCCACAGCCAAATCTCTGTCCTTAGCCTTCCTGTTGAAATAGGCAGCATGTTTCTTCCTGGCTTGTCTCAAATTTTCATTGGCAAGTTTCCAGCCAGTTTTTAAACGAGTGGTCAGCTCATTCACATATTGGTATGAGGATGTAATATTTTCCTCTGCCTTTTCATCAGTCCACGTTCTTAACAGCGTTACATATGGACCTTTAATTTTGTGGACCTCTTTGTCCATGCACCGGTATGGTCTCTTCCACTCGAAGCGCTATAGTGATGATTTTTCTTCCCAGAATTATAATGCACAAAACGACCGCTACCAATTCTTTTCTTGGGGCTTTCTCCCCACTTAAAATTCTTGATGAGAGATTTCCTCTCTACATCCTCTTCCTCCAGTTTGTTTAAGTCCGATTGAGGGATTTTCGGCTTATCCTGGGGTAAGACATCTTTTTGCACTCGCTGCATAGTGGCCATTGTAAAACAGTTAATTGAAGCTTGTCCGTGAAAAGGGGCTTCCCGTTCCACTTGGTCCACTTTATTCATCATCTCATCTCAACCCATAACCCGTCATGGGTCGTAGGGGTGCCATGGTGGAAGCATCAGCAGACAGGGTCCTCCACTGCTCTCTATTCTCAGCAATGCGTACAAGTGTGGAGAAACCGTGTCCTGCCCATTCTTTGATGTTATCAGCCCAGGATTTTCTTTGCCTTCCTCTTCTCCGTTTACCTTCGACTGTTCCCTGGAGGATCGTTTTCGAAAGGGAGTCATGACGAGTTACATGCCCAAACCAGGCAAGCTTTCGACGTTTCACTATTGACAAAAGTGGTTCTTGATGGCCTGCATAGGTGTTTATCTTCTCTCTAACATAGACATTTGTTTTGTGCTCTTTATAGCAAATGCGCAAAATTCTTCTGTAACATTTATGCTCGAAAGCCTGAATCCTTCGCTCCGTATCTGCAGTGAGTGTCCAGCCCTCACACCCATACAAGAGAATAGATAATACAAGTGATTTGTATAATTTGATCTTCACAGGAAAACTGATGTTACTTTTCCAGATCACATTCAACCTTGTCATGGCAGCTGAGGCCATCTCAAGTCTTGTCTTGATTTCTTTATTTGATCTTCCATCACTACATATAGTGGACCCGAGATATTTAAAGGTGTTAACTTCTTCTAACGTTTGCCCATTTAACGTAATGTTGGTCGGAACATGTTTCTTATGGCTATTCACCAATATCTTGCTTTTTTCTATATTAATTTCCATCCCATATGTTCTTGTTACTTTCTCCAGTCTAGAGGTAAGGTCTTGAAGTTCTGATTCTGTTCCAGCTATCAGATCAATATCATCAGCAAAACGTAGATTACACAGAGGTCGGCCTCCAATCCACTTTATTATTCTTTCTATTGTCAGGCCTACGTTTGCCCCGTGGCGTGTCCAGGTCCTGATCAATGTTCCCACTTGTGGGTGTTCCCTCATGTGCTATGCTACACCTTTCTACAAAATTCGCAATGTCCCACCTTGCCTTGGGCCAATAATAATTGTGAGCCACCTTTTGGATGATGGTACCTATTTTCTCATAGTCCCCATCTTGTTTCACATGTAGGCTCCTTATTAATTCTGCCCTATATCTCTTTGGAAGAACCAACTGTCCGTGACCACTGGATCTAGTTCCGGCCTTCCTGTAAATCAACTTGTTTTTCATGTAAAAATCTCCCTTGCCTGGAGTTGTATGACAAGTTGACAATTTCCTGAAACAAGGCTTGAGGGTCTTATCCCCAGCCTGTGCCTTCCTCAATTCTTCTGGAGTGGTATCTATCAGGATATCCTCCTCCTGTCTTGAGGTCGACCTGACCTGAAGAGTGGCCATATACACAGGTTTCCTTCTACAACGGTCAGTGTCATGATTGTCCATCTTACAATTTTTACACCACCTCCTTCCTTGGTTGAAAGATTTCCTTTCATCATATTTCCTTTCATCGAATTGTGGGGTTTTATTTTTATTGTCATACCGTGGCCTGTCAAACTGGTGCTTACCTTTGTTTTGATCTCTAGGATCAAATTTATTAAAGTTCTGTGGTGCCCTAAAATTATCAACCTGTTTCTTTTTATTACCTGATACCTCTGCCTGAGCTGCTTGATACCTTTCTGCAACATTTAGCAACTCACCCAGCCTCTCTGCACCTTGTTCCATGAGAAACTTTCTCAGGTCTGGAGCCATGGACTTTCTTAATTGTTCTATAAGGACCATTTCCTTAAGATCTTGGGTTTTCCCCAGAGAAGTCCATTTCTCCAAGTATGTCTCTAACCGTGCAGAGAACTGGTGATAGGTTTCACCTGACAGTAGTTTAGCATTCCTAAATTTTTTCCTATAAAATTCTGCGTTCTTTTCATATCTTAACAAAAGAGCCTGCTTTAGCATGTCATAATTTTCTTGATCACCTCTGTTCATTTTGGCAAAAACTTCAAAAGCTGCCCCACGAAGCCCTTGAGATAACTTTAAGCTCCACTTTTCTCTCTCTAACCCATACGTGGTAGCTAATAGTTCATATCTGTTTAGATAGCTCTCAATATCATCTTCTTTCTCAACAAAATGATCTAAATGAAAGTTCATAGCTGAGGTTGAGGCTCCCTGACTAGCAGTAGCATCGGAGGTAAAGGGACTGGCACCATTTTCAGGAGCATGGCCTTGAAACTCAAACTCCCTTAGTCGTAACTCATGTTCCCTTTGTAATCTCTTCTCCTCCTTTTCTGCTTCCCTCTCTGCAGCCTGTCTTCTTTCCTCGGCTTCCTTTTCAGCCTTTTTCTCTTCCAACTGGAGCCTTTTAATCTCCTTATCTGCCTCCAATGCTTTAGCCTCTGCCTCAATCTGCAACCTCTTAATTTCTTTTTCAGCCTCTATCTTTCTTTCAGCTTCTTTTTCTAATCTTTCAGATTCTAATTTTCTTTCTGCCTCTTTTTCTAATCTTCTTTCTTCACGTTCAATATATTTGTCACATTCCGTAGTGACATAGGCAATCATAACTTGCCCGTCCATTCCTAACTCTTTAGCAGTCTGCACAGCAGCAGATCGAAATTTGGCCAGGTCCGCCATTTTCTAACAGGTAAATGTAAATAATGTCTAACTAAACAATACAATCTGTAATTAATTATCCAATGACAACCACAGGCACTGAGAGCTCAACCTTATTTAATTCCACCCAAGGATACCTTTTAAATCTTTATTATTCCCTGAAGTGAATTACCCCCAATATTTATAATTGGGAAAGATTCAAAATCCCGGACAGGACCCCAATATATGTGGTAAAGTGGGATGTTATAAATATTTATAGGAGACTTAGTGTACTGACTGAGATCAGCTGTGAAGGTATCTGTATCTAATAAGTGTGGTGTATTACAGATGACCTTACTTGCTACCACATTTATACCTCAGTCAGAATTATTCTGGAATATTGTGATGACTACGTTAAATGTCTAGGGTTATGAAAATGATGAAGTGTAAGTCACAACAACAACAGACAGATAAACAGTTTAATTTATTCCACAACACTCTACAACACTGTGACACTCACACACATATAACACTCTATAAGACTATCTTAAATGAGTCAAGTGTTTAAGTTTAAAAATATATGTATTAATTCTTTCAATAATGGGTATCCTGATTCAACTACACAGTGAACCAGGAATCACAATCAAATGTAATTACAAGTATTATGTACACAGTTTATATATATGAACTTTGTATTGACATAGTTTATTATTATTATTCTATGTGTGTAATTTGTGCAGTAGTAATATGAGGTAATACTAGTTTTGTTCAAGCTTGGTTGTTGTTTTTCATCATGACTTCAAGTGTTTGATTATCGGGGAAATAGTATTGGGAAAAGTTCACAGTTCCTGTCATTTGAACCAATTAATTGTCCCTCTGTGTTTAATAAAATGTCAATTTTTGAGGGGGCACATAATGTTGAGCTACTCTGGCCACAGAAGCTTATCTTTCGTGATGGCGGCAGGAAAAGACTCCTCTGCTCGATTGCTTCACTGTGTTCTGGAGACACCTCACTGGTCGCTATCTGGACCAAGGAGTATGCTGTCAGCCTCTGGATTCATCAAAACTCAGACCAGGTGCTGCTTCAGTAACTAGGACCACAGTCCCACAATTCATGGAAATAATACACAGATACGTTGACTGGCGATGAATATGGCACAAATTCCGATCTGCCTCTGTCCCAGACTTTTATTTAGAAAAATATGATCTGGATCTCAACGCACTGTTTCTTAGTAAGTTTATTTTAAAATGTGGCACTGAACTGACGCTCTTAATTGACTATATTGGCGGGTCTAACCAATCGGGCCATGTTTACACAGCTTTTCAAAAAAAGTACCCTTACTACCGTTTCCCCTAACAACAAAGAATTAGTATTTGTAGTCCGTCTAATCGTGTTTAGCCTTACATTTACTTCTATCCAATCAAATAGGATTTTACATGGTGGCCCATTTCCCGTAAAATAGTGGTTTCCAAACATGCCACTGTGCGATTATTTTTTGGTGTTGTCTGACACCCTCACTATTTTCTTTTGGCTATAATTTGTTAATTCCTAGACTATTTGCGTAACACTTAACATATTCTTTGTCAGCAAGTCCTAAGGAACCCAAATATATAAGTTTAATGGGGCTAAGGGGCTGCGTTCAAAATATGCATTTTCTTCTACCTCCCGTTCACTTCGATACGATGTGGTGTCTGGGTACTGTCAGGCTTTCAGACATAAAACAGTATAATGTCATGTTTCCTAATAAGCGTTTTTCAGGTTTTTAAACCTAACTCTCGTATGGGTAGTGTTTTTTATCACGGTCTATTTGAAAAAAAGTTAGTGCTTCTGGCCTTTCGCGCGGGGAGGGTGGCATTAATTGTATATCGCGAGACGCGTGTTAGTGTTGCATGCGTTCCTGCTTTCAGCCCTCCCTCTCTCTATCCTAAGTTCATCTGTCTTTCCGTTTATGTTAACGTAGTGTATAAAATGAAATTAATGGAAGTATTAATTTAGGTCATTACGCAGTGTGCCTAGCTCAAGGTTTTCTTAGAAATACAGTACACGTTTTATTGTAGAAAGCGTGTAGTGATGCAGTAGGCTTTACTATCAACGTGAAACGTTACAATTTGCAGACGAAGTAGAAAACAAGGGGGATTTTTGTACGCCATTGTGACAGCACTGTACTTTTACCATTTCTTTTTTCCTTTTATTGAATTTATGTGTTAGGCTTTACATTTACCTTTTAATTTATATGTGTGGATTTAGAATGTTTCACGACAAATTCTCCCCTCTTAAAACAGACGTTATATGTCAGTCTATAATTCTATATACACATAGAGAAATTTATTATTAGTTCTGGGGCTTACGGTGATTATCATCACACGGATTGCGGCTTAAAAAATCCGCTCCCAGATTTGTTTTTCCAGATATATACTCTATGCTAAACTCAAATGGCTGCATAAGTAAGGACCACCTGAGTAATCTAGAATTTTCATGCCTAGCCTGCGCTAGAAACGACAAGGGTTTGTGATCCGTTTGCAACTTAAATGCCTTCCCATACAGATAAATATTGAATTTCTTTATCGCCCATATTACTGCAAGACATTCTTTTTCGCTAGTTGAGTAATTGGTTTCAGCTTTATTCAACTTTCTGCTAGCATATGCCACTGGGATTAATTCCCCATCCAATGCATCTGATTTCTGTAGCAGTGTCGCACCTAACCCAATATTATTGGCATCCGTCCTTACAATGAATTCTTGACTTAAGTCAGGTAGTTTCAAAATAGGTTTGCTTGTAAGCTTTTCCTTCAATTCCTGGTAAGCCAATTCACATTGTGGTGTCCATGTAATTCGATCTGGATTTCCTTTACGTGTCAAATCAGTTAACGGTGCACATATGGAATTAAAGTTTTTGATATACTTTTGGTAGAAACCACATAATGAGACAAAGGATCTCACGTCCTTCTTGGTTTGTGGTCTCGGGGCTTTCTGTAGTTTCTCTAAATTCTTTGGGTCAGGGGTCATGTTTCCCTGATAAACTGTGTGTCCCAAGAATTAGAATTCTTTACATCCAACGCAACATTTGGTTGGTCGGGCTGTTAAATTCGCTTCTCTAAGTCGATTAAACAGCATATTCAGAGAGTCAATGTGTTCCTCAAATGTTTCTGTTGCTATAAGGATATCATCCATGAAATTTGTAATGCATGGATTATTCAGAGGGTCCAATAATTTTCTCATCATTCTAGAGAAGACACTAGGTGCATTCTTCAATCCAAATGGCAATCTGTTAAACTCATAGTGTCCTTCTGAGGTACTAAAAGCTAGGTATGGTCTAACCTCAGGCTTTACTGGAATCTGATAGTATCCTTTACTCAGATCCACTTTTGAGACATATTTAGCTTTATTTAGTCTGGCAAACAGCTGATTTGTATCCGGCAATGGATCCACCTGTCCTTCTGTAATAGCATTCAGTCTCCTGTAATCTATACAGAGTCTATGTTCTCCAGAGGGTTTCCTTAAGAGTACAACACTGGAACTATACGAAGATTCACTGTGTGAAATAATTCCTTCCTTCAACAAATAGTCTATCTCTTCCTTCAAAGCTTTCTCCTTAGCAAAAGGAATCGAATAGGGTTTCATACAGACAGGTGTGGGGTCTATCAGTTTCATATCATATTCCAATAAGTTTGTATGCCCCGGTCGGTCCGTTAACACCTCTGTATGATTATCTATAACCTGTTGCACTCTCTCTTTCTGATTTTTCGTTAAATGTGTACTGATTTTCACCTGTGCCGCTGTCTCACAGGGATGTAATGGATATTCAAATGATGAAAGTGGTTCCTTTTTCATCTCCATTGCAATGGACAAGGTCAACAAGTGTGTCTCTTCCTGATTTTCTCTTTCCAAATATTTCTTCAGGAGATTCACATGATAGATTTTTTCTTTCCCCTTCTTATCTATCTTATAATTTGTTCTAGACACCTTCTCTAGAACTGTATATGGACCTTGCCATCCAATTTGTAACTTATTCTGACTACCGGGTAGAAGAAGCAGTACCTTCTCTCCCACAGCCAAATCTCTGTCCTTAGCCTTCCTGTTGAAATAGGCAGCATGTTTCTTCCTGGCTTGTCTCAAATTTTCATTGGCAAGTTTCCAGCCAGTTTTTAAACGAGTGGTCAGCTCATTCACATATTGGTATGAGGATGTAATATTTTCCTCTGCCTTTTCATCAGTCCACGTTCTTAACAGCGTTACATATGGACCTTTAATTTTGTGGACCTCTTTGTCCATGCACCGGTATGGTCTCTTCCACTCGAAGCGCTATAGTGATGATTTTTCTTCCCAGAATTATAATGCACAAAACGACCGCTACCAATTCTTTTCTTGGGGCTTTCTCCCCACTTAAAATTCTTGATGAGAGATTTCCTCTCTACATCCTCTTCCTCCAGTTTGTTTAAGTCCGATTGAGGGATTTTCGGCTTATCCTGGGGTAAGACATCTTTTTGCACTCGCTGCATAGTGGCCATTGTAAAACAGTTAATTGAAGCTTGTCCGTGAAAAGGGGCTTCCCGTTCCACTTGGTCCACTTTATTATTCTTTCTATTGTCAGGCCTACGTTTGCCCCGTGGCGTGTCCAGGTCCTGATCAATGTTCCCACTTGTGGGTGTTCCCTCATGTGCTATGCTACACCTTTCTACAAAATTCTCAATGTCCCACCTTGCCTTGGGCCAATAATAATTGTGAGCCACCTTTTGGATGATGGTACCTATTTTCTCATAGTCCCCATCTTGTTTCACATGTAGGCTCCTTATTAATTCTGCCCTATATCTCTTTGGAAGAACCAACTGTCCGTGACCACTGGATCTAGTTCCGGCCTTCCTGTAAATCAACTTGTTTTTCATGTAAAAATCTCCCTTGCCTGGAGTTGTATGACAAGTTGACAATTTCCTGAAACAAGGCTTGAGGGTCTTATCCCCAGCCTGTGCCTTCCTCAATTCTTCTGGAGTGGTATCTATCAGGATATCCTCCTCCTGTCTTGAGGTTGACCTGACCTGAAGAGTGGCCATATACACAGGTTTCCTTCTACAACGGTCAGTGTCATGATTGTCCATCTTACAATTTTTACACCACCTCCTTCCTTGGTTGAAAGATTTCCTTTCATCATATTTCCTTTCATCGAATTGTGGGGTTTTATTTTTATTGTCATACCGTGGCCTGTCAAACTGGTGCTTACCTTTGTTTTGATCTCTAGGATCAAATTTATTAAAGTTCTGTGGTGCCCTAAAATTATCAACCTGTTTCTTTTTATTACCTGATACCTCTGCCTGAGCTGCTTGATACCTTTCTGCAACATTTAGCAACTCACCCAGCCTCTCTGCACCTTGTTCCATGAGAAACTTTCTCAGGTCTGGAGCCATGGACTCTCTTAATTGTTCTATAAGGACCATTTCCTTAAGATCTTGGGTTTTCCCCAGAGAAGTCCATTTCTCCAAGTATGTCTCTAACCGTGCAGAGAACTGGTGATAGGTTTCACCTGACAGTAGTTTAGCATTCCTAAGTTTTTTCCTATAAAATTCTGCGTTCTTTTCATATCTTAACAAAAGAGCCTGCTTTAGCATGTCATAATTTTCTTGATCACCTCTGTTCATTTTGGCAAAAACTTCATAAGCTGCCCCACGAAGCCCTTGAGATAACTTTAAGCTCCACCTTTCTCTCTCTAACCCATACGTGGTAGCTAATAGTTCATATCTGTTTAGATAGCTCTCAATATCATCTTCTTTCTCAACAAAATGATCTAAATGAAAGTTCATAGCTGAGGTTGAGGCTCCCTGACTAGCAGTAGCATCGGAGGTAAAGGGACTGGCACCATTTTCAGGAGCATGGCCTTGAAACTCAAACTCCCTTAGTCGTAACTCATGTTCCCTTTGTAATCTCTTCTCCTCCTTTTCTGCTTCCCTCTCTGCAGCCTGTCTTCTTTCCTCGGCTTCCCTTTCAGCCTTTTTCTCTTCCAACTGGAGCCTTTTAATCTCCTTATCTGCCTCCAATGCTTTAGCCTCTGCCTCAATCTGCAACCTCTTAATTTCTTTTTCAGCCTCTATCTTTCTTTCAGCTTCTTTTTCTAATCTTTCAGATTCTAATTTTCTTTCTGCCTCTTTTTCTAATCTTCTTTCTTCACGTTCAATGTATTTGTCACATTCCGTAGTGACATAGGCAATCATAACTTGCCCGTCCATTCCTAACTTTTTAGCAGTCTGCACAGCAGCAGATCGAAATTTGGCCAGGTCCGCCATTTTCTAACAGGTAAATGTAAATAATGTCTAACTAAACAATACAATCTGTAATTAATTATCCAATGACAACCACAGGCACTGAGAGCTCAACCTTATTTAATTCCACCCAAGGATACCTTTTAAATCTTTATTATTCCCTGAAGTGAATTACCCCCAATATTTATAATAGGGAAAGATTCAAAATCCCGGACAGGACCCCAATATATGTGGTAAAGTGGGATGTTATAAATATTTATAGGGGACTTAGTGTACTGACTGAGATCAGCTGTGAAGGTATCTGTATCTAATAAGTGTGGTGTATTACAGATGACCTTACTTGCTACCACATTTATACCTCAGTCAGAATTATTCTGGAATATTGTGATGACTACGTTAAATGTCTAGGGTTATGAAAATGATGAAGTGTAAGTCACAACAACAACAGACAGATAAACAGTTTAATTTATTCCACAACACTCTACAACACTGTGACACTCACACACATATAACACTCTATAAGACTATCTTAAATGAGTCAAGTGTTTAAGTTTAAAAATATATGTATTAATTCTTTCAATAATGGGTATCCTGATTCAACTACACAGTGAACCAGGAATCACAATCAAATGTAACTACAAGTATTATGTACACAGTTTATATATATGAACTTTGTATTGACATAGTTTACTATTCTTATTCTATGTGTGTAATTTGTGCAGTAGTAATATGAGGTAATACTAGTTTTGTTCAAGCTTGGTTGTTGTTTTTCATCATGACTTCAAGTGTTTGATTATCGGGGAAATAGTATTGGGAAAAGTTCACAGTTCCTGTCATTTGAACCAATTAATTGTCCCTCTGTGTTTAATAAAATGTCAATTTTTGAGGGGGGCACATAATGTTGAGCTACTCTGGCCACAGAAGCTTATCTTTCGTGATGGCGGCAGGAAAAGACTCCTCTGCTCGATTGCTTCACTGTGTTCTGGAGACACCTCACTGGTCGCTATCTGGACCAAGGAGTATGCTGTCAGCCTCTGGATTCAGCAAAACTCAGACCAGGTGCTGCTTCAGTAACTAGGACCACAGTCCCACAATTCATGGAAATAATACACAGATACGTTGACTGGCGATGAATATGGCACAAATTCCGATCTGCCTCTGTCCCAGACTTTTATTTAGAAAAATATGATCTGGATCTCAACGCACTGTTTCTTAGTACGTTTATTTTAAAATGTGGCACTGAACTGACGCTCTTAATTGACTATATTGGCGGGTCTAACCAATCGGGCCATGTTTACACAGCTTTTCAAAAAAAGTACCCTTACTACCGTTTCCTCTAACAACAAAGAATTAGTATTTGTAGTCCGTCTAATCGTGTTTAGCCTTACATTTACTTCTATCCAATCAAATAGGATTTTACATGGTGGCCCATTTCCCGTAAAATAGTGGTTTTCAAACATGCCACTGTGCGATTATTTTTTGGTGTTGTCTGACACCCTCACTATTTTCTTTTGGCTATAATTTGTTAATTCCTAGACTATTTGCGTAACACTTAACATATTCTTTCTCAGCAAGTCCTAAGGAACCCAAATATATAAGTTTAATGGGGCTAAGGGGCTGCGTTCAAAATATGCATTTTCTTCTACCTCCCGTTCACTTCGATACGATGTGGTGTCTGGGTACTGTCAGGCTTTCAGACATAAAACAGTATAATGTCATGTTTCCTAATAAGCGTTTTTCAGGTTTTTAAACCTAACTCTCGTATGGGTAGTGTTTTTTATCACGGTCTATTTGAAAAAAAGTTAGTGCTTCTGGCCTTTCGTGCGGGGAGGGTGGCATTAATTGTATATCGCGAGACGCGTGTTAGTGTTGCATGCGTTCCTGCTTTCAGCCCTCCCTCTCTCTATCCTAAGTTCATCTGTCTTTCCGTTTATGTTAACGTAGTGTATAACATGGAATTAATGGAAGTATTAATTTAGGTCATTACGCAGTGTGCCTAGCTCAAGGTTTTCTTAGAAATACAGTACACGTTTTATTGTAGAAAGCGTGTAGTGATGCAGTAGGCTTTACTATCAACGTGAAACGTTACAATTTGCAGACGAAGTAGAAAACAAGGGGGATTTTTGTACGCCATTGTGACAGCACTGTACTTTTACCATTTCTCTTTCCTTTTATTGAATTTATGTGTTAGGCTTTACATTTACCTTTTAATTTATATATGTGGATTTAGAATGTTTCACGACAATCATCACTTGCTTCTTCAACTTCACCAGCTGCTTCATGCACTGTTATGCTTGTTTGTACTTCGGTCAATATTGTTTGGAAAATTCCTTCTGGGTCAGGTTCATTACAGGTTGCCACCTCATCATCCATTGCAACAAAACCTTCAAAATCTACTCCTTCGAATTCTGCCATTGGCGATGAGTGTCCGATGGGGCTAAAACGTCACACTCTTGGGTTGTGACAAATCCACATTTCTTGAAACACTTCTGTATCGTTTCCGGCTGAACTTTATTCCAAGCAGAACTGATCCAGAGGACAGCACCCAGAGCGTTAACTGATGCACCGGATGAAGTTGCTTCCACAGGCGGACCACAGATCTGTGTTTTAGTAATGACCCACTGCAGGAGCTGGGCCCGGTAGTGCATTTTAAATGTTTTGATGATGCCTTGGTCAAGAGGTTGGGTTTTTGAGGTCGTGTTTGGAGGCAAAAATTTCAGTGTCACGTTTGTGAGATGTTCCACTAGTGGGTGGCCAGGACAGTTGTCTACTGTCAGTAGAAAAGACCGTTTCTTCTTCTTCATTTCTCGGTCAATGCCCCTTACCCACTCCTCTAATAGGGCGCCAGTCATCCATGCGGGGGGCAAAGTCTACAGACAGGGGGTATGATGTGCTGGTGGTGTGGGTAGTGGGTTTCCCCCCTTGCTTAACCCTAGGCCTAGTGAATTCTGTTCATGAAAGGAGCGACCATTGCGGTGTTAGTCTCTTGGCCTAGCAAAACCTCTCATACCCCAAGATCGTTGTGCGTGGTGAAGAGCCACACCCTTCTCGAGGTAGTCCTGGTAACTGAGGGTGCGAATCCTCAGGCTAAACACAACGGATCTAGAGGAGCAAACCTCGATAATAAAAACGGTGCACTACACCGTACACGCCCTCTGTGGGTGGGAAGGAGCCAGATGGATACTGAACAAGTCTTGGGAGTGGGAACGAGTGTGGACTGCTCCCTGAAGATCGGAACCCATCGTACAGGCACAGAGACTCAGGACGTGACGATCCTATTGCCTTCAACTCTTGGTCACATGCCTAGAGCCTCGGAGAACTCGGCGTAACCAGCAGGCAATTTGGTGGCGGGGAAAGAGCACTGTGAGCCCTACCTTGGCTACGTATCACAAGGAGACGCAGAAACACCCCCTTTATCTCCCCCAGAGCTGGCACAGTACACTTCTGGCTTCTACCCGGGGCGTTAGGAAATCCACAGGCACCCCAGCATCACAATGCCAAGAAGATGACAAAGTTGGAATTTACTAACTCAAACCTGGCAGAGCAAGTCCTCCAACAGATGTGGCCGATGCTGGGCCCACTGGCGCGTGGACACGTCCCGATCCCCATCGAGACTTGCCCGGGGAGCCCACCCCGGCTCAAAAAAGCAGAGAAGGCCACTCTCCAAACCTCCGATGTCTTGCGGGCAGTGTTAGGATGTGCAAGAACATGGACAGGAAGACTCCACAACTTCCCCACTGAAGACACGCCCACGGCGACCGTTGCCTCAACTGGCTGTGTGTGGTGTACCCGGAAACGGGGCCTCCCAGTACTGAGACACAGTTAAGTCCCCGATGTCATTTATCGGTGCAGAGTTGAGAGAGATGGCTGAGCATCACAATCCCCCCTGTGTTGCAGCATGATGAGAACCCAGAATTGCACACTGAGCTTGGGGGGAATCACTTGGGCACCAGACTTAATACTGGCTCTTGACTGGATGGCCGCATGCAGGAGATTTCTACAATGGGGGGTTGGCAGGTGGTGGGTATCTGGAAGTGGCTCTGTGCAGGACGTGAGGATTCCTTGGGTGAGCCCAGAACCAGAGCACAGCATTGTGCAAGCTCTGCATAGTTGGAGAGCCCCCTGGATGACGGGGAATGCACAGTGTGCTACCCCACCTGTCCCCAACTGCTAACTTAGAACCAGAAGTGGGGTCCTCTGTATGCGTGCCAGGCCAGGATAAAATGCCTGGGAAAGAGACTGGAGCTCAGAACTCCCTAACTCAAAGTTGCAGGATGGCAGGAAAGACAGGGCTATTTTGAAGATAATGCAACCATATTTTCACCATACGAGCTCGGACGCCGCCTCGGTAAACAAGGTCCGCGCAGAGCAGTGACACCCCCAGGCTTCTTGCGAATAGTCTACTACTGGGAACATAAACAGATTAGGGATGAGCCCACTCTCCCGTTGAACAGGTGCTAAAGTCATAGATACTGGGCCAGAAGGCGCACCGGAAACCACAGTATCACGTAACTCGCTTTTTTTTTCTATGGAGAGTACACCGTCAAATAAATCTCGTACTGGTGCTCGCCCTGTGGAGCTCCACCAGGCAGGTGCAGTGCCGGGCTCTGAGCCTCGACAGAGCCCACCCTCAGCTACTGGAGGACCCTCTAGACCGTCTTGTGGAGTCAGCAGACGGCGGAGGAGAACTACTGACCAAAACAAAACAGAAAAAGAGAAACCCAGAGTGCCACTTGTCATGATGCACTGGAATGCAGAGGGAGTGAACAGCAAGCAGGCTGGATACAGCAAAAAGACAGAGCTGGAAAACATCTTGTATGAGAAGCAAGTCAGTGTTTGCTGTATCCAAGAGACTCACTTGAAAGCAGATCAAACCTTTAAAATAAGGGGATATCAATGCTTCAGATCCGACAGAAAAGATAGACGAAAAGGAGGAGTACTTACTCTTGTAAGGAATAACATTCCTGCACACGAAAGGAAAACCTTCATGGATGGAGCAGAATATCAGCTGTTGCAGATAAAGGTAGACAAGATGGAAATAGAACTCCTGAACTATTACTGTCCGAACAACAAACCCCTGAGTCTCAGCTCTATACAGGTACCAGCCACCAACTTTATAGCAGTTGGAGACTTTAATAGCCACTCCCAGAGCTGGGGCTATAACCATCTGGATCACAGAGGTGAAGAGGTTGAAACTTGGCAAGATGATCACTCCCTAATCCTAGTCAATAATGCCACAGATACTCCTACCTTCTACTCCAGAGGATGGCACACAACTTCAACACCAGATCTTGCCTTCTCTCCACCAGATATAGCTGGATCTATTAGTAGAGAAGTAGGAGACCAACTAGGGGGAAGCGACCATCGCCCAATCTTTCTTACTGTCCAGAGTGCAACTCTCAGTACAGGCCCAGCCATTACAAGATGGAACTACAAAAAAGCCAACTGGGGTTTATTCAGGCATCAGGTGAACACGCTGCTGTCTACCCTCAAGGTACAGAACAGAGACATTAATGAAGTGGTAAAAGACTTCAACAGATGCATACTACAAGCTGCAAAAGAAACCATTCCCAAAGGATGCCGGCGTAACTACATACCATACTGGTCCAGCACACTCCAAGAACGTCAGGAAGCCATGGACAGGGCTAGAAAGGACGCAGAGTCTCAGCCTTCACTTGAAACTCACAACAAATGGAAAAAGGCTGTAGCAGAGTTTCAGAGAACAAAGCTAGAAGAAAAACGGAAAAGCTGGAGAACTAAAACGGCATCGCTGAACCTTGAGAAAGACGGCAGGAAACTTTGGAGATTAGTCAAGTCTCTAAATGAAGAGCGTTCCTTACCTAGGCAGACTATCACATTGGATGAAGGTGGCAAACTTTTCAGAGGAAAACAAGCTGCAGACTTGTTTGCTAGAAGATACAGTTCAGAAAGCAACTTACCCATTAACATAGATCATCAGAGAGAGATAAGAAAAGAAATACTGGCAACCATGGGACAGACAGATACTCCTGCCCCAATGAGGGAACCCATCACACTAGGAGAACTACAGAAGGCTATTTCCAAGCTTAAGTTTCAAAAGTCACCCGGCCCAGACAAAATCAGCAACGAAATGCTAGTAAATCTGAGCTCAGCAGCAAAGACAAAACTGCTTGAGATATTCAACCACAGCTGGTTGAAAGGAACGGTACCCCAAGTATGGAGAGAAGCCATCACAATACCCATACTAAAGAAAGGGAAATGTAAGACCGAGGCTGCAAGTTACCGGCCAATCAGTCTCACAAGCTGTGTTGGGAAGACTATGGAGCAAATAGTCAACCACAGATTGAAATGGTATTTAGAGTCTGAGCAGATCCTGGTGCCGGAACAAGCTGGATTTAGAGAATGCTACAGTATAGAAGACCAAGTTACTTACTTGTCTCAAGCAATAGAAGATGCCTTCCAGGAGAAGAAAAAGGTCCTAACGATCTGGGTCGACTTCAAGCAGGCCTTTGACAAGGTGTGGAAAGATGGCCTCATTGCAAAACTTAGGAGAAGTGGAATCCAAGGCAACATGATGAAATGGATCCAGTCATACTTGCATAACAGGAGAACTAGAGTCACTCTTGACGGTCTGCAGAGCAGAAAAGTGTTGCTCCATCAGGGGGTACCTCAAGGAGGAGTAATTTCCCCAACACTCTTCCTTGTTTACATCAATGACCTGGTGAAAGATCTCCCTGCAGGAGTTAAAGCTGCCTTATATGCAGATGACCTAGTACTCTGGTGCGCTGATGAAAATGTCACCACAGCAAATTATAGAATGCAGCGGGCAGCAGACATGCTAGTGTCATGGGCAGAGAAATGGCTTATCACAATAAACACAGACAAAACCTCCACAACACTGTTCTCCCTCGCCCCCAAGGACAAATCAGCTAACATACACCTAGGGACAACCGTGATCAAGGAAGAAAGCTACCCCACCTATCTTGGGGTGACATTTGACCAAAGGCTTACATGGAATAAGCATATTGAAAACGCAGAAGGAAAGGCCCGAAGATGACTAGGCATACTCAGAAAATTAGCAGGTACCAACTGGGGAGCAAATGAACGAAATCTAAAGAAGATTTATAATGGGGTAATAAGACCACACTTAGAGTTTAGCTCAGCAGCATGGTCATCAGCTGCTAACTCACATCTGCAGTCTTTGGACAGGGTGCAAAATCAAGCTCTCAGGCTCATTACAGGAGCCATGAAAACTACACCAATAACAGAGATGCAGAAGGTTGCTGGATTACAGACATTGTCCCATAGAAGAGACACAAAAACCATGATCCAGATGGAAAAGTACAACAGTATGCCAATGCACCCAATGAAGGCAAGACTAGATGATCTGGCATTGGGACGTCTAAAGCGTAGCAGCTTTGTGCATCGGGGGAAAAGACTTATAAGACAGCATCAAGAGGACCTATCCATGAAGACAACACCACTGAAGCCCACCCTATACCCTGTACCATGGGAGCAGGCCAGCAGTGCCCTCCAAATTAATACATCAGTCAGTGGTCTCACAAGTGGATGTGAGTATAATGATCTGCAAAAACGAACTGCTACATTGAGTATGATCCAAGAAAGCTATCCCGATCAATCATGGATACATGCCTATACAGATGGATCAGCAACTAATGCTGTTAGGAATGGAGGTGCCGGTATCTTTATCTCATATCCTGACAACCACTATGAGACTAGGCACATTCCCACTGGTAAATTCTGTTCCAACTATACAGCTGAGGTTCAAGCTCTAGAGCAAGCTGCAAATATGATTTATAACACCAACTCTGACTGCCACCAGGTAGTCATCCTCACAGATGCACTGTCTGTCCTGCAAGCTCTCAAGGGTGGTAAACTCCCGCATCTGAGAAATGAACTAAACAAGGTAGCTGCCAAAAAGAGAACCATACTTCAGTGGGTACCATCTCATTGTGGTGTACCCGGAAATGAAAAGGCAGATAAACTTGCAAAAAAGGGAGGAGAATGTGAACAAGAAGATAATGAAGTCACATACTTTGAGAAAAAGAGAGCTATCCAGACTATCAGAAGAGAACAGAACCAACCCAAAGACGACTATCACACTCTCGACCGGCAGGGACAGATAACTATTTTTCGACTCAGGACAGGGCATAACAAACTGAATAAACACATGCACAAGCTACGATTGTCTGCTTCACCATTGTGCACATGTGGATTAAACGAACAAACTGCTGAGCATGTTCTACAGGACTGTCCTCTGTATGACCAGTTAAGAAAGATATACTGGCCGAATGACTCAACACTAAACTCAAAGCTATATGGAGTTAAAGAGGAACTTCAAACAACAGTCGAATTCATCATGAGAACTCGTCTGACGGTGTAATCATCAAAGATGCGATCGCAAGAAGAAGAAGATCCATGCGGATTTGTTTGATCTCCAAGTGACGGGGAGGTCATCGGGCTTCAGGTTCTTGAATGCGCGTGGCTTTGCCGATTTACCAATCACCAAGGGCTTTAGTTTCTCTCCGGTTGAGCTAGCGCAAAGCATAACTGTGAAACGTTCTTTGGAAAGTTTTCCGCTCTTACATTTGTCACCCTTCATGGCGAGGCTCCTGTCAGGCATCGCCTTGAAAAAGAGTCCGCACTCGCCAGAATTAAAGATGTCGTCGTCTTTGAAGCCTCTGGCGAAGTGATGGAAACTTTTTGATCAACTCTTCCACAGCTTCTACTGGAACTTCATTGGATTCACCACACAACACTTTCTGGGAGATCGCGTGTCGCAGTTTAAATTTCTCGAGCCAACCACTTGATGCTTGGAAATCGTCTGCCACCCCGAATTCCCTTCCGAATTTTTTAGCAACTTCTTGAATCATCTGCCCGGAGATTCGGCCGTTAACTGCCCTCATTTGTTTGAACCAGTTTATCTAGGGGAGTTTTCCTCCTTTTCCGCTGTAGATCTCCGCTTTCCTTACCACATCTCTCCAAGTACTCATGTTTACGTTTTGGATGTTGCTAACTGAGGTCTTGCTAACCCTAAAATGTTCTGCCGTCTTTCTTTGGCTGCTGCTTTCCAGAAAATGTAGAAGATCAACATTTTCTTTCATTGTCAGCTCCTTGAGTTCTTTCCTTTGGGCCATCAAAAAGGTTAGGTTAATTTTGTCAATGATAAAGTGTATAAAACACAGTCTGAGAGAGAACTTACAGTTTAGTAGTTGAATCAACCGGCAGGGCAGTCATAGCAATAATGAAGATTGTCATAAAATTAACAAGTGATACAACGTAAAAATATCTCCAAAGGATAAAATGTAAGGATAAAAACATAATGCGTAAGCTGCTGATAGTACATGATCGCCCTGACCGCGGGTCATCACTCTCCATAAAAATTGACTTGCTAGACGGGAAATCAAAACGGTTACCATTTGAACGGGATGAGAACGGCGGATCAAAAGGAAAAAAATATGACTGAAAAAATTGCGTGAGACTAGCAAGGTTAAGGAGACGCAATTGGGGGAGGGGGGGGGGGGGGGGGGGGGGGGGGGGGGGGGGGGGGGGGGGGGGGGGGGGGGGGGAAACGGAGAAAAAGTCACGTTTCCCAAGTTGACATAAAGTAAGGAACTCGACAGAAGGGACCTTGGATATGATACGCCACAGTCATTTATTGGACGCTTTTGCGATACCAAGCCTTTTATTTGAATTCAGCGGCAAACGCAGATGCTTGAAATATTACAAAATTTAAAAAGTAACTTTTTCTTAATATTAATGTGAGGAATATAAAAATTAGCTGGCCGGATGGCCCATTCTGAGCAGTGAACTAATATGTTCTTAATTTTACAGACGGATAGATAATAATGAAGATAATGACAAAAGACAGTGTTGTTCACATCAGCGAAAGACTGCATTGAATCTAACATGACACTATTTGCACAAAAATCGCGACCTTGAAGACTCAAGTGTCCAAATCTAGTTAGAATGAAAGAGAAGGGGAATTGGTGGGAGCTGTGGCTAAAAAAATAACTTTACAGACAAAAAAGTGTAGAGGGGACGAATAGGTTGGTTAAAAAAAAACAAAGTACGTTTTTGTGAAAACGCAAGTAGAGACGGACGGACTAACAGATAGAAAAAATCCATACTTGACTGATGAAGCATGACTGAAATGACTTTAGTGTAGGAAATTTGAATTTAAAAAAACCAAGGCATTGATTGGCCACAGACAATCATTTATCGGCGCTCAGACGCGCATTTGGGGCCATTCCTCAATAGTTGTCCAGTGATAGACACAGTAAATTTCCATTAGTGTATGATTGATTTGAACACCAAAACCCAAAAACACCACCACTAAAACCCAATGCACAAACCCAAAATCACCCAAATTAACAACCCAACAACCACATGTAAATAAAAAAAACAACCCACAACCCCAACAACCACATAAACCCCAAAACCAACCACAAAACATACAACAAACTCCCCAACACCCCCCAACCCCCACAAACCAAAACCCCCCAACCCAAACCCCCCAACCCACCCCCATCACACCCCCATCCCAAATCCCACCCCCCCCCCCCCCCCCCCCCCCCCCCCCCCCCACCCCAACCAAACCAACCCCCCCCCCAACCCCCCCCCCAACATTCCCCCCCCCCCCCCAATGTAAACCCCCCAAATCTGGAGGAAGGACAATCCTCCCCTAACCCAACCCTCTTACAAACCCCAACAATCCCCATTACTTAATCCAACCTATTCAGTTATTCAATACTCAAAAACAAATATACCTATTACTAGTGTGTTTTTTGGTGATAACTGACCCCCTAATAAGCAATACTACCCTAACCCAAGCTTCTCAAGCAAACAAGGACAGCTCACAATAAATTGAGTCTAGGGAAAACAAATCACTATCCTAGCAATAGGGACTACCATAGAGATGTAAGGAACATATCCCTAATAAATAAACATATTTCTGAATATGTAGTCTGGGAGAACTTATCCTATGGGAAACCAACTTGGTAAGGGTGTGTTGTATGTGTCAGAGAGATCTGACCATGACTACATGGTGATATTGTACATTGTTACGTGTAGAAGTGGCTCCTTATGTAAGGTTCTGAACCCAAACCCCTACTTTATTTCAGAGCTGTGAGTTTTTATGTTGACACCAAAAGGTGGTGTCAAATGCTGGGTAGATAATTGACAGTGAGGACCCGTGCAGTGTCGCATCTCGGCAGAACAGCCTTGTATTGCCCCCAAGCCCGGAGAGGTGGGGCCACCAGATTCCAGCACCAGCGCTACACCTTCAAAGTTACGTAAGCAGGCTGGTCTGCTGGATTTACACCAACTTCATAGACATAACACCCAAAGTGAATTCCTACTAAAAACATCCCATTTACTTCCATCATTAATGGACAATGTTTGGTAAACTTAGACAGGGAGGGATGAAGCCACCCCAACAGCACATCTATTCATCGTTCTCCCAGGGAAAATAAAATTATAAACTGTAGAAATACTAACTAATCTTAAAATTTGTATACGTACACACATTTTATTTATCATGTCATTTATTCATGCCATTCACTCATAAATTCCAAAATCTTTTCATATGTTCTGGCCAAATAAAACCTTGGTTCAGAACAAATAAATTTAAAAAAAGATTTACTTTCTAAAATTTCACCAGCTGGATTTAGTTCATTGTGTTCTAAATTTTATTGATAATATATTATTTAATATCTGTGTGTGTGTGTTTGTATATGTCAATACAACACATTACATTCAGTACCCTAGATTATAACGTAGCCACATTCATTAGGAAAAAAGATAGGTGTGAGGTCGTAGTGGTAGCAAGAAAGGCCCTTCTGAAAATTCACAACTACATTTTATCTCAGGAGCCTTCACAGCTGACCTCATACATTACACTTAGTAATATCACCATCATACAATACCATCAAAACCACTACAAAGATTTAGCTTAGAAGTTGGTATTTTTATACTGCATGTTTGCGAAAAAATCAAAGAAGTTAGGTTAATTTCCTTTGTCGGCAAGCATCATTCGAAAAGCGGTCAGAAAGCCTGTGCCGACAAAATTCAAAGACACTGATTTTCTTTTTAAAACTGGTCAAGTAATAGAGGGTAAATTACTATTGTGTGTCATAGTCCAAGTGGTCAAGATACAACTTACAGAGGTGGTCAACTTATAGAAGTCCTCTTCCATTGAGTACATGTGGTGCGTGTCCGGTCTATGAAAATGTGGTCAACTTCGGGAGGTGGTCAATGTAGGGAGGTGGTCAACTATGGAGGTTCTACTGTATTTTCATTGTTATAGACTTCCCACGTCTGTGTGTTTAACTGTCGTCACGTGTATGTGCGTGCCCGTGAGTAGATAGAAATATATGTAATATATATATCTGTGTTTAGACTGTCTGACGCCTTAAAAGCTGTCGTAGAGGATAGGTGAAAGAGAGAAGATTTCCTCGATTTTTTCAGAGACAGCCTCTATATCACAGTCTATCATCTCACTTGTGGAAATTCTATTTCATTTTTACTAACTCTCACTGTGTCTATCATCTATTCTAACCTATTCAGAAGGGACCAACCCAAGTCTTAATTCCCCTATCCAAAAATATACGACACCAAACAGAGAAACTGTCTGAAAATCACTGAAAGAGAAGACCGTTGCTTGTTCCTCACGAAAATCGAACCAGATATCCAACATTTAGTTTCTCAGTATCAGGCTCAAGGATCTCATTAAATTAAAGGTGATTTCAATTAATTCTATTGTTTTATGTAGGGTATGTAACTTTTTTTCAATTTAAATATTAGTGGGCGGTAAGGAAATGTTACCCTCACGAAAGTTACAAATTGGGCGGTAAGTATTAAAAGGTAGAAGAGCACTGGTCTAGAGGGTCCTCCAGTAGCTTAGGATGGGCTCTGTCGAGGCTCAGAGCCCGGCACTGCACCTACCTGGTGGCGCTCCACAGGGCGAGCACCAGCACGAGATTTATTTGACGGTGTACTCATCCATAGAAAAAAGCGAGTTGCGTGAAACTGTGGTTTCCGGTGCGCCTTCTGGCCCAGTGTCGACGACTTCGGCACCTCTTCAATAGAAGAGTGGGCTCATCCATAATCCGTTTATGTTCCCAGTAGTAGACTATTCGCAAGCAGCCTGGGCTGTTACTGCTCTGCGCGGACCTTGTTTACCGAGGCGTCGTCCAAGCTCGTGTGGTGAAAATATGGTTGTGCTTGGCATTATCTTCAAAGTAGACCTGTCTTTCCCGTGGCTTTTCTGCCATCCTCCAACATATTGAGTTGGGAGTTCTGAGCTCCAGTCTCTTTCCCAGGCATTTTATCCTGGCCTGGCACGCATCCAGAGGACCCCACTTCTGGTTCTAAGTTAGCAGTTGGGGATAGGTGGGGTGGCATACTGTGCATTCCCCGTCATCCAGGAGGGCTCTCCAATTATGCAGAGCTTACACGATGCTGTACTCTGGTTCTGGGCTCTCCCAAGGAATCCTCACGTCCTGCACAGAGCCACTTCCCGGTACCCACCACCTGCCATCTCTCCATTGTAGAAATCGCATGCATGCGGCCATCCAGTCAAGAGCCAGTATTAAGTCTGGTGCCCATGTGATTCCCCCAAGCTTAGTGTGCAATGCTGGGTTCTCAACATGCTGCACCCCAGGGGGGATTGTGATGCTGAGCCAATTTGTGTTGTTGATGTTGTTTGCATTCGCTCAGCCATCTTTCTCAACTCTGCACCAATAAGCGACGTCGGGGACTTAACTGTGCCTTAGTACTGGGAGGCCCCGTTTCCGGGTACACCACACGCAGCCAATTGAGGCAACGGTCGTCGTGGGTTTGTCTTCGGTGGGGAAGTTGTGGAGTCTTCCTGTCCATGTTCTTGCACATCCTAACACTGCCCGCAAGACATCGGAGGTTTGGAGAGTGGCCTTCTCTGCTTTTTGAGCCCGGGGTGTGCTACCCGGGCAAGTCTCGATGGGGGTCGGGACGTGTCCACGTGCCGGTGGACCCAGCATCGGCCGCATCTGATGGAGGACTTGCTCTGCCAGAGGTTTTTGTAGGGTTACCTCACCCATAGTCTAGAGTTTTACCCCAGTAGACTCTGGGGGTCTGGTTTGTTGGCGCCAGATACTCGCCATTCGCCATAGCCGTGTTGGTAGAGACAGGGAGCACCGGGTCCAAGAATTGGACCACACGTGAAGGTACGGTTGCCTTGGTTACAGGCATTTTATGATACCTATAGCAACCCTTACTCCCCATAACACACAAAAACACCAAATTAGGATTATAAGAGAGTTGCGTACTTTCAGTACATGACGCGGGGTGCTGGAGAGTAACAGACAAGGAAAAGTGCAAATTATCCTCTTTCCACACAACATTCTTCTTCTTCGATCCTTAGCCGCCGACTGTCAAAGCAGTCAGTGGCCATCAAGCCTGGTGGCGTCTTGTAGGGCAGCAACAAAATGCTTCCACTTTGCTCTGTCTGCGGCCATCCTTCGTGCAATGCCTCAGCTCTGGCTCATTCTTTGCATCTCAGCCTCCACAGTTCTTGGCCAAGTTGTTTTTGGTCGGCCTCTCTTTCGCTTTCCTTCAAGGCCCATAGCATATTTGTTCTTGTGATGGCATCAGAGTCTCTTCTGAGGATGTTGCAAGCCAACTCCAGCGTCTGCCAGCTATGATGGTGTGCATGTCCTCTTGGTTGCTCCGAGTAAGCAGATCTTGGTTGGTGATGGTATTCGACCAAAAGATTCGGAGAATTTTCCTTAGGCAGATTGTGTGGAAAGAGGACAATTTCGACATTTCCTTCTCTGTTACTCTCCAACATTCCGCACCATAGAGGAGCACAGAAAGTACACAGCTTTCATATAATCTTAATGTGGTGTTTATGTTGTACCGAGAGGACTCCCAGATGTTGTTTAGACTAACAAAGGCTGTTCTTGCTTTATTCATTCTGTTTTTGATGTCATTGATTGTTCCACTGTCTGGTGTTACTGTGCATCTTATGGTACAGACTGGAGAGACCATTTGAGGTTTTATTTACGTTACCATCTGTACTAGTCTGTGGTTCGAAGCTTGAGATTGACACGTGAAACCTACATTCCACGGGCGGTGAAAATCCCTGCCTTGACCGGGAGCGGTTACCTCCAGAATCCTTTGGAAACATGTCCTTGCCACAGAGACGAAGGTATGTAAATGTGTCTGTCTGTTCCAGCTTCTGGTTTCTTATTGTTATGGGCTCTGGATTGCCCACGTTGAGTGCCATTATTCTTTGTTAGCACATTGATTATTCGTAATATCTCCTTTAAGATCGTTTGTATTGGATTATATTTGACAAATATATAATAACACAATTAAGAAGTCCAGGGAATTTCGTTTGGAATCACTTACAGGACATTACTGTGGAGATATTGGAAAGTTTGATACAAAAGTTACATAAATCGGTCTGGCCGGCTGAAAAAGTCGAGTCAGAAAAGAAATTACCAAGAATGCCTTCCGAGACGTTCACTTAGCCACTGCATAAGGAAGGGGTGAAATTCAAATCGGACACACACACACGCTAGAAAAGTAAGTCGATGAAGCTGACGCCGGTATGAAGGCTAGATCTTATTAAAAGCATCGAAAGCCTCCGCAGTTTGATATGATCCATATATGAGCAATCAAACTTCTAAACAGCTACAGTCGACGTAGTACTTGTGAAACTGAGGATATGTTTGTTATTCTCACAGAATACATTAGGTTTGAAAAATTAATGTACATTTAAAAATTAATGTATATTTTGTGCTTGATTTTTCAGGTTATAATTTTGCTTTGATGTGTATTTTATGACTGACTCTTCGTGTTTATATTCTTGCTTATGCCCGTATGAAGCTTGGTTTCATCACAAATATAACAACAATCCCATACAGCATTGGCGTAGCTTGAGTCCTTGTCAGGACTGGTATTCACTAGCAAATAAAGCTTTCAGCCATTTTCAGAGCTGGCTTTTAATGCTGAGGTCAAAGAGTTCGCCCATTCATTTTACATCTATCTCTTTATTCACTGGGCATCTTTTGTCTCTATGGTTAATTTATTAATAATATATTAAATCATGTGCGACGTACTTTCCCTGATGTACTCCATGACCTCATAAAATGAGGATTCTAACCTCAGTGGCCAGTCATCAGAGGAGAGGGCGTCTTCACTGAACAGGTACCACGCACTGGGCTTCTTGTGTTTCAGGTTTAAATTAGTGTGTACCACGTGACACTAAAACAAGGCGATACGTTAACAGGGGACCACCACTGCTACTTGGGAGCCGCGGTAGCATAGTGGTTAGTGCATTGGCTTCCTAGCACAGTGGTCTATGGTTCGATCCCCAGATGAGGTGGGATTTTTTTAGGCCGCAAACGGCTCCTGGGTCGACCCAGCCCCAACTGGGTACCAGAGCAACTCTTGGAAGGTTAAGGCGGCCGGCGTGATGTTGACCACGTCACCCCTAGTGCGACGATGGTCAAGAAAATATGGGCCTAACACCTTATTCCCAATATCCCTCAACGGGCGTGTAACGGGATCCTTTACCTTTACCTTTACCACTGCTACTTGGCTTCAGCATTGTGAATTGAGAACCAGGAGTTTATCCACGTGATACAAGTTCACCTACCGAGAACGCACCATCAAAACCAAATGTAAAACTGTGTATGATGACACAAACTATTATTGACATTAATTATTGTGACTGAATCCTCCCGTGTAATTGTGTGGTCTATATTATACTTGATACATTTCATTATTTAACTATAATTGATTAATCATTAAATAATCTGATTAACGTTATACCTGAAGTTATTGAATTATTTTCAATGTTCCAGTGTTTTAAAGTAATCTTAAAGTGGTAGGGATTAAGTACGAGCTATATTCACATTCCCTAGAAGCATAGTAGAGGTCCAGCGAGAGGGTAACTTACCTGCCAGTTCTCTTCTACAGTTCACCTGAACTATGAGGATGACTTCCCGACCTTGTCCTGTGCCATCCCTATTTATAGTTCGCCAGTGCTCTGTTCGAGTCTGGGAAAACAAAAACTAGTTCTATCTCAAGTTAATGACTTGATATTATCATCTGCTCTTCCATCTCGCCACACTTTCATTATTGTGTGTTCCAACTTTCGCATTCAGATTACCACCCATTACTATAATAAGATCGTATCTAGGTGCGGTCTCTATTTCCCTTTGTACCTGTTGATAGAATTCATCCTTGACCTCTTCATCGCTGTCATTTGTTGGTGCATAGCATTGTATTATTGTAGTGTTGGTGAATCTCCCTCTCAGTCTTGTTCTTGTCAGTCTCTTGTTGATGGATTTCCATTCCAGCACTGACCTGTCTATTCCTTTCTTTAGGATAATGGCTGGAAAAAAAAAAACACACACACACACACCCACACAAACAGTAATACGTCTTACAAGGAGAAGGACAAGAAAAACCTACGTTGCGGCCACAAGGCCTTCGTCAGGGACAGACAAACAAGAGACAGGAGGGAAAGAAAATGAGTGAAAGAAAATGATAATGGCTACGCCTTCATTGTGCTGTCCATCATCTCTTCCAGAGTAAAGTATTGTTTCTCCTGTTGCTGTTTTTATTCTCCCCGTTGTCAGTCAGGGCCTAAGTTTTTCTTGAACTGACAATGACGTGTTGATAATGTCCTAGCTGGAGATGCCTGTGCTTGTCAAGATAGTGTTCCTTGGGTATGTACAATCATCAATTGTTGTAAATAGTATCAATGCATCATTTATTATCTATATAAATAAAAGGTAAAGTATGTTTCTATGTTCTTAATACAAATCCGCATGCCTTATTATTTCTTGATGAATTTTGTCAGACAGGCTCTTTAGTTACCGACGGGGTACGCCATGCAGTTATTTTATAATTTAGTATTGTAATGATGACATTATGATTAATTACAGTTTTTCGTAAGAAATGTATAGAAGCCATTTATTTCCCAGGGGCCATAATCAAATACATACATATCCAATAAATATCAAGGCACGTAAGACAAAATGAATAAAATGTATATTTAATAATTAAAGTATTTTCTATGTTCTTAATACAATACAGATGGCTTCAACCATTGTATCATGATTAATTACAGTTTTTCGTAAGAAATGTATAGAAGCCATTTATTTCCCAGGGGCCATAATCAAATACATACATATCCAATAAATATCAAGGCACGTAAGACAAATGATAAAACTATTATTTTATGTGTGTTTGTCGTGAAACGAGTGTAACCCACTACTTTGTTAATCACTATGTCGAGATACAGATTTGCTTCAACCAATCAACGAGCAACGTACGAGCAACGTTCACCAGTCTCTGAGACAGAATAAATTAACGGCCATCTTGTTCACGCAAGATGGCGGATGAAAACTGAATAAAATTAGGCTGTACAGCGCTTGAGACTAAACCGGAGGAAACCAATCATTTTGCTCCGCCAGGAACCAACCAAACGCTTTCCGTAAGCATTTACCTACCTATATAATCGGGCGGATTTTATGCATAGTCACACATCACCGACGCGACGCCAGAGATACCGACCGACTGAAGAGGAGAAGCTGTCACCTTGATTTATAGCTTACCTGGAGTGCAATGACCTGCAGCTTGCTTTGCTAAGTCGAGTCAAAATCTGGCCGGTTTGAATCTTAGAGGGTAAATATATTTACGATAACCTTTAGGAAAATAGGCTTTCAGCAGGTCTATAATGTTGGTATTTTTTGTGTGTCATTTATACTACCTATCAGGTTACTGATTGTATCTTGGGGAAATTAAGTATAATGATTGTATTTCCTATTATGATTGAATAGACAAAGACTAATAGGACTCATACTTCAATCTATTGTCTCCTATAACTCAATCTATTGTCTCACATGACTTCAGTCTATTATCTCAGATAAGACTAACTGCCATATAACCAAAACAGTCCTTGTTAGGACTCAACCTATTGTCTCCTATACTTCAATCTGTTATTTCAGACCAACTGCAATATAACCAAAACAGTCCTTGTTAGGACTCAATCTATTGTCTCCTATAACTTCAGTCTATTATCTCAGATAAAACCAACTGAAATATAACCAAAACAGTCCTTGTTAGGACTCAATCTCTTGTCTCATCTAACTCCAATCTATTGTCTCCTATAACTCCCACCTGATATATCACCAAACAGTCCTCGTCTCACATACTCCTATCATAAGAACATAACGTTATTGTTAGGATATATTATAGCACTTGTCAGAGAGGGCCTGGTATATTATAGGGGAAAGGACATTGTTGTATCACACCTAGGTGTACATATTATTGGATGTATTCGTGTATTGAACTTATATTATGGGATGTATTCATGTATTGAATGTATTCATGTATTGAATTTATATTATTGAATGTATTCATGCATTGAATTTATATTATTGAATGATATCCATGTATTAGTTTATCAGAAAGAATGTTTTGCAAGTAGACACCTGTCTTGTCTCGCTATTGCTAAATCATACTGAGCCATGTTGTCATTCATCCTACATGCAGACACTGAGACACGCTCATATCATATACAATAGAAATAGGTGGGCTTGAGGACAGAAATTAGCCCCTATTTTTCCTTGTTACAGGTTTTATACGTGTCATAAAAACTGAGATCGTGGGTCGTCAATCCAGCTGCCTGGAACTCCGCAGGAGCATAGAGGTTGTTAAGACTCTACATCTTTAGTCCCCCTCAGTCTTGGGTGGGCTAACGAAACGATCAACAGCTGGTGTTTTGTGTCAACCAAACCAAGAAGGACAGCACTTCTAAGAGATGAGTACACATTAGTACCATTTCTGTCGGCATTGTGAGCATAGAAACTGTCAGTGATGAGAAAGTGAAGTAGCATAACAAGGGACAAAAATAACAGAATAGCTGATAAGTGTTATATCCTTAATTAACAGCACAGCTGATACATGTACTATAATTGAATAACAGCACAGCTGATATAATTTTTGTTCCTATAATTGGAAAACTTGTTGTAATATTTATTTACATACCTATATAAATATAAATATTTGTAAATCATATGTAAACTTACAAATTCATTACATTCCATTTTTCAACATTCACCCTTCAGCACAAGAGTAGATAGTGTATATACTAAATAAATAATAAGGAAATTGTATTTGAACGACTTGTCAATTTTATCAGTGTTAAGTAAAATCTGTTTCCTTGGTTTTTTAATATCACAGTTAGTTACACAGCGGAGGTGGCACTTTATGTCGGTCTCCTCTCTACTATTGTTTCGAGATCAGATCATTCACAGCCGTAACTAATTTGTGATACCAGTAGTTCTCTCAGACACTGGGACTTCACCATTTTCTGCAGAAATTCTATTTCTGTAATTGTCAGTACTATACTGATCTTAAAGCCAAATAAAACCTCTCGCCACACTGGGGGCTCGTCCGGGATATTTCTGTATATCTTGAGCCATACTTAGTCTATTCATCTATCTACTGGGTAAGGAATTAAATATGACAGGTGATGCTCTCACTCAGTATGTCACAACAGAAGTGGACAAACATATGGATAGGGAAGAAAGAAAGTTGCAATTAGAGACTGAAGCAAGGAAATTAGAGGCTGATAGAGAAGCAAAGAAATTAGAGGCTGAAGAAAGGCGGTTGCAAGCGGAAGCTGAGAGAGAAGCCAAAAGACTGGAAGCTGAGAGAGAAGCCAAAAGACTGGAAGCTCAGAGAGAAGACAAAAGACTGGAAGCTGAGAGAGAAACCAAAAGATTAGAAATTGAAGCCAAGAAATGGGAGGCTGAAAATGAGGAAAGGAAATTACAAGCAGAGAGAGACCATCAGTTGAGATTAAAAGAGCTTGAAATTCAGGCAAATACTGGCAATAATGGTGGTAGCTCACCTCACTCTGAGAGTAGCTCCAGCCGGAGCACTTCAAGTGGGGCCATGAATTTTCATCTGGACCCATTTGTTGAGAAAGAAGACGCCATTGAGTCGTACCTGGATAGATACAAAAGACTAGCCACTACCTATGGCTTAGTGAAAGAAAAATGGAGTCTTAAACTATCTCAGGGATTGAGAGGTTGTGGCGACAGGGTAGAAGAAAGGAAGATGCCAATCTGACAGTTTTTTTGGCTCGCTGTAAGTGATAGTCCACTACACTTGTAAGAAGAAAACTATGTATTGTGGCACAGGGTAGAGACTAGAAATTTAAACTCTTCAGTTTCAGTCGCTGTAAGTGATAGTCAAAGAAGAAATGTATCAGGAGATCTCTTCATTAAGCAAAGAAGCAAATCCCATCAAGGATCCTGAGAGTATGTTAGGTCTTCAGCCACACTTCCCCTGAGGTACTGATATGGTTCAAGAGACCCCCAGCTGGTAATTAAGATAATGATTCACATAAACAGTTAACTACCAAGCAATACAAAACATATAGTGAAAAGAAAGAAACAACAGTGAAATTAGTTTCTATGAATTTATGTATATTAGGCCAAGCTAAATTGGTTACAGAAAAACACAAGAAAAAAAAAAACCAAATATATATATATATATATGTATACCGTTAATGTATACAGCACTGGGTAAATGGAGATAAAAATAGTCTACACAAAAGTTCTGTTTATATTAGGGTACCCTTTCACGATGGCTGATGTTTATGTCCTAATTTTAATCATTGACTGGTATGACCTAAGATCGATTAGTGTTTGGTCCTTTTTAAAAGTGCACTTATCATGAATGGGTTGCTGCTGTATGACGTCACACTATCACTGCAAGGTTTCTTCCCCCGGCCAAGTTGCTGGAATAATTCGTGTCAAGTACTGCAAGGTTTCACTACACTACTGCGAGTTTCACCTGCCTTTTGTCACCACCAGGGAGCTAGGAGATACACACAAAGGAACACTCTATTTAGCTCTCTGGTTAGAGGCATTAATTTGTCCTGAGTGTGGTCCATAAACCAGGCTCAGATATTAGTCAAATTATTATATAAATGACATGGACCAATGTTGAGCGCCATTCTTCGAGCTGCAAACATATGATATTAATAGGGTAGGGGCATAGGCATACATATATTATCAACTGTTGTAAAGGCATACAAAATCATATAGTAAATACATGGATGCGATAATTGTTACATTAAATAAAAGACGCGGCCAGTGTAGCACGCATGCTTTCTGTAAAACCTGAAGGACAAACAGTAAATATATGCATTTGGGAAAATATATCCATTACAGGAAAGTAGGCAATTGACTGAAAAGCAGTGCAAACATTAACTAATGTTAATTGCATATAATGAAATAATAATGAAAAGCAGTTCAAACATTCAATACAAATACTTGCATATAAGAAGATAATGCATTTCGCTCACCCGAACTGATTCCAAGATTGAATTTGGCTCAAAAACGGCATATACTATATATAAGTATTTCTCTCGCTGGTCTGACAGATTATTTGTTAGAAGTATCTGCAACTGGCTTGTCTGTTCGGGGCTTTTGCAGATGTGAGTAAAATATACACGTTCTATAATCTCATATATACAGCTAACCGCGGTCATTCACCTCTGCCAAGTCAGGAAATTCCTACCCTACTGATAACAGGTGAATGTTCTCAAATTGTACTCCGCCGGGGAAATCCTGAATATCTGGGGCAGTGGCCTGAGCTCCTCCGGGTCACTGGAAATCCCGGCTTATCTGGGTCATTAGCCTCTCAGGTAAATATCAATGCGACAATGAACTCGAAAATTCCGAGGGAGGTCATTGTCCGATGAGGCAGAGAAAGACAGAAGATTGTCGGACGAATAATTTCGCGACAATAGCCCCCTGTGAAAGTTTATCGTAAGGTGAACTAGTTTCGACTGACATCTTCTTCTCGATCCCTCTCTGTCCTAGTTTGATTTCCCTCACCATCCTGGAAGTTTTTAGGAGGTTAGGCTTATTGGGTCGCTGCTGACTTGCCTGTTCTTCCCCACTGCATGGATGACGGCTGAGAAAGTCTGCTCCGACATTGAGTTTCCCAGGTATATATTCAACCTTGAAGTTATATGGTTGCATTAACATTGACCACCTCATGAGCCTTGAATTCAGGTTTTTGGAAGCTGCTAAGAACATTAATGGTTGATGGTCGCATTGAACGGTGAAGGGCTTTCCATATAAGTATGGTTGATATTTCTGAATTCCCCATACCAAAGCTAGGCATTCCCGTTCAATAGTGGAGTAATTTCTTTCAGCAGCATTCAACTTTCGGCTAGCGAAAGCTATGGGGAATAATGTAGACGCATTGTCTTCCCCAGTTTGTAGCAAGGTGGCTCCAATCCCAATCTGACTAGCATCGGTGCGTAGTATGAATGGTCGGCTTAAGTTCGGTAGGTGCAGAATAGGTTTCTCTGTGAGTTTTTCCTTGAGGGTACTATAAGCATTCTCACACTCAGCGGTCCAGATCACTTTTTCCGGAGTATTCTTTTTCGTAAGGTTCGTCAGTGGGGCGCTAATAGTGTTGAAATCCTTAATGTAGCGTTGGTAAAATCCACATAACGCGACGAACGATCTGACATCCTTTTTAGTAATAGGGCGAGGTGCATTGCGCAGTTTGTCAACATTACGTTCCTCCGGGAACATGTACCCTTGTGAAATGGTGTGCCCGAGAAACCCCAGTTGGTCAAAACCTATCTGGCATTTAGTTGGGCGGGCGGTTAAACCTGTCTCCTTAAGCCTTCGGAGTAGCATCTCTATTGCATTCAGGTGTTCCTCAAAGGTGTCAGTGGCGATGAGGACATGTAGTTGGTAATAGCAGGGTTATGAAGGGGTGCGAGAAGTTTTCTCATCATTCTCGTGAATGTGCTAGGCGCATTATGTAATCCAAATGGGAGGACATTAAATTCAAAGTGTCCTTCCGGGGTGCTGAATGCCAGCAGTGGTCGGATCTCTTTCTTCACAGGAATCTGATAGTATCCCTTGCTAAGGTCGATCTTAGAGAAATACCGAGCTGTATTTAGCTTAGCGAACAGTGAGTTTTGATCTGGCAGAGGTTCAGCCTGGTACTCCGACACTGCATTCAGTCTCCTATAGTCAATGCACAATCTATGCTCTCCGGTAGGCTTCCGAAGGAGCACAACACTAGCGCTATAGGGTGATTCGGATGGAGAAATAATGCCTGCACTGAGCAATTTCTCTATTTCTTCTCTCAATGCATCCGCCTTGGCATAGGGTATAGGGTAATTTTTCACACGAACTGGCATTGCATCTGTCAACTTCATATCAAACTCTACCAAACTGGTTAGGCCTGGCCTGTCCGTGAGAACTTCTGCATACTTTTCCAACATTGTTAGCACCTGCTCATGCTGTTCCATGGTTAGAGTGTGACTTATTTGCACATCGGCCTGAGTCTCACTCAAGGACAGAGGGTATTCGACTGCTACACTGGGTTCATCCTCTACTTCACTGGCTACTGCAAGGGCCATCAAATGGGCTGGCTCTACTGAGGCACGTTCGTTGTACTTTTTCAGCAGATTGATGTGGTAAATTTTCTGTTTACCCTTAATTGCTATCTTGTAGTTGGTGCGGGAGATTTTCTCGACAACAGCATAGGGTCCTCTCCAGCCAATCTGAAGTTTATTATGGCTGCTTGGCAAGAGCAATAAAACTTTATCCCCAATGTTCAGTTCTCGATCCTTTGCTGTCCTGTTATAATATTGCGCATGTTTCTGACGGGCTTTGCGCAAATTTGCAGTGGCCAACTTCCAACCTGTTTGGAGGCGTTGCTTCAATTCCTCAACATAATGTGACGCGGTAATGACTGTGTCATCCGCTTTATCGTCTGTCCAGGATCTCAGAAGTGCCTCTAGAGGACCTTTTATTGGGCGCCCAAACAGCAGTGTTGCTGGTGGAATTCCTGTCGAGTGATGAGGTACCTCTCTGTAGGCAAACAGTGCCGCTGGCAGGTAGGAATCCCATGAACTTGGGTTCTCCTGCTCCAGCTTTCGCAGTATGGAAATTAAGGTTCCATTGAAACCTTTCTACTTGGCCGTTGCTCTGGGGGTGATATGGAGAGGTATGAATGTGTCGCGTTTGGAAAATCCGAAACACTTCTTCCATTAATTTCCCCCGAAATTGTGATCCATTATCCGTCAGGATCTGAAGAGGGAACCCCAACCTCGTAAATATAGTAAGGAGGGCTTCCGCTACATGAGTTGAGTCGCACGAAGGCATTGCGACTGCTTCTGCCCACATGGAGCATGTGTCGACCAACGTCAAGATGTAGCTATTCTTTTTCTTTGTCCTAATCAGGGGCCCAACAATGTCGACTGCCACCCTTTCGAAAGGGGGTGGTACCTGTTACAGGCATTTCTCCTAAGGTTACAGGAGCTACCCAGTGCTTAGGAGCCACCTTTTGGCACTGTGCGCATGACTGAACATACCGTTTTATGTCTGCGTTCATTCCTGGCCAATAGTAGTGGCAAGAAATGCGCTGCATGGTTGCTCCAATTCCCATGTGTCCGCTGAAGGGTAAGGCATGGCCCATTTCTAATATTTGGGTCCTATAGGATGAGGGGACAATCAGCTGTGAGTGTTCGCTCGCTCCTTTGCCTGCTCTGCGGTACAACAGACCATTCTTCTTATAAATCTCTCCCTTGAGAGGCGGGGTATGAGACTTAGGAAGTTTTTTAAAACAAGGCGACAAAGTGCTATCCGCTGTTTGTGCCTTCTTCAACTCTTCTGGGAAGATGTTGGTAGGAGTTCCAGACTCAGGGTTCTGCCTGCATTGATCCCTGGTCTGTACGGCCGCAACTGACAGAGGCCGGGCTGGTTCTCCTAGGAACACATATCTACAGCCCAAAATCAGGGGGTAGATGGGATCCTTTAGAACAGCGGCTCTGATTTCTCCAGTCACATACCGCGATTGAACCTGAATCTTGCACACTGGTAGAATCATGGGCGCACCAGATTTGGTGGGTCCTTGTATTTCAATCGTCTCCTCTGTAATTTGGTCAGAATTAACAAGAGAAGCTGCGACGATTGCATCATAAGATAATCCAGTGTCATACAAACAAAGAGCTCTCTCCCCATTAACCATAACAGATTCAATGACAGCTGGTCGCTTCGAAGAATCTATGTCATCCTTTGAGGGCTCAGGGCTGTCAGATCTGGTTGTTATGCAAGCTGCATTCATGGGGAGGGGTCGGCGCTTACAATCACGAGAAACTATGTTTAGGCGACCGACAGTGTTGGCACACATCCCTCTCTGTGTTTGCTGTATAGGAAGTTTTCCTTTCCGTGTTCTTGTGGGTTTGTCCATTGTTGGGTCTGTCATGGTGAGTTTTCATGTAGGGTGGCTTGGAGCTTGTAATACTATTGGAGCTGTTAGGCGCAGTCTGCCGAGCTGGATAGTCTGTATATCTCCGTCTGGAGGTCAGAGTCTCAGCCTGTGCATTCTGAAAGCGTTCTGATAAGGTAACTATGGTATTTAACCTTTCTGCCCCGTTTTCTACCAGAAATCGTCTCATCTCAGGGCTCATCATTTCTTTCAGTTGCTCCATTAGTATTAATTCTTGCAGTCCTTCGTACGATTTCTCGAATGACGCGAGAGTGAGCCATTTCTGCAAATAAGCTTCCAGGCGAGCAGCATACTGGGTGTACGATTCTCCATTTTCTTTACGGAAATTTCTGAACCGTTTACGGTACGCCTCAGCATTCAATTCATAGCGAGCTAAGAGGGCTTTCTTAAGACAGTCATAGTCATCCTGTTCATGAGGCGCCAGTTTTAGGAATACATCATAGCCAGCACCCCTGAGTCCTTGCGAGAGTTTCAGATTCCACCTCTTCCGGTCCAGCCCGAACGAAGAAGCGAACCTCTCGAAACGGTCCAAAAAGCTGTCCATGGAATCTTTTCCCTCCATAAATGGCTCCAGAGGGAAGGCCATCGGTCCCAGGTGTGGTGTAGAGAGAGCTGATGCACTATCAGATTGAAGGGGCGAGGGCGGAGAAGATGAAGTTTCGGAATTGCTCCCAGCTTCCATGCTTTTTGAGAGAAGTTCCACATCCAGTTCCTTCATTTTCAGGGCATGTTGTCGTTCCTTCTCCTTCTCTTCTGCCGCTCTTATTTCACGATCCTTCTCAGCTTCTGCTGCTCTGATTTCCCTGTCCCTCTCCGCTTCTGCTTCTCTGATGCTCTTCATCTCTGAGGATACATAGTCTGCAAGCTCTTTTCCTGCAAGCCCCACTTCTTTTCCACTCTCAATTAACAAAGCTCTTACTTTTGCTGTCTCTGCCATTGCAATATTGGATCAAGTCGAATGAGCTTGAATAAACCTACTCACAAACCAATACAGGTAAAAGTAATACTGTCTAATATTAATAATATAGTGTATTACTGCCACAACAATAAAACAAAATTTTGCAACAACAACAATTTCAACCAATAGGATAGCTCTTAGTTAAGTAGCTCAGTTAAATCTTGTATACAACTTAACTAAAAAATTGGACCATACACTAGAAGATCAGTCACCAGTTATATTTTGTGTACTATTCTATCTGTGCAATATACTGCATATAAGATCAAACCAGTTACATGCAAAGTGTACTGGGAAGCTGTATAAGATTACTTGATAACCAAACTATTAACCCAAGTTTGTTACCCAAAAGTAAAATGTATATTAGCAATAAATTACTTGTAGTCTAGGGAACATACAGATGCTATGAGTTCATCCGGGACGAGCAGTCCAGTTTGTGGCGACAGGGTAGAAGAAAGGATAGATGAAGAAATAAAAGAGAGTACCAATCTCTTCCACAGTGTCTTTTGGCTCGCTGTAAGTGATAGTCCGACACTTGTAAGAAGAAATGTATCAGGAGACTGAAATTTAAACTCTTCTCAGTTAAGCAAAGAAGCAAATCCCATCAAGGATCCTGAGAGTATGTTAGGTCTTCAGCCACACTTCCCCTGAGGTACTGATATGGTTCAAGAGACCCCCAGCTGGTAATTAAGATAATGATTCACATAAACAGTTAACTACCAAGCAATACAAAACATATAGTGAAAAGAAAGAAACAACAGTGAAATTAGTTTCTATGAATTTATGTATATTAGACCAAGCTAAATTGGTTACAGAAAAACACAAGAAAAAAAAAACCATATATATATATATATATGTATACCGTTAATGTATACAGCACTGGGTAAATGGAGATAAAAATAGTCTACACAAAAGTTCTGTTTATATTAGGGTACCCTTTCACGATGGCTGATGTTTATGTCCTAATTTTAATCATTGACTGGTATGACCTAAGATCGATTAGTGTTTGGTCCTTTTTAAAAGTGCACTTATCATGAATGGGTTGCTGCTGTATGACGTCACACTATCACTGCAAGGTTTCTTCCCCCGGCCAAGTTGCTGGAATAATTCGTGTCAAGTACTGCAAGGTTTCACTACACTACTGCGAGTTTCACCTGCCTTTTGTCACCACCAGGGAGCTAGGAGATACACACAAAGGAACACTCTATTTAGCTCTCTGGTTAGAGGCATTAATTTGTCCTGAGTGTGGTCCATAAACCAGGCTCAGATATTAGTCAAATTATTATATAAATGACATGGACCAATGTTGAGCGCCATTCTTCGAGCTGCAAACATATGATATTAATAGGGTAGGGGCATAGGCATACATATATTATCAACTGTTGTAAAGGCATACAAAATCATATAGTAAATACATGGATGCGATAATGGTTACATTAAATAAAAGACGCGGCCAGGGTAGCACACATGCTTTCTGTAAAACCTGAAGGACAAACAGTAAATATATGCATTTGGGAAAATATATCCATTACAGGAAAGTAGGCAATTGACTGAAAAGCAGTGCAAACATTAACTAATGTTAATTGCATATAATGAAATAATAATGAAAAGCAGTTCAAACATTCAATACAAATACTTGCATATAAGAAGATAATGCATTTCGCTCACCCGAATTGATTCCAAGATTGAATTTGGCTCAAAAACGGCATATACTATATATAAGTATTTCTCTCGCTGGTCTGACAGATTATTTGTTAGAAGTATCTGTAACTGGCTTGTCTGTTCGGGGCTTTTGCAGATGTGAGTAAAATATACACGTTCTATAATCTCATATATACAGCTAACCGCGGTCATTCACCTCTGCCAAGTCAGGAAATTCCTACCCTACTGATAACAGGTGAATGTTCTCAAATTGTACTCCGCCGGGGAAATCCTGAATATCTGGGGCAGTGGCCTGAGCTCCTCCGGGTCACTGGAAATCCCGGCTTATCTGGGTCATTAGCCTCTCAGGTAAATATCAATGCGACAATGAACTCGAAAATTCCGAGGGAGGTCATTGTCCGATGAGGCAGAGAAAGACAGAAGATTGTCGGACGAATAATTTCGCGACAGAGGTGTGGCCTACGATGTGTATTTGAAGCTCTCAAGAGATGACTAGGAAGATTATGAAATCCTGAAGCAGGCACTGCTTGTGAGATATGAAAAGAACTCAGAATCATATAGAAAGAAATTCCGAACAGCTAAACTTCTTCCAGGAGAAAACTATCACCAATTCTCGGCTAGATTGGAAACCTATTTGGAAAAATGGAGTAGTTTAGGGAAGTGTCAGGATCTGAAAGAAATGGTAATGATGGAGCAAGTGAAAGAGTCCATGCCTCAAGAAATGAGGAAGTTTATCATGGAACAAGGAGCAGAGAGATTGGAAGATATTGTAACTGTTGCTGAGAGGTATCAAGCAGCTCAGGCAGAATTATTAGGAAATAAGAAGAAGCAGGGTGAAAACTTCAAATCATCACAAAACTATACTAAATATGAACAAAAGGAACATACCACAAGGAACAAACAAAGGTTTGACCAAAAGGACAAAAACCCTCTAAGATCGGATAAGACACCTTACCGGAAGGAAGGAAAGTGGTGTAAAACTTGTCTAATGAGTAACCACAATACTGCGGACTGCAGAAGGAAGAATCCTCCTCATCATGCTGCATGTCTTACAACAGGGAATCAGGGAAGGAAGGAAATGGCAGTAAGTCAGAAAGACTTCCATCATCCCCCTGTCTGTGAGGAAGTGACCGTGAATGGCACTCAAGTACTGTGTTTATATGACACAGGATTGGACTTTGATTCAGTTGTGTGCTCTTCTTTAGTGAGTCCTGACCAGATAACCACAGAAACAGTGGAAATAAGAGGACCGATCAAGGGAGCAAGAACCATGACACTACCCATAGCTCGAATCAACATAAGATCTCGCTATGTGGAAGGAGAAATCAAAGCAGCAGTGATGGACGACCCTATTTACCCTTTGATTTTGGGGTGTAGGTATGTTTTCCTTGGAGAACCTATACAACCCGTAGTTATGGCAACAGTCCAGACCAGGGAAAGCTCCAGGAAAATGGAGGAGAATCCTATCAATACTCATCCAGAAGAGATGAAAAAAGCTCAAGCAGCAGACAGCCCATTGAAGCCTTGTTTTGGCAAATTGCCTAAAGCACATAACCCTCCAGAGAAAGGAGACTTGTATATGAAGAATGGCCTACTATACAGAAAAGCTGGAACAGGACCTAAAGGGCATGGACAGCTTGTAGTGCCAAAATCTTACAGGGAGAAGGTTATGACGCTAGGACATGCTATACCCTTCAGTGGACATATGGGAATAGGGGCCACTGGACAAAGGATAGCCTGTCACTACTTTTGGCCAGGAATTACAGAGGACATAAAAAGATATGTAAGATCCTGTCCAGAATGCCAAAGAGTAGCTCCTAAGCATAGGACTGCACCAGCAACACTGGGAGAAATGCCTATTATGGGAACCCCGTTTGAACGTGTTGCAGTGGATATTGTTGGACCCTCACTAGGACCAAGAAGAGAAATGCATATATCTTAACCTTGGTTGATACTTGCTCTATGTGGGGAGAAGCAGTGGCCATGTCAGCTATAGATTCAAAGCATGTGGCAGAGGCACTGTTGACAATATTCACCCGATTAGGTTTCCCGCATCAGATATTGACTGACAATGGGTCTCAGTTTAAGGGAAAGCTAACACAAGAAGTATTCAGGATATTTCAAGCCAGGCACTATCATTGTAGTCCCTACCATGCCCAAGGGAACGGTCAAGTAGAGCGGTTCAATGGTACGCTTAATTTCAATCCTTAGAAAGCTGGCGAGTGAAAAACCTGATACTTGGGATACATACTTACCCGCTGCACTATTTGCATATAGGGAAGTACCCCACAATTCAACTGGATTGGCTCCAGCTACATTGTTGTTTGGAAGACCAATCAAAGGTCCACTGGAAGCATTGCTGCGGACATGGACTGATGAAAAAGCAGAGGAAACAGTGACTTCCTCATACCAGTACGTCAACGAGTTGACATCTCGATTGAAAGCAGGTTGGAAACTGGCCAATGATAACTTAAGACAGGCCAGGAGGAAGCATGCTGCGTACTACAACAAAAAAGCAAAGGATAGGGAACTGGAGGTGGGTGAAAAGGTGTTATTACTGTTGCCAGCAGCAATAATAAATTGCAGATTGGATGGCAGGGACCCTATGTCATACTGGAGAAACTTTCCAGGACCAATTATAAGATTGACAAGAAAGGAAAGGAGAAGGTATATCATGTCAATCTTCTTAAAAAATACTATGACAAGGAATCATCAGAAGTTGCACATATCATGACCCTAGCCATTGCAACAGAAATGCACGGTGAACCCCTTCACTCTATGGAGTATCCACTCACAACTACAGAGGATTATGTTCAAGTAAATATTAGTGAACATTTAACTCCAGAGCAGAAGAAGAGGGTTCAGAAAGTGTTGGAAACCCATGCTGATGTGCTCACAGATAAGCCAGGTCGTACGAATCTGTTAGAGTACGACATGAAGGTTACCGACCCTACCCCAGTATGCATGAGAACATACCCTATACCCTATGCGAAAGCCCAAGCACTAAGGGAGGAAGTTGGTTATCTGTTGAAGGAGAAAATTATCTCGAAGTCAGACTCTCCCTATAGCTCAAGTGTGGTGCTATTGAGAAAACCGAGTGGTGAACACAGGTTATGTATTGACTACCGGAAGCTTAATGCGATCACAGAATCTCAGGTGGACCCATTACCTGACACCAACCAGCTGTTCTCTACACTGAGTAAGGCTAGGTATTTATCGAAGGTAGATCTAAGCAAGGGATACTACCAAATACCAGTGAAACCAGAAGTTAGGAAAATGCTGGCATTTAGTACATCAGACGGACACTACGAGTTTAATGTACTACCCTTTGGGCTGAAAAATGCTCCCAGTATCTTTTCAAGAATGATGAGGAAATTGTTGGAACCTCTACAAAATCCCCATATCACTAACTTTATGGATGACATTCTTGTTGCTACAAACACATTTTAGGAGCATATAGTAGCGCTCTCCATGTTGTTTGACAGACTGAGAGCCACTGGATTGACTGCACGTCCAACCAAGTGCTATATCGGTTGTAAGGAGTTGGAATTCTTAGGTCACACTATTTCTACAGGTCATATGTCTCCTGACCCAAAGAATATAGAGAAGTTAAAGAAGGCACCCAGACCTCAAACGAAGAAAGATGTGAGATCATTCGTGTCATTATGTGGGTTCTATCAGAAGTACATACCCCACTTTAACTCTCTGTGTGCACCGTTAACTAACTTAACGAAGAAAGGACAGCCTGACAAAATCCAATGGAATGCTGATTGTGAAAAAGCTTACACAGAGCTAAAAGCAAAACTCACCAGCAAACCAATCCTTACGCTACCCGATATCACGCAGGAATTTGTATTAAGGACGGACGCTAGCAGTATAGGTATTGGTGCAACTCTCTTGCAGAAATCAAAAGCCCTGCCGGAGGAACTTTTACCAGTCGCCTACGCCAGTAGGAAGCTGAATGCAGCTGAGTTGAACTACTCGACCATAGAGAAAGAATGTTTGGCTCTAATTTGGTCCATCGACAAATTTTCACCTTACCTGTATGGGACACACTTCATTGTCCAAAGCGATCACCAACCTTTAACTTTCTTGGCTGCATCTAAAAAGTTAAATTCGAGATTGTTAAGGTGGAGTCTGCTTCTTGCGCCTTATTCCTTTACCGTGAATTACATTCCGGGAAGAGACAATGTAGGAGCTGATTTTTTAAGTCGACACCCTAATACTCTGGAAGGACAGACGCAAAAGGATTAACCACAGCAGGGGTTTACACGTCAGCTATGACAAGTCACAGCTAGGAAAGGAGGGGGCTATGTCGTGAAACGAGTGTAACCCACTACTTTGTTAATCACTATGTCGAGATACAGATTTGCTTCAACCAATCAACGAGCAACGTACGAGCAACGTTCACCAGTCTCTGAGACAGAATAAATTAACGGCCATCTTGTTCACGCAAGATGGCGGATGAAAACTGAATAAAATTAGGCTGTACAGCGCTTGAGACTAAACCGGAGGAAACCAATCATTTTGCTCCGCCAGGAACCAACCAAACGCTTTCCGTAAGCATTTACCTACCTATATAATCGGGCGGATTTTATGCATAGTCACACATCACCGACGCGACGCCAGAGATACCGACCGACTGAAGAGGAGAAGCTGTCACCTTGATTTATAGCTTACCTGGAGTGCAATGACCTGCAGCTTGCTTTGCTAAGTCGAGTCAAAATCTGGCCGGTTTGAATCTTAGAGGGTAAATATATTTACGATAACCTTTAGGAAAATAGGCTTTCAGCAGGTCTATAATGTTGGTATTTTTTGTGTGTCATTTATACTACCTATCAGGTTACTGATTGTATCTTGGGGAAATTAAGTATAATGATTGTATTTCCTATTATGATTGAATAGACAAAGACTAATAGGACTCATACCTCAATCTATTGTCTCCTATAACTCAATCTATTGTCTCACATGACTTCAGTCTATTATCTCAGATAAGACCAACTGCCATATAACCAAAACAGTCCTTGTTAGTGTGACAACGCCATCTTGAGGTCTGTCGTTCTCGGCGCTGGCCCCATCTGGGCAGTCATGTTGTCTATGTGGTTTAGTGCCTTTTGGTCACGTTATCTTCAAGCAGATTTATTACAAGGCCATAATAAGTCTACGAATTAGCTGTGTTTTTGCTCTAGTTGTGTAAATCTGTGTTTTCATGCATTCTGGAGCAATAATCGCGGGTGTTATCTGTGTGGCGCAGATTAAGACGCGTAGCGCGCAGTAAATTGAGTGGTTAGGCCAGGGCTTATAAAAAGGGGTAGCAAGCGGCGAAACCGGTCTATGTTTGAGAGAGCCGCCCAGTGAGAACAGACTAAGAAGACACACAAGAGCCAAGCTGTAAATGCCTTGAGCACTCTATGAACACTGACTGGGTGTTCGTTTGATTGTTTGTTGGATTGTTCGTTTGGTGTTCGGTTGTGTTCGGTAGAATTAAATGTTGATCTGCATAAGGCTTTGGATTGCTTGAATTGTTAAGTCTGCTGCTGAGAGGGTTGCAAGCAACCAATAATTGCAACCCCTGTCAAACGATCCTTTATAAATTTTCTTAGTGCACGGGTCTGGGGTGTGAGGTAACACCTAGCCCCTGTCACAAGTGGCGTCGTCGACAGGATTGACAGACAGCACGCAGTTAAGCAACTCTTCAGCAATCAGAGCAGCAACAGCCGAAACAGTAGAACACCCCGTTCAGTGCAAGGCAAGGGACGGGATCATCCAGTTTGTCAAGATTTCTAGTCAACTCTACTAGCAACAAGATGGCGGCACGCAACACACGTGCTGCTAGTAGAACTGATAACGAAGATGTGGCTGAGGTGGATGACTCTGTAGTAGGGCTAAATCGTCAACCAGAACGAGTGCAGTACATCGTGGTACCTACTCACAAGAGGGTGCGGTGCTTTGGGGAGCGCACGGGTCCTACGGCTGAGGAATATGTCAGAGAGGTGAGAGCTGCCTGGAGAGTAGGGATGATGAGTAAAGAGGACCAGGCAGATGTTATCCTTGACAGTGTGACCCCAAGTGTCCGCAGGGAGCTGAGGATTCAGGCTGATGACGATGACCCAGAAGCAATGCTACATTCCATTCTTAAGGTGTATGGGGAGCGTCGGAGCATCCCAGAAGTAATGGCCGCGTTCTACTTTACCCGGCAAGGTGCAAGGGAGTCTCTTTGGGAATTCTCCCATCGCATTCACGAGGTGTTTGAAAGTGTTGTAAGGGCACAAAAGCAGAACAACGTCACTCCCTTGGCGCCATCCTTTCTTCGTGACCAGTTTGCTGCTTGTCTGAGAGATGGACCTACCTACTAAGAAAGCTTGCAAAGGAAATGATCATCAAGGAGCCTACAGCATCGTTCACGTCGGTGAGGGACTATGCCCTACGGTTTTTGGAGACTGAACCCACTTCTGGGGCTGGTGTTGCCAGTGTTGAAGTGGCAAGAACAGAGACTGTGTCAGATACGCATGCATTAAACGCAGAAGTAGAGCGGCTGAGAGCACAGGTGGCTCAATTAGAGGCTAAAATTGATGCGATGTCTCAGGAGCAGGGGAGACGTACCAGGACAGTTCGTTGTTTTAGATGCAGAGAACTAGGCCACGTACAGAATCGATGTCCACAGGCGTTAAACTAGACCCCTCTGCGGCTGGGAGTCAGGTTACAGAAGGGGAGCAGAATGGCTCAAAGATAAAGATGGTTGGTGGTCGACCGGAGTGTGAGGCGCTTATTGCAGGGAAGAAAGTCAAAAGCGGCCAGGGATGTAAGGGTAGCAGGAGGTGACCCAGGGCACCAAGGAAGCCTAGGAAAATAAGATGCTTCAACTGCGGAGACCTTTCGAACCACATGGCAGCCAAGTGTCCCCAGGGCCCGCTTCCTAAGCGATGTTTCCATTGTAGGTCCCCGGACCATTTAATATCGGTTTGCCCATCAAGGAGCGCCCTCTCTAAGCGTACCAACACATCTACATTGCCGTCACAGTGCAAGCCAAGAGATGGCCGTGGCAACTGTCACCATAAGGGCGCCGGGAAAAGTGGTCGGCATTTAGAGGAGGAGACTCATCTAAAACTCGTTGAAGGACACGTTTCCAGGCTACGAGGGGCGCACGTAAGAGCAGAGCCACCGTTGCAGAGTTTTGCAGCAGTCCGGAAAGAGAGATGTGACAAGCTGTCGTGTTCTACTCCACTACAGGTCGGAGAATTGGTGAAGAAGAGAATGCACGACGCTGAGAGATCCGAGATTCGTGATATGTGGTCAGAAGACGAGTACGTTGTAGTTCGTGCTCCCACAATGACAGGGGGTCCATATATCATCCAACGAATGGACAGAGCGAGTCCGAGCATTAGAGTAACCAGCAATGACCTGAGATGAAGTGAAGGAAAAGGTGATCCTCCAGATTTGGAGAATACGACTGAAGCGCCTGATTTAGTGCAGTTGTCGGGACGACAACAAAATCAGGCGGGGAATATGTGACAGCGCCATCTTGAGGTCTGTCGTTCTCGGCGCTGGCCCCATCTGGGCAGTCATGTTGCCTATGTGGTTTAGTGCCTTTTGGTCACGTTATCTTCAAGCAGATTTATTACAAGGCCATAATAAGTCTACGAATTAGCTGTGTTTTTGCTCTAGTTGTGTAAATCTATGTTTTCATGCATTCTGGAGCAATAATCGCGGGTGTTATCTGTGTGGCGCAGATTAAGACGCGTAGCGCGCAGTAAATTGAGTGGTTAGGCCAGGGCTTATAAAAAGGGGTAGCAAGCGGCGAAACCGGTCTATGTTTGAGAGAGCCGCCCAGTGAGAACAGACTAAGAAGACACACAAGAGCCAAGCTGTAAATGCCTTGAGCACTCTATGAACACTGACTGGGTGTTCGTTTGATTGTTTGTTGGATTGTTCGTTTGGTGTTCGGTTGTGTTCGGTAGAATTAAATGTTGATCTGCATAAGGCTTTGGATTGCTTGAATTGTTAAGTCTGCTGCTGAGAGGGTTGCAAGCAACCAATAATTGCAACCCCTGTCAAACGATCCTTTATAAATTTTCTTAGTGCACGGGTCTGGGGTGTGAGGTAACACCTAGCCCCTGTCACATTAGGACTCAACCTATTGTCTCCTATACTTCAATCTGTTATTTCAGACCAACTGCAATATAACCAAAACAGTCCTTGTTAGGACTCAATCTATTGTCTCCTATAACTTCAGTCTATTATCTCAGATAAAACCAACTGAAATATAACCAAAACAGTCCTTGTTAGGACTCAATCTCTTGTCTCGTCTAACTTCAATCTATTGTCTCCTATAACTCTCACCTGATATATCACCAAACAGTCCTCGTCTCACATACTCCTATCATAAGAACATAACGTTATTGTTAGGATATATTATAGCACTTGTCAGAGAGGGCCTGGTATATTATAGGGGGAAGGACATTGTTTTATCACACCTAGGTGTACATATTATTGGATTTATTCGTGTATTGAACTTATATTATGGGATGTATTCATGTATTGAATGTATTCATGTATTGAATTTATATTATTGAATGTATTCATGTATTGAATTTATATTATTGAATGATATCCATGTATTAGTTTATCAGAAAGAATGTTTTGCAAGTAGACACCTGTCTTGTCTCGCTATTGCTAAATCATACTGAGCCATGTTGTCATTCATCCTACATGCAGACACTGAGACACGCTCATATCATATACAATAGAAATAGGTGGGCTTGAGGACAGAAATTAGCCCCTATTTTTCCTTGTTACAGGTTTTATACGTGTCATAAAAACTGAGATCGTGGGTCGTCAATCCAGCTGCCTGGAACTCCGCAGGAGCATAGAGGTTGTCAAGACTCTACATCTTCAGTCCCCCTCAGTCTTGGGTGGGCTAACGAAACGATCAACAGCTGGTGTTTTGTGTCAACCAAACCAAGAAGGACAGCATTTCTAAGAGATGAGTACACATTAGTACCATTTCTGTCGGCATTATGAGCATAGAAACTGTCAGTGATGAGAAAGTGAAGTAGCATAGCAAGAGACAAAAATAACAGCATAGCTGATAAGTGTTATATCCTTAATTAACAGCACAGCTGATACATGTACTATAATTGAATAACAGCACAGCTGATATAATTTTTGTTCCTATAATTGGAAAACTTGTTGTAATATTTATTTGCATATCTATATAAATATAAATATTTGTAAATCATATGTAAACTTACAAATTCATTACATTCCATTTTTCAACATTCACCCTTCAGCACAAGAGTAGATAGTGTATATACTAAATAAATAATAAGGAAATTGTATTTGAACGACTTGTCAATTTTATCAGTGTTAAGTAAAATCTGTTTCCTTGGTTTTTTAATATCACAGTTAGTTACACAGCGGAGGTGGCACTTTATGTCGGTCTCCTCTCTACTATTGTTTCGAGATCAGATCATTCAAAGCCGTAACTAATTTGTGATACCAGTAGTTCTCTCAGACACTGGGACTTCACCATTTTCTGCAGAAATTCTATTTCTGTAATTGTCAGTACTATACTGATCTTAAAGCCAAATAAAACCTCTCGCCACAGTGTTATCAATGACCATACGTTTGCATATTTTACAAGATAATTAAAAATGTTTAATTAAACATTTTTACTTTAATAGGAAATAGAAGAAAAAAATAGTTTTCTGTAGCACTTCCTTTTTTTTTTAAAATATGTAATTTTAATGGCACTCATTTGGCCAAGCGGTTTCAAATTGGATCGGAGCTATTTCGATACATATATTAAAACCAATGAAGGTTATCTGAGCATGAACATCCACTGTGCGTGTTTAATCGTAATGAAAATGTTACATGATATTATTTTTTTTTTACATCATTTTTAAAATGCGTGGTCAAAATTTGAATGTATGTTTATTTTGATTGAAAAAGCAGACTTATTCATTCATTCGCTTTCACGTATGGTATGTCGGTGCTTCAGAATTTTTTTTTTTTTGTAAACCTTCGTCCCCGCTTAGTATTAAAATTTAGAAAATGCCTGGCTTTAGTCTGGTTGTTTAAACAACTGTATCAACATATATAAAACCAAATGCACTCGGTAGTCGCGTTTTTTTCCGTTGTAATTATTTTTAAGTTATTTTTATAGTAACATCTTTAGTTGTTGCAGAAAACAAAATTATTAGATAGCTATGATCGTTGTAGGACCGTTTAAATGTAAGTAATTTTTTCACAGGTTGCCAGGTCACATAATTTGGGTTCTACCGCTTTGGTTAAAAAGAAAAAAAAAATAAGCTGGTGGCTTATTGTTAAGTACGTATTCAATTCATTTGAATGTATGTTTATTTTGAGTGACAAAGCAGAATTATGCATTCATTCGTTTTCAAGTGCTTCAGAATTAAAAAAAAATAAACCTTCGTCCCCGCTTAGTACTAAAATTTAGAACATGTCTAGGTAACATAATTTGGTTTCTACCGATATTTTCTATGCGTAAAAACAGGTCCGTAAACAGTGTCTATCTGAATCAAGGGAAGCAATCCAAATGGTAAAATTATGAATCAATGGAAACAATCAAAATGGTAAAAATTATTATTAAAATGTCGTAATTTACAACTCTACGTTTCTTTATTTTACATAGCAATTTAAATTATTTAAACAGACACTAATGCTTTATGCGAAAATAAAAAAAAATTACTTTGATGTAGTATTTAAAAGTTATTATTACTTTTTATATCAAATTTAATTACATTTTACAAAGCAGTTTCTGTTTATTTACCAAATATTACATAGTATTTCGAAGACTAAGCACTTCATAACTGAAACAGACTGCAATATCTTTTGTAACAGAAGAGGGTCTTCTATAATTGTACATGTGCCAGTCTCAAACGGGGTGCGCCTCGCCAAAGTAAGGCAATATTTAAGTTTTATTTTTATTTTTGGCACTTAAAAAATATACTAGCTCAAAGCTAAACAATACACCAAAACGAAAGATCTTTATTTAGACATGTGTCCTAATATAACAGGCGTTATCCGTGTGTCTCGGTTGAATGGGTCGTGTCTCACCGAAATGAGAAACTTCTGTTTAAAAAATACAACACGATCACTGTGTCTTTTTTATTTGAAGTATGTATGACAGAAAATAATAATCCTGTTTTTTTACGAGCAAAAATGTATATGTGTTTGAAAAGAACGTGCTACGAAAAACAGTAGTAAGAACGTTAAAAAAGATGAGTTGGACTATTATTTCTTGGTGCGCCAGGTCGGAAAGGGAAAATGTGTCTTATTAATTTGCTTCTTGCTAAAACTCGGAAGCAGAATAAAATTGCTTTTGCGATTCCATCATAAGAAATAAGATTATTTCGAAAAATTCGGAAGCAAATTGAAAAGCAAAAGCCAAATCACTCTACTGGTAGAACCATAAGGAATAACAGTATTTTGTGCGGCCTTGCAATTGCAAATACTGTAAACAAGGCACGAGGATAGTCATTAACGTAAATGAAAATTCATTTTCACTCGAATATCAAAATATTATAATTTTATTTTGACATTTCATAAGTTTCCTACACAGTCACTAGGAAAAACCGGGCAACGCCGGGTCCTTACAGCTAGTCAGTTATACTGGTGAAGTTAATGATGTCGAGTTTATCATTGGTCCGTTTGCCGCGCGCTGTTCCCGGGGGTCTCTGAAGAAACAAAGAAAGAATAGGGCCACTGCACCCTTAAGCATGTCGTACAAGTCGACTAAAATGAGGTTGGGCATGGGGTTGGCAACCTCATCCTATGAAACAAATTGTCAGAGATTTCAAACTTCAAGACTATGTGCATATGTGGTGAAGACGTTCTGTGGGAGGAGAAGTAGTAGTTAGTGATAGCTCCATGCTCCATAAGGAACGCAAATGAAAAGAAGGATGATAATTCGTCCAGTGATGTTGCTGTACTGAGCAGGTGTGTTGTTATTGTTGTTTACTGAGCAGGTGTGTTGTTATGTAAGATCATGAGTACGGTTGAGTATGATCACAAGAGCAGGTGTGTTGTTATGTAAGATCATGAGCACGGTTGAGTATGATCACAATGCGCCAGACAGTTATTTGCTACACAGCACCAATCTTATTTGCTCCGTATAATTCCCGGGTGACTCTTGAAGGGACAAAGAAAGATTAGAACTCGCGCATTTCGCAAAAGGCAACTGATAAAAGGTTGTGCATCAGGCTGTCAACCCAGGCTGTCAACCCAGGCTGTCAACCCAGGTTGTCAACCTCATCATGTAAAACGTACAGCAACATAAACCACAGCTGCAAGAATATAAGCTTCGGCCGAGGCTTTCTCAAACAGGGCAGTCAGCAGTCAGTAGTCAGTAGTCAGCAGTCAGTAGTCAGGTGAAAATAAGGAGATGATGAAAACAATGATGACTAGTCTTATCTGTCAGTGCACGCTGGATGTGTCACATGAAATCACCGACGAGTTCTTGTCATAACGAGTCAGCGTCGGATCTGCGGATTTTTAAGGGGGAGGTAGTAGGGGGATAGCACATCGAGACCTCGCACAAACTTCAAAAATGTTGCGTTCAAAGTAGCCCCACCAATGGGGCTTCTTTGAACAGACTATAAAATGGTCTGTAACTGCCGATGAACTTATATTTAACCTGGTTTTTCTTTTTGACTGGTTACTTCCCATATGGGTGAAGAAAAAAATGGGGTCCTCTTCTGTCAAAAAGGTCCTAAATGCAAATGATATAATTTAGAACATGAAAATCAGTTTCATTTTGTTCAAAGTAGCCCCAGTTTACGGTAGTGTTCTCTGGTGTGGTTAAATAAATAAATGCACTTAAACAGGCAATTGCAGGGACTCGTAGGAAATAAATAAGCTGAAAACTAGACAACAGAAAAACAACAGAAGTGATAGGCTTACCGGTGATTAGAACCTATCAGTGTAACAGAAGTGATAGGCTTACCGGTGATTAGAACCTATCAGTGTAACAGAAGTGATAGGCTTACCGGTGATTAGAACCTATCAGTGTAACAGAAGTGATAGGCTTGCCGGTGATTAGAACCTATCAGTGTGACAGAAGTGATAGGCTTACCGGGGATTAGAACCTATCAGTGTAACAGAAGTGATAGGTTTACCGGGGATTAGAACCTATCATTGTGACAGAAGTGATAGGCTTACCGGGGATTAGAACCTATCAGTGTAACAGAAGTGATAGGCTTACCGGGGATTAGAACCTATCATTGTGACAGAAGTGATAGGCTTACCGGTGATTAGAACCTATCAGTGTAACAGAAGTGATAGGTTTACCGGGGATTAGAACCTATCATTGTGACAGAAGTGATAGGCTTACCGGGGATTAGAACCTATCAGTGTAACAGAAGTGATAGGCTTACCGGGGATTAGAACCTATCATTGTGACAGAAGTGATAGGCTTACCGGGGATTAGAACCTATCAGTGTGACAGAAGTGATAGGCTTACCGGGGATTAGAACATATCAGTGTAACAGAAGTGATAGGCTTACCGGGGATTAGAACCTATCAGTGTAACAGAAGTGATAGGCTTACCGGGGATTAGAACCTATCATTGTGACAGAAGTGATAGGCTTACCGGGGATTAGAACCTATCAGTGTGACAGAAGTGATAGGCTTACCGGGGATTAGAACATATCAGTGTAACAGAAGTGATAGGCTTACCGGGGATTAGAACCTATCAGTGTAACAGAAGTGATAGGCTTACCGGGGATTAGCACATATCAGTGTAACAGAAGTGATAGGCTTACAGGGGATTAGAACCTATCAGTGTAACAGAAGTGATAGGCTTACCGGGGATTAGAACATATCAGTGTAACAGAAGTGATAGGCTTACCGGGGATTAGAACCTATCAGGGACCTCAAGACGCAGCAATAGAGACCGCAGTCAGCGACTCATAGCTTGACTGCCTGCTTCAGGACCAGCGAACCAGAGCTGGTCAAGACCGCACTCCACCTCCACGTGGTGGTCCTGGAAACAGTCTGCAGCTGTGCAGTCTGGCTGAGCGAGTGTGGATCGAAATGGTAAGGCAAACCCGGTCCTAAAAAATGCCGTGCAGAAGTCGGATGTGTCGACCGAAAGGTGCAGATATCACAGCTTAGGCGTAAACAGACACAACGCAACCACCGTCCTTTTCAGGACGAACGAAGAAGAAGAAGAAGAAGAACCTATCAGTGTAACAGAAGTGATAGGCTTACCGGGGATTAGAACCTATCAGTGTAACAGAAGTGATAGGCTTACCGGGGATTAGAACCTATCCGTGTAACATAAGTGATAGGCTTACCGGGGATTAGAACCTATCAGTGTAACAGAAGTGATAGGCTTACCGGGAATTAGAACCTATCAGTGTAACAGAAGTGATAGGCTTACCGGGGATTAGAACCTATCAGTGTGACAGAAGTGATAGGCTTACCGGGGATTAGAACCTATCAGTGTAACAGAAGTGATAGGCTTACCGGGGATTAGAACCTATCAGTGTAACAGAAGTGATAGGCTTACAGAGGATTAGAACCTATCATTGTAACAGAAGTGATAGGCTTACCGGAAATTAGAACCTATCAGTGTAACAGAAGTGATAGGCTTACCGGGGATTAGAACCTATCAGTGTAACAAAAGTGACAGGCTTGCCGGGGATTAGAACCTATAAGTGTAACAGAAGTGATAGGCGTACCGGGGATTAGAACCTATCAGTGTAACAGAAGTGATAGGCTTACAGGGGATTAGAAACTATCAATGTAACAGAAGTGATAGGCTTACCGGGGATTAGAACCTATCAGTGTAACAGAAGTGATAGGCTTGCCGGGGATTAGAACCTATCAGTGTAACAGAAGTGATAGGCTTACAGGGGATTAGAACCAATCAGTGTAACAGAAGTGACAGGCTTGCCGGGCATTAGAACATATCAGTGTACCAGAAGTGATAGGCTTACCGGGGATTAGAACCTATCAGTGTAACAGAAGTGATAGGCTTACCGGGGATTAGAACCTATCAGTGTAACAGAAGTGACAGGCTTACCGGGGATTAGAACCTATCAGTGTAACAGAAGTGATAGGCTTACCGGGGATTAGAACCTATCAGTGTAACAGAAGTGATAGGCTTACCGGGGATTAGAACCTATCAGTGTAACAGAAGTGATAGGCTTACCGAGGATTAGAACCTATCAGTGTAACAGAAGTGATAGGCGTACCGGGGATTAGAACCTATCAGTATAACAGAAGTGACAGGCTTACCGGGGATTAGAACCTATCAGTGTAACAGAAGTGATAGGCTTACCGGGGATTAGAACCTATCAGTGTAACAGAAGTGATAGGCTTACCGGGGATTAGAACCTATCAGTGTAACAGAAGTGATAGGCTTACCGGGGATTAGAACCTATCAGTGTAACAGAAGTGATAGGCTTACCGGGGATTAGAACCTATCAGTGTAACAGAAGTGATAGGCGTACCGGGGATTAGAACCTATCAGTGTAACAGAAGTAATAGGCTTACCGGGGATTAGAACCTATCAGTGTAACAGAAGTGATAGGCTTACCGGAGATTAGAACCTATCAGTGTAACAGAAATGATAGGCTTACCGGGGATTAGAACCTATCAGTGTACGTGGGCCAATTTTATACTACTTAATTGGATCAAACTATTATTTCAGCGTTTTAAAAAATATCGGCGCCACCTTAAGACTGTGCCGGTGCGGCTGTACTGCTCGCATCGTCTAATAACCAGCACTGTGTAACTCAATGATTGTTTTCTGCTGCGAGTCTTCCTGTCTGCTCCACCATCTTGACATACTTATTCCCTGCATGACTCACTGGTTAGTGAGATGCTTCAAAACGTTCTACGATATCTGTCCTTACCTGTCTTCTACCAGAGCTGCAGACTTTGATCTACGATATCTGTTCTTACCTGTCTTCTACCAGAGCTGCAGTTTGATCTACGATATCTGTCCTTACCTGTCTTCTACCAGAGCTGCAGACTTTGATCTACGATATCTGTTCTTACCTGTCTTCTACCAGAGCTGCAGTTTGATCTACGATATCTGTTCTTACCTGTCTTCTACCAGAGCTGCGGACTTTGCAGCACGGATATTCATCATCATCATTACCCTTCAGGTGTCAAAGGACCACAGCACTTCAATGTTTTCATAGCAAGTCCTCCTGACGTGGGTCACTAGGTCAAGGTCCTTCCATGTCTTCTTTATACTTTCAGTTCTGTCTCCACTTTTCTTTTCCGTCTTTTTTCAGTCACCATCTTCTTCTCTTACCCTGGCCCTCTTCCTTTCTTACCCTGGCCCTCTTCCTCTCTTACCCTGGCCCTCTTCCTCTCTTACCCTGGCCATCTTCCTCTCTTACCCTGGCCATCTTCCTCTCTTACCCTGGCCCTCTTCCTCTTTTACCCTGGCCCTCTTCTTCTCTTACCCTGGCCATCTTCCTTTCTTACCCTGGCCCTCTTCTTTTCTTACCCTGGCCATCTTCATTTCTTACCCTGGTCATCTTCCTTTCTTACCCTGGCCCTCTTCCTCTCTTACCCTGGCCCTCTTCCTCTCTTACCCTGGCCATCTTCCTTTCTTACCCTGGCCATCTTCCTCTCTTACCCTGGCCCTCTTCCTCTCTTACCCTGGCCATTTTCCTTTTTTACAATGTTCATCTTCCTTTCTTACCTTGGCCATCTTCCTCTCTTACCCTGGCCATCTTCCTTTCTTACTGTCATAAAATTAACAAGTGATACAACGTAAAAATATCTCCAAAGGATAAAATGTAAGGATAAAACCATAATGCGTAAGCTGCTGATAGTACATGATCGCCCTGACCGCGGGTCATCACCCTCCATAAAAATTGACTTGCTAGACGGGAAATCAAAACGGTTACCATTTGAACGGGATGAGAACGGCGGATCAAAAGGAAAAAAAATATGACTGAAAAAATTGCGTGAGACTAGCAAGGTTAAGGAGACGCAATTGGGGGGAGGGGGGAGGGGGGGGGGGGGGAAACGGAGAAAAAGTCACGTTTCCCAAGTTGACATAAAGTAAGGAACTCGACAGAAGGGACCTTGGATATGATACGCCACAGTCATTTATTGGACGCTTTTGCGATACCAAGCCTTTTATTTGAATTCAGCGGCAAACGCAGATGCTTGAAATATTACAAAATTTGAAAAGTAACTTTTTCTTAATATTAATGTTAGGAATATAAAAATTAGCTGGCCGGATGGCCCATTCTGAGCAGTGAAATAATATGCTTTTATTTATACAGACGGATAGCTAATAATGAAGATAATGACAAAAGACAGTGTTGTTCACATCAGAGAAAGACTGCATTGAATCTAACATATCACTATTTGCACAAAAATCGCGACCTTGAGACGCAAGTGTTCAAATCTAGTTAGAATGAAAGAGAAGGGGAATTGGTGGAAGCTGTGGCTAAAAATAACTTTACAGACAAAAAGTGTAGAGGGGACGAATAGGTTGGTTCAAAAAAACAAGTACGTTTTTGTGAAAACGCAAGTAGAGACGGACGGACTAACAGATAAAAATCCATACTTGACTGAAGCATGACTGAAATGACTTTAGTGTAGGAAATTTGAATTTAAAAAAACCAAGGCATTGATTGGCCACAGACAATCATATTATCCGCGCTCAGACGAGCTTTTTTGCCATTCCTCAATAGTTGTCCAGTGATAGACACAGTAAATTTCAAGTGTGGTGATTTCCAAATGAAATAAATTGAAATAAGTTCAGGGACGCCATACTATAGCCAGCAGCTCAGCTGAGTTTTGTTAGCATTTCTGTGTTCTTTATTCATAATCTGGTAAGATTGAAATTATTTCTTTGTATATTTTGAATATTGTTTAATGTTTCGAGTGATTTGATACTGCCATATCGAAATCTAGCCTTACAAACAAGTAAGGATTTGCTCTAGACCCCCCGCCCTAGTTCAGGGTCTAGGGACAAACAATATATATACTCCAGCAAAGATTAGGAAGGACAGATCAAGTGTTGAGATCAGTGGAACATATCACCTATCATATCCTAGGGCAAGAAGCTAATAAACATATTTCTGAATATGTAGTCTGGGAGAACTTATCCTATGGGAAACCAACTTGGTAAGATGTGTTGTATGGTCAGAGAGATCTGACCCTGTCTAAATGGTGTTATTGTAAATTGTTACGTGTAGAAGTGGCTCCTTAGGTAAGGTTCTGAACCCACACCAATACTTTATTTCAGAGCTGTGAGTTTTTATGTTGACACCAAAAGGTGGTGTCAAATGCTGGGTAGATAATTGACAGTGAGGACCCGTGCAGTGTCGCATCTCGGCAGAACAGCCTTGTATTGCCCCCAAGCCCGGAGAGGTGGGGCCACCCGATATATTGCCCCCAAGCACGGAGAGGTGGGGCCACCAGATTCCAGCACCAGCGCTACTTCTTCAAAGTTACGTAAGCAGGCTGGTCTGCTGGATTTACACCAACTTCATAGACATAACACCCAAAGTGAATTACTACTAAAACATCCCATTTACTTCCATCATTAATGGACAATGTTTGGTAAACTTAGCCAGGGAGGGATGAAGCCACCCCAACAGCACATCTATTCATCGTTCTCCCAGGGAAAATAAAATTATAAACTGTAGAAATACTAACTAATCTTAAAATTTGTATACGTACACACATTTTATTTATCATGTCATTTATTCATGCCATTCACTCATAAATTCCAAAATCTTTTCATATGTTCTGGCCAAATAAAACCTTGGTTCAGAACAAATAAATTTAAAAAAAGATTTACTTTCTAAAATTTCACCAGCTGGATTTAGTTCATTGTGTTCTAAATTTTATTGATAATATATTATTTAATATCTGTGTGTGTGTGTTTGTATATGTCAATACAACACATTACATTCAGTACCCTAGATTATAACGTAGCCACATTCATTAGGAAAAAAGATAGGTGTGAGGTCGTAGTGGTAGCAAGAAAGGCCTTCTGAAAATTCACAACTACATTTTATCTCAGGAGCCTTCACAGCTGACCTCATACATTACACTTAGTAATATCACCATCATACAATACCATCAAAACCACTACATATATTGGGGTCTTGTCCAGGGATAATTAGCATAAACAGTAATATAAGGATCTCCTGGTGGGAGAAATAAAATTAGGGGAACAAAATTGTAAAATTCCATAAAAATTAAAAGTGTCCCTTTAAAGTAAAAGGGCAATTAGAAGTTGGTGAATCTTCACAGCCAGTGTTAGTTAATTAGTTAATTAGAATTATTTTGGTCTAGAATAATTATAATTACTTTAGAGATTGGAAATTTTACTTTGCTTATTGCTAGATTTGTTTAGAAAGTATGGCGGAGCTAGCAAAATTGAGATCAGCTGCTGTGCTGACCGCAAAGGAGATGGGAATGGATGGTCAGATTTTAATTCAATACGTAACGGCTGAATGTGATAAATATATTGAACGGGAAGAAAGGAGATTAGAAAAAGAGACTGAAAGAAAATTAGAGTCTGAAAGGTTGGCTGAAGAGAAGAGGTTGCAAATTGAGGCTGATAGAGAAATTAAGAGGCTGCAGATTGAGGCAGAAGACAAACGACAGCAAAGGGAGGCAGAAGAAAAAAGATTGACTGCCGAAATGGAGGCAGAAGATAAAAAGGCCGAAAGGGAGGCAGAAGATAAAAAGGCCGAAAGGGAGGCAGAAGATAGAAGGTTGCAAAGGGAGCACGAATTACGACTAAGAGAGCTGGAGTTACAAGGCCAGGCTCCTGAAAATGGTGCCAGCCCTTTTGCCTCAGATGCTACGCCTAGTCTGGGAGCCTCAAACTCAGCTATGGGGTTTCATTTGGACCATTTTGTTGAAAAAGACGATGACATAGAGGGGTACCTAGGACGTTTTGAGTTATTAGCTACTACATATGGGTTAGAGAGAGAGAGGTGGAGTTTAAAGCTATCACAAGGACTGAGAGGTACTTCTTATGAAGTCTTTGCTAAAATGAACAGGGAAGACCAAGACAATTATGACATGTTAAAGCAGGCTTTGTTATTAAGGTACGAGAAGAATGGTGAATTTTATCGTAAGAAATTTAGAAATGCCAAACTGTTGTCTGGGGAGACATACCACCAATTCTCTGCTAGACTGGAAACCTATTTGGAGAAATGGACTGCTCTGGGGAAGACCCAAGATCTTAAAGAAATGATCATGATTGAGCAATTGAGAGAGTCCATGGCTCCAGACATGAGAAAATTTCTCATGGAACAAGGTGCAGAGAAGTTGGGAGAGGTTTTAAATGTCGCTGAGAGGTATCAGGCAGCCCAGGCAGAGGTAAGTGGTGCTAAAAAGAAGCACATAGACACTTTTAAAGCTCCACAGCAATTTAATAAATTTGATAATAGAGAGCAGGGAAATAAAGGTAGGACAAACTTTGAGCGGCCAAGAAATGACTATCGCGACAGAAACTCACAGTTCAATGACCAAAAGTTCAATGAAAGAAAACCGTTGAACCAAGGAAAAAGATGGTGTAAATGGTGCAAGAAAGATAACCATAACACCGAATTTTGTAGAAGGAAACCTTCAAACATTGCTGCAATGAAGTCGGGGACGCAAAGATTAAAGGTTAATCCTAATGGACAACAGGAACCTTATCACCCCCCAGTTTGTGAGGATGTTATTTGTAATGGGGTCACCATAAGGTGCCTTTATGATACAGGTTTGGATTATGATTCAGTTGTGAAGTCTAGCCTAGTGGACCCAAGTCAGTATACCACAGAAACAGTGGAAATACAAGGGGCGACTAAGGACATACCACTCATGACACTTCCTATCGCAAGGATAACGGTGAAAACTCGCTATGTGGAAGGAGAAATCAGAGCAGCAGTGATAGATGAACCAATCTACCCTCTGATATTGGGGTGTAGATACGTCTTCTTGGGGAATCCCGAGAAACCTGTGATCATGGCGACAGTGCAGACCAGGTCACAGAAGAAGGAGGAAGAAGGTGAACCTATAAATGCTCATCCAGAGGAGATGAGAAAGGCGCAGGCTGAGGATAGGACACTCAAGCCATGTTTTAAAAAATTGCCCAAATGCCACACACCTCCGAGCAAGGGGGAATATTTCATGAAGAACAAACTATTATACAGGAAGGCCGGAACTGGAACAAATGGTCACAACCAGTTGGTTCTTCCCACCTTATATAGAGATAAAGTGATGGAACTCGGGCATGCGATTCCCTTCAGTGGTCACATGGGGATCAGCGCCACAGGACAGCGTATAGCTTGTCATTACTTCTGGCCAGGGATAACGGAGGATATAAAAAGATATGTCAAATCCTGCCCTGAATGTTAAAGGGTAGCTCCAAGGCACTGGACTGCTCCTGCAACTCTAGGGGAAATGCCCATAGTGGGAACACCTTTTGAGAGGGTTGCAGTGGATATTGTGGGACCTCTCACTCGGACCAAGAGGAGGAACAGTTACATCCTTACTCTGGTGGACACTTGTTCTATGTGGGGAGAGGCGGTAGCCCTGCCATCAATTGATTCAAAACATGTAGCAGAGGCACTACTTACAATATTTACCCGATTAGGATTCCCGCATCAAATCTTGACGGATAATGGATCTCAGTTCAAGGGGAAACTAACGGAAGAAGTTTTTAAACTATTTCAAGCCAGACACTTTCATTGTAGTCCGTACCATCCACAAGGGAACGGCCAGGTAGAGAGGTTCAACGGAACTCTCATTTCTATCCTGAGAAAGCTGGCACACGAAAAACCGGATCTGTGGGATCAATTCCTGCCCGCCGCATTGTTTGCGTATCGGGAGGTACCACATAGTTCAACCGGGATGGCTCCCGCATCTCTGCTATTTGGAGGCCAATTAAAGATCCAGATGTAACTTTATTAAGGACCTGGACGGATGAGAAGGCGGAAGAACCTGTTACCTCATCTTATCAATACGTGAACGAACTGACAACTCGTCTGAAAGCTGGATGGAAACTGGCAAATGATAATTTGAAACAAGCCAGGAAGAAACATGCAGCATATTTTAATAGGAAGGCAAAGGACCGAGAACTAGCTGTGGGAGAGAAGGTGCTTCTTCTACTACCCGGTAGCCAGAATAAATTACAAATTGGTTGGCAAGGTCCCTATACGGTTCTAGAGAAGGTGTCTAGAACAAACTATAAAATTGACAAAAAGGGGAAGGAGAAAGTTTATCATGTAAACTTATTAAAGAAGTATCTGGACAGACCACTCCAGGAAAGCACCCCCTTATTGACCTTGGCTATTGCAACCCAGATGCAAAAGGAACCACTCACCTCACATGAATACCCATTACATCCTTGTGAAACAGCAGCACAGGTAAAAGTCAGTAAGCACCTGACTAAAAACCAGAGGGAGAGAGTTCAACAGGTTCTGGAGGAACATACAGATGTACTAACAGATAAACCAGGCCATACAAATTTGCTACAGTATGACATGAAACTGGTAGACTCAAACCCAATCTGTATGAGAGCCTATTCTATTCCGTTCGCGAAGGAGAAGGCATTGAAGGAAGAAATAGATTATTTGTTGAAGGAGGGGATTATTTCGCACAGTGAATCATCTTTTAGTTCTAGTGTCGTTTTGTTGAGAAAACCGTCTGGGGAACACAGACTGTGCATAGATTACAGGAAACTGAATGCTGTCACAGAAGGTCAAGTGGATCCATTACCAGACACAAAACAGTTATTTGCCAGACTGAACAAGGCAAAATACTTTTCAAAGGTGGATCTTAGTAAAGGCTATTACCAGATCCCAGTGAAGCCTGAAGTGAGACCTTATTTGGCTTTTAGCACTTCGGATGGACATTATGAATTCAATATGCTACCATTCGGACTGAAAAATGCCCCGAGTGTATTTTCAAGGATGATGCGCAAATTGTTGGATCCCCTGAATAACCCATGTATCACGAATTTCATGGATGATATTCTCGTCGCCACAGAGACATTTGAAGAACACATTGAAGCTCTAGAGATGTTATTTAATAGACTTCGGGAGGCGAACTTAACTGCTAGGCCAACAAAATGTTGTATTGGATGCAAAGAGTTGGAATTCTTGGGACACACTGTATATCAGGGTAACATGACCCCTGATCCTAAGAACTTGGAAAAACTGCAGAGAGCACCTAGACCACAAACAAAAAAAGACGTGCGATCATTCGTGTCGTTATGCGGATTTTATTAGAAATACATCAAAAATTTTAACGCTACTTGTGCTCCTCTGACTGATCTGACTCGCAAGGGACTTCCAGATAAAATTATTTGGACTGCACAATGTGAACTAGTGTTCCAAGAGTTAAAGGAAAAACTCACTAGCAAGCCTATTCTCAAACTGCCTGATTTGACACAGGACTTTGTCTTAAGAACCGATGCAAGTAATGTAGGACTCGGAGGGGCTTTGTTGCAAAGATCATCTTCACCTGATGGGGAACTGAAACCAGTCGCTTATGCAAGCCGCAAATTGAATAAGGCGGAACAAGGATACTCCACAAGCGAAAAAGAATGTTTAGCGTTAATCTGGGCAATAAAGAAGTTTCAAATCTATCTGTATGGTAGGACTTTTGTGGTCGAGACGGATCATCAGCCTCTCGTATTCTTATCTCAGGCTAAGCATGAAAACGCAAGATTGCTGAGGTGGTCTTTATTGCTTCAACCTTATCAGTTTAGTATCCAATATATCCCAGGCAAATTGAATGACGGTGCAGATTTCCTCAGTCGGCACCCCTGTGATCAAAAATAGAGTAATGGCAGACGTGAGGAGAGATTTTATCTATGTGTATCACTGGTTTTAGAACTTGCCGTAGGCATGTTTTCAAGTGGGGAGATGTGTCATAAAATTAACAAGTGATACAACGTAAAAATATCTCCAAAGGATAAAATGTAAGGATAAAAACATAATGCGTAAGCTGCTGATAGTACATGATCGCCCTGACCGCGGGTCATCACCCTCCATAAAAATTGACTTGCTAGACGGGAAATCAAAACGGTTACCATTTGAACGGGATGAGAACGGCGGATCAAAAGAAAAAAAAATATGACTGAAAAAATTGCGTGAGACTAGCAAGGTTAAGGAGACGCAATTGGGGGGGGGGGGGGGGGGGAGGGGGGGGGAACGGAGAAAAAGTCACGTTTCCCAAGTTGACATAAAGTAAGGAACTCGACAGAAGGGACCTTGGATATGATACGCCACAGTCATTTATTGGACGCTTTTGCGATACCAAGGCTTTTATTTGAATTCAGCGGCAAACGCAGATGCTTGAAATATTACAAAATTTAAAAAGTAACTTTTTCTTAATATTAATGTTAGGAATATAAAAATTAGTTGGCCGGATGGCCCATTCTGAGCAGTGAAATAATATGCTTTTATTTATACAGACGGATAGCTAATAATGAAGATAATGACAAAAGACAGTGTTGTTCACATCAGCGAAAGACTGCATTGAATCTAACATATCACTATTTGCACAAAAATCGCGAATTAATATGAAACAAATATAAAGGTATGTTATCAGGCACTCGCAGGAAATACAGAAATAGAAATAGAAAATTTCTTTATTTCCTGCGAGTGCCTGATAACATACCTTTATATTTGTTTCATATTAATTTACTGTTTACAGGCCTCAGGTTTCCCTCCCTTATTTGTAATAAATGTTTGTACAAAAATCGCGACCTTGAGACGCAAGTGTTCAAATCTAGTTAGAATGAAAGAGAAGGGGAATTGGTGGAAGCTGTGGCTAAAAATAACTTTACAGACAAAAAGTGTAGAGGGGACGAATAGGTTGGTTCAAAAAAACAAGTACGTTTTTGTGAAAACGCAAGTAGAGACGGACGGACTAACAGATAAAAATCCATACTTGACTGAAGCATGACTGAAATGACTTTAGTGTAGGAAATTTGAATTTAAAAAAACCAAGGCATTGATTGGCCACAGACAATCATATTATCCGCGCTCAGACGAGCTTTTTTGCCATTCCTCAATAGTTGTCCAGTGATAGACACAGTAAATTTCAAGTGTGGTGATTTCCAAATGAAATAAATTGAAATAAGTTCAGGGACGTCATACTATAGCCAGCAGCTCAGCTGAGTTTTGCTAGCATTTCTGTGTTCTTTATTCATAATCTGGTAAGATTGAAATTATTTCTTTGTATATTTTGAATATTGTTTAATGTTTCGAGTGATTTGATACTGCCATATCGAAATCTAGCCTTACAAACAAGTAAGGATTTGCTCTAGACCCCCCGCCCTAGTTCAGGGTCTAGGGACAAACAATATATATACTCCAGCAAAGATTAGGAAGGACAGATCAAGTGTTGAGATCAGTGGAACATATCACCTATCATATCCTAGGGCAAGAAGCTAATAAACATATTTCTGAATATGTAGTCTGGGAGAACTTATCCTATGGGAAACCAACTTGGTAAGATGAGTTGTATGGTCAGAGAGATCTGACCCTGTCTAAATGGTGTTATTGTAAATTGTTACGTGTAGAAGTGGCTCCTTAGGTAAGGTTCTGAACCCACACCAATACTTTATTTCAGAGCTGTGAGTTTTTATGTTGACACCAAAAGGTGGTGTCAAATGCTGGGTAGATAATTGACAGTGAAGACCCGTGCAGTGTCGCATCTCGGCAGAACAGCCTTGTATTGCCCCCAAGCCCGGAGAGGTGGGGCCACCCGATATATTGCCCCCAAGCACGGAGAGGTGGGGCCACCAGATTCCAGCACCAGCGCTACTTCTTCAAAGTTACGTAAGCAGGCTGGTCTGCTGGATTTACACCAACTTCATAGACATAACACCCAAAGTGAATTACTACTAAAACATCCCATTTACTTCCATCATTAATGGACAATGTTTGGTAAACTTAGCCAGGGAGGGATGAAGCCACCCCAACAGCACATCTATTCATCGTTCTCCCAGGGAAAATAAAATTATAAACTGTAGAAATACTAACTAATCTTAAAATTTGTATACGTACACACATTTTATTTATCATGTCATTTATTCATGCCATTCACTCATAAATTCCAAAATCTTTTCATATGTTCTGGCCAAATAAAACCTTGGTTCAGAACAAATAAATTTAAAAAAAGATTTACTTTCTAAAATTTCACCAGCTGGATTTAGTTCATTGTGTTCTAAATTTTATTGATAATATATTATTTAATATCTGTGTGTGTGTGTTTGTATATGTCAATACAACACATTACATTCAGTACCCTAGATTATAACGTAGCCACGTTCATTAGGAAAAAAGATAGGTGTGAGGTCGTAGTGGTAGCAAGAAAGGCCTTCTGAAAATTCACAACTACATTTTATCTCAGGAGCCTTCACAGCTGACCTCATACATTACACTTAGTAATATCACCATCATACAATACCATCAAAACCACTACACTTACCCAGGCCATCTTCCTCTTTTACCCTGGCCTTCTTCTTCTCTTACCCTGGCCATCTTCCTTTCTTACCCTGGCCATCTTCCTTTCTTACCCTGGCCCTCTTACCTGGCCATCTTCCTTTCTTACCCTGGCCCTCTTCCTTTCTTACCCTGGCCATCTTCCTCTCTTACCGTGGCCATCTTCCTTTCTTACCCTGGCCATCTTCCTCTTTTACCCTGGCCCTCTTCTTCTCTTACCCTGGCCATCTTCCTTTCTTACCCTGGCCATCTTCCTTTCTTACCCTGGCCCTCTTCCTCTCTTACCTGGCCATCTTCTTTTCTTATCCTGGCCCTCTTCTTCTCTTACCCTGGCCATCTTCCTTTCTTACCCTGGCCATCTTCCTTTCTTACCCTGGCCCTCTTCCTCTCTTACCCTGTCCATGTTCCTTTCTTACCCTGGCCATCTTCCTCTCTTACTCTGGCCATCTTCCTTTCTTACCCTGGCCATCTTCCTCTTTTACCCTGGCCCTCTTCTTCTCTTACCCTGGCCATCTTCCTTTCTTACCCTGGCCATCTTCCTTTCTTACCCTGGCCCTCTTCCTCTCTTACCCTGTCCATGTTCCTTTCTAACCCTGGCCATCTTCGTTTCTTACCCTGGCCATCTTCCTCTCTTACCCTGGCCATCTTCCTCTCTTACCTGGCCATCTTCCTTTCTTACCCTGGCCATCTTCCTTTCTTACCCTGACCCTCTTCCTCTCTTACCCTGGCCCTCTTCCTCTCTTACCCTGGCCCTCTTCCTCTCTTACCCTGGCCATCTTCCTTTCTTACCCTGGCCCTATTCCTCTCTTATCCTGGCCATCTTCCTCTCTTTCCCTGGCCATTTTCCTCTCTTACCCTGGCCCTCTTCCTCTCTTACCCTGCAGATCCCAGAAAAATGACTGTCTTGTAACTTTATTAACAGTGTATGTCCATTCCATGGACGGTGTCTTTGTCTCATTGCTTATTGTACTGACACTTCTCTCATTCAATTCCACATTAGTCATCTTGTTTTTTTTAATTCCATCTGTTCTACGCAAGCACGTATTTATGAAACTCTGTAACTATTTGCTTGTTGTTTTCTCCATGGTTCAGAGCCATACAATAGCAGTGTCTTGACATTAAAAGCTGCTTATAACACACGAAAATGTTGTTATGCGCAATAGAAACATTGTACCACAGTGTCCAGTTGGGCTGTGATATCTACAGCTGTCGGACGAGCACATTCTATTTCAGCATTTTTATTCTTGTGTGTATTCTACAGCTTATGGCTGTCCACAGCCAAACAACACAGCCACCCGCTTGTAGTTTGAAATGAGTTGTGCTCCTCCTGGACGAGTTGCTACCCAAGATTTAGACGCATCATCCGCCCGGGGCAGTCTGGCTTTAGGGCACCTTTTCTCCAGACAGTTACAACAGTTCTGCTGCCAGAAGGCCATGAGATAGGCCTTTTCTTTCAGAGGCCATGTGTTACACAGGCCTCGGTGTCACGGTCCATGTGGAGAACACGAGCAAACGGCAGATGACATCATCAAAGAACGTCGGCTTCACTCCAGGAGCAGTGTCTTCACTAAACTTTAACTGTACGGCCATGACTGAAGTCAGAGGCAGACCGCCAGCTGTATGAGCGAAATAGATGCGGTTTATATGAGAGCAACTGACTGCTGTGACAGTAGATGGCTAAGGATCAAAATAGAAGAAGATATGAGAGCGAACGATGATGAATAATCAAGACATTGAAAATACCTAGTGAGAAACAGCGAGAAACGGTGAGAAACAGCAACAAACAGCAACAAACAGCGAGAAACGGTGAAACAGCAACGAACAGCGAGAAACGGTGAGAAACAGCAACAAACAGCGAGAAACGGTGAGAAACAGCAACAAACAGCGAGAAACGGTGAGAAACAGCAACAAACAGCGAGAAACGGTGAGAAACAGCAACAAACAGCGAGAAACGGCGCTTATTTATGTGTCTGTGTGTATATATATAAATAAATAAATAAATAAATAAATAAATAAATAAATATATATATATATATATATATATATATATATATATATATATATATATATATATATATATATATATATATATATATATATATATATATATATATATATATATATATATACGAGGGAAGGTCAAAAAGTAGTGCCTCCTATTTTTTATGTATGTAAATACTGCATCGGTGTGCAGTTTGTAAATTTAGCAGGATTCATCAAACACTCTTCTGCACTGTATAGCGTTACCAACCTGTTTCAGTAACAGGTGGCACCACTGTAACAGTTTAAAAATGGCTGCCAAAAACGTTCGGTTAAAACAATGTTATGTCATAGAATTCCTCAATGCTGAAGGCAAGACCCCAATTCGCATCCACAAACATTTGAAGAATGTTTATGGAGATTCAACAGGATGTTAGAACTGTCCGACGTTGGGTACATCGTTGTGACGAAGCTGAAGTAGGTCAATCCTCAATGGCTGACGCAAAGTGGACTGGCCGTCCGTCTACCGCAGTGACTCCACACAACATTCATCGAGTTGATGGCATCATTCGTGGTTTTAGGATGAGAAGGGTGTGATTCTTCTCGACTTCTTGGAACAGGGAAACACGGTGAATGCAGACCGTTACATTGAAACTTTGAAGAAGCTTAGAGGTCGTCTTCGGCGACTTTACCCATTAAAAGATCAGAGAACTGCACTACCATTGCACGATAATGCCACGCCACACACCGCTAAACGCACCATTGATGCGATTGCAGAATTTGGCTGGACATTATTACCACATCCCCCTTACAGCCCGATCTTGCACCTTCTGACTTCCATCTGTTTGGACCACTGAAAGAAGATCTTCGCGGACATCACTTTGAGGACACCGAGACCCTTAAACGCGCCGTACGCCAGTGGTTTAGGAAAAAGGACACACATTTTTACCATGCGGGGATACACGCCCTTGTGAGAAGATGGACAAAAACTGTAACAAATAACGGAGACTACATTGAGAAATAAATTTTTGAAGTTCTGACTTGGGGCTACATTTCAATGTGAATTTTATCTGTTTTCTTGCCTATTGAATGAAATTGAAAATTACGAGGCATTACTTTTTGACCGTCCCTCGTGTGTGTATATGTATGTATGTATGTATGTATGTATGTATGTATGTATGTATGTGTGTGTGTGTGTGTGCGCGCGCGCGTGCGTGCGTGCGTGCGTGCGTGCATGCATGCATGCATGTATGTATGTATGTATGTATGTATGTATGTATGTATGTATGTATGTATGTATGTATGTATGTATGTATGTATGTATGTATGTATGTATGTATGTATGTATGTATGTATGTATGTATGTATGTATGTATAATTAATTAATTTTATTTTATTTATTTATTTGTGTGTGTGTGTGTACAGGGTGATTGAAGTCATTATCTGTTTTTTAACTGTTATTTCTTGACTTCTATCTAACTAATGTATATATATATTTTTTAAATATAATTTTGCCTCGTTTTGGCGAGGTGTGTCCTGTTCAACCTAGTCGGTTATATTAGGGCCTATGTCCAAATATGAAAGGTCTTTTTTCGAAAACTACAATTACTTTACTATAAACTAATGTAGGTGAAACAAACGTTAAAATATAGATAGTTAACTACCAGTTTGTTACGCAGTATGCTAAGTCAAATGAACATTACAACTTAAGGTGAGATTCTATTTGTTCTATACGTGATGTCATAACGGGCAGCCATGTTTGCTATCTCTAGTGACGTCAGTTTATTTTCTAATATTGATGTTTTTTTATTTTATTTTGTTTCTTGGAATAAAAAAATAATTAAATTAAACATCTTTGTCAAATGGCCTGTTGGGAGTTAGAAAAGGCAGTTAGTTTGAATGCCCAGAACACCGCTTCGCTACCAAGTCATCTAGACACTCTATGTCACGTGATGAGACTGGCAGGGAAAGGATTGCTAACGAAGCGTGTGCAAAAAGAGAGTTTAGCAGCGAAGGGGTGGAGAAAAAGGCGGCATTCAGTGACCAGCCGTTTTGACTGTTGAGATGTGTATATGGCTGTGTGTATGGGCCATAAGATATATTCATGAGTACAAGATCCTGTGTATTGAAAATATACAACTGTATTCCATATTTCATGGTTGAAAGGATTGTTTCATACATATGAGTGACTTTTATTATTATTAATCTTGGTTGTGTATGAACTGCCTGACCACATCAATGTGTCTATTGTAACGTTCTTCATGTGTAATAAAGTTTATGACCGTCAAGTGGCAGTTATTACTTTCTTTAAAGAAAGCGATGCGGGAACGAAAGAAAATTAATATTTGTCTGCAAGGCACGCAAAGAAAGAACCCTGGACATTAACTTCAGATGAATATTGTATGTAAACAACATACACTTGAAAAACCCTAACACGAAAAATAAACGGCCTTCAACTTGGCCGTTATTGCTTAATATTTTGACATGTGCCTCGTGTATATCCATTTGATAAAAGTGAGGAAATAAAAATAGAAAAAATAGAAAATTACTTTTCAATTATCTATATGTATGTCATTTGTGTGAGTGTGACCTAAATTGTGCTATCTTTTCTCCTCTCAGGCAGTACTGAACTACATTTGTTATGCGAACTGAATTACGTGCATTATTCTTCTGTTAGCACTCTCCTTTTCTCTACTGTCATTGTTCACGTTTCACGCTTCGATGCATGACAGAGCCAGACAAGCGTATCGCCCATCCTTGTGCAATTAACTGAGTCCATAAAACGTGATAATATCACATTGACTCCAGGTAAATGCGAGCACGAAGTGTTTGCTTACGATTGCACAATTACTTCCGACTCGACAGGAAAAATGTAAGATGCTGTAACGTAAATATTACCAAGAGTTGTCGGATGTAGCAACTAAATATACGGAGGATGACTGTTTGAAATTAAGTCATACAGAATATTGCATGAGGAAAAGTTTTCAAAATATGAACTTTGAATGTATGGCTGGATTCTGAGACGCCAATAAACAACCGCGCTGATTGGGAGTTTGTCAGAAAACGCCATGCAGAAAGCGTGGGCCGAGAGCTGCGATATAACGTAGAACATCTAACATATGACACCGCATTCCATAAATCGTCACAAGTAGACATCTAGGACCTTGCCACATGAAAGAATAAGCCAGAATGCTAAATTTTGACCGGGTTGGAAGGAAAGTCCACAGGCTCCCCAGCCTCGCAATGACATGTCATTGGGCCGAAGAGCTGAAAGCCCAAGTGCCACTGGTTAAGAAAAAAAAAACAAAAAAACTCACAAACCGAGATCTATGATGAACCATAATTTCTAATAATTACAATTTCATATTTATTTAAATTCGTTTCACAGTAATTGAGCATTACATTTGTATATGTTGATTCTGACAAACTCATAGTTGAATTAATCATTACAGAGAGAAAGGCATATGTGTGAACCAGAACCTCTAATGTATATATATATATATATATGTATACACATATACATACATATATACATACATATATACATACATATATACATACATATATACATACATACATACATACATACATATCTGTATCAAGCTAATAAAAGGAATTTCGCTGAATGAAATCAGCAGGGGGCTTGAACGAGCAAACCAATTATATCCATCTGCACAAAAGGTGGCTGGTCAGATACAAAGTTAACGTGCTACGACTCATTCAGCATTGTTCTTGACTTCTGAAATATCGAGGTAGAAACATCATTATCCTGCTATCTACAACTCTGCCAAGAGTAATCTTGTGCGAAGGTAGACACCTTTGAAGACCCACATTAGATACTCTTTGAGTTTTGGCCACTGTTGGACCACTACTGCAGAGCAAGGAGAGGAAACACGTGACAGTGAGCGTCCGATTGACAGAGTGGTTAGAGCGCTGGTCTATCGCGGCTAAGGTGTCGGGTTAGAATCACGGTACAGACACGCTCCAGTTTAGCCAGCTGTACATGGGTACCTGACTTTGAGTTAGGGAAGGAAAGGCAGCGAGTAAGGGAACTGGTCACCCTCACCTCTCAATGCTGGACCTAGTATAGCGAAGTCTCTAACACGTCAGTCCCCTACGGCACTATCTGTTATGGGATGTTAAGGTCAAAAAGGGAAGTGATCCTTAGTATGCTAAGTTGGTCAGAGTGAATTTAGAGTTGCGTCGCTTGTGGCACGTGTTTATTAGATGACTGAATTCTTTAAGAAATCTCCTCGTATGTTCGAGAAGTCTTGTAAGTCAGAAAAAAAGAGCGTTGTGAGCGCTATTCATTTCGAGTGGGGAGATGAAGTTGTTCTGTATTGTACAGCTGTGAATAGCTCACGGCTAGTCCGTGAAGGGACTGAGTTGTGTTGAACAGCGAAGTCTCGTGACTGTTTGAGCGGGAGATTTGTGACCGCTGCGCAGTCTTTTTTTTCTGGGTGTGGACCGATGCGGCCAAGCCTAGTGTTTTGGAGTGTGTTCTAGGCGTTTGACTGTGGTAGTCAACCCTGGGTGTTTTCTCTAGAGTGTTTTCACAATGTGTGTCTCGGTGGAGACTTTTGAACAGGCCTGTATTAAATATTCTTTCCTGTATTGAATATTCTTTCTTGTATTGAATGTTCCTTCATGTGTTAGATTATGTGATGAATTTATTTTGATATATATATAACTGCAGTGGATGCAGTCGTTTGAGAGATTTTGTTATTGTGCACGTTCTAAGAGAAGTGCACCACTAATCTACGATTAGGCGCTATGGAGAGTCTGAGATTTAAAGACATTACTTTGTAGGCCATAGACATTTTTGTGAAGGAGATTAGGAGGCCATATATTGTGCAGGCTATATTACTGCAGACTGCTGGATACGCAGTCCTTTGAGGAATATTGTGGATGTGCATCTTCTATGAGAAGTGCACCACTATGCTATAATTGAGCTCTAAGAAGAGATAGCGCTGACGATGATTATTCAACTGCCGTGGAGCAGCCTTTGCTGAGAAGGGGAGATGTAGTCTTTTGAGGAAAATCGTTATGGTCATCTTCTATGAGGAGTGCACCATTATGCTAAAATTGAGCTCTATGGAGAAAACATGAGAAGGCCAGTATTTTGATGAATTTAATAGTACTGCGACGTGAGCAGTCTTTCTGGATGAGGCCATATGTATGAGGCCGTATTTATAACTGCGGTGAATGCAGTTTATTAAGGAACATTGTTAATGTGCACCTTATATGAGAAGTGCGCGGGTGTGCGCTGTAATGGAGCTCTGTGGGGTGTTGGAGCTTCATGAATTTATTTAATCGATGCTTTGTACTTTATGCTGTATTTCGTCTATGTCGTCGTCTATGTTGATACGTGAATAAACTGTTCATGAAACGTCAACGGTAGTTCAACGATCCATGATTCTTATGTGTGTTACTGTGATGAATGAATGCACCAGTACACACTTACTTTGAACAGTCCAGGCAGTGACAGTAATAATATATTCATAATAACAAATTCAATTGTATCAGTGGTGTGCCAGCTTTACGGGCGTGAGGCCCATGACATTCGTGTTGTAACATTTACTACGGGATCTCGAGCATATTTATAAATAGTGTGGATTATGTACTAAGAAGTTTTCTCATCGGCAACAGTAGTTAGCCCTGTGTGGGCGGGGCTTTGATTTAGAACCCAGTTCGGATTTACCTGTGTTGGCCGTCCTCTATGCCTACGGGCCAGTCTAGATATGACAGTATCAATTAGCGGACAAGTGTCATTTAGGAACGAATAACTATGACATTCGTCTATGTCGAGTGTGCTATGTTCCAGCCTAAATGAATCATCGATAAACATCTCAAGTCTTATTGACGCCTGCATTGCTCACAGACAGTTTGGTGTCGCTCGTGACCTGTAATCGGTGACACGGTGATGTGTCTAATGTTTATATGCTTCCCTATGACATATTTGCAGCGTTCAAGTTTCCTGTTTCATACTGTGTCAAGTACCAGAGGTGACAGTTGACGACGATTGTGTACCTGTTCCTGTAACTTTCAACATGAGGGTTTACTTATTGTGTATTATCTGATGCTCATCAGTTGTAGCAGAAAAAGAACGGGACTGTTTTCTACTTACAAGATAAGTGGTTTTTTGTTGTGAAAACTGTGTCTCTGTAGGATGTTGTCAAGCCTTCCAGTTATTATTATTTATTCTATTGAGTATTTCATGTTGATAGCGTCTTATTATAGGATTTAGTTCATAATTGATTGATGGCTATGTAATATAATCTTATTAGAATTATAAGTGGTCTATAAATCTAGTGCACTCAGTGATTGAATCACCATGGATTTTGATGATGATCCAGAGGATATGAGGCCTATACTAGAATATTTAGCTAATGAAGCTGAGTATGTTGAGGGATTACAAGGCCCAACACTTGATAGATACGTGCTGGATGGTTTTTTGTTTAATGCGGTAGCAGCTATAAAGTTTTTTACTGACGGTAACCCTCATTCAAATCCTGAAATGATCATGGCTAGAGATTTGGCGAAGTTGTTAGAATGCCTACGTCCGATGGTGTACGATTATACTCGGGCTAGACACAATTATATGCATAAGATTTTACACAATATAATCTACAATGACATGCAGGATGATAACAAAGAGGAGTTGGAAGAGAAGGAGCGAATAAAAGTAAACAAACAGAGTGCTCTACAGGAAAGGGCGAATTTTTTGCAGGGTATTGCTGAAGTGAATAAATTACAAGAAACAGTGTCTAAACTCACAAGTGATTTGCATAAATCAAACTTGGAGCTTGCTAGTGTGAAAGCAGCATTAGACTCTGAATGCAGTAAAGTTAAAAACTTGGAAGTTCAGATAGAACATAAGAGTAGCGTAATAGGTAATCTCACTCGAGAAGTGCAAGAAAAGACAGATATATGTGAGAAATTAAAAGTTCAGGCCAAGAAATGTGAAGACTTATGTAATAAAACACTTACTGATTTATTAAGTGACAATGTGATTGTTAGTCACCGACTTAAAGAAAAGTATTTAGTATCTCCCGAGAAGAGTCATGAGCTTGTAGATAGCCATGATAGTGACACTGAGGAACTTCAGATGGACTTGGAGCAGTTGAGGGCTAGTAAAGAAAAGGATGATAGGAAGAAATTAGAAGAGTTGACGGTGCAAAAAAGGAAAATGACTGATATTGAGAAATTACTAACAGAAGAGAGATGCAAAGTTATGACATGTGATAACTTAAATAAAAAAACTAAGGCAAGAGATCTCTCTTAATATTGCTGAAATTACTGAACTTAGAAGAAGAGTGGATGGTGTAGTAGATGTTGTTTTAGGCAACAAAGGATTGTCCACTGTCAATGTTGACAATAGTAGACAGAAGGTTGTTTATCAACAAGTAAGGCAAGCAAAGAGTCTGCCCTATACACTCTTTGCAGATACGAAAATCGAACATGGTGGACGTAAATCCTTACGTGGCAAATACAATTTCCCACGTACTATTGCTGTTAATAATGCTGACTCTTGGCGTCAGGCTAGCAAAGATGCTTCTAGTTTAACAGCCAGCCCTGTTAATAACGAAAAGAAAAGGGAGAAATTGCAGGTCAAAACTCCTAAGGTTAACCAAGTGTTTACTATTGGAAATGTTAATAAATTGATATCGGGGAATAAATCTAGTGTTACTTATTCCCAAAATAATCTACATTATGTTGATAACTATAAGGATTCTGTTATCCCTAGTACTGGTCAATTTGTTAAGCATGTTGCTCCAGAAAAGAATAAAAACAGTTTAGGTAAAAGAGATAACCATAATGTTAGACAGTACCAAGGAAGCCCATCAAATGGTAGTTTTTCATCTCCAAGAAACCAGAGACAGTCTAACAAATCTCAAAATTTTGATTCTGAAAAGTTGGGAAATTATGAAAGAAATAATTACATTAAAGATTACCAATCTGATAGTAATTGTTCTAGGAGTCAACAAGATTCATTTACTAGATATTTCTATCGAAGGAGACATGTTAAGCATAACAATGCTAACTGCAGCTCTAGGCATAATAATTGTCACAATGGAGGAGATAGCTATAGCAATAGAGATAACTCCCCAAATGTTACTACACATAACCAGGTTAACTTTGCGCAATAAAAGCCCAAAGTCATTGGTAGTAAGCAAAGTAACAATAAGTAATAAGGTCACAAAATGCAACTGTTTGTTATGTTTTAATTTCGAGAAGGTATCTCGTTTTGTGAGTGCATAACTTTATTTCAGCTCTGCTGTGATGACCTTCATTTTCGGTCAGGTTGTTCCTAACCTTCTGTGTGATATACTATGTGATGTGGGAAGAGTTGATGGCATCATATAGAGACCAGACGTTTTTTCACTGCCACAAGGTTAAGGTAATTGTGTAGTAAACTTCTCCGTTTACCTTAATAAATCTCACAGTTAATTAAAATAGGAATTATTATTTGTATTTATGACAGCATTCAGCTTTGCGTTAAGAATCATCGCTCCGATGTTATTATTGGCGGTGAGAGGAATGTAGGTCACCTTACGACCGTGTGCCCAATCAAGCGCAGCTCAGCCAGCCTGTTGACCCAGTATTGTATGACGTTACCCCGTGCGGTTTACAGAATACTATCAATGAAAGCCGGAGTTGTGCCCTATTAATTTTTTTTTCCTTTAGGATTTGGTTCAAGATTGTTATAGGGGTTCTTATACTTAATTTTTTTTTGGTTAGGATAATGTATTATTGTATAGTATAATATGATTGCATTGTATAATGTGGTATTGGATATTGTGTATGTCCATATTTATGCATTATTTGTACTCCATGCTATTGTTTATATAATTGTATTGTGGATAAACATTGTACGTATTATCATTGCAATGAATTGTATCATTTCATTTTGTAGTGACTTATCTTTAATTTTTGAAATGATATAGTGGATTTTTTGGTATTTACATACTCTAGTCTGAAGACTATTCCACTTAGATCATATTATTATTGTCCATACGTGCTCTGTTGTCAAGTTTGGAGCTATGATAGCTGATTCATCTAAACATTGATATGATTTTGCAGCAGTAATTATTAGGATAGTTTTGTACATGATCAGATTGCCAGCCCTAAGCACAAACTCATTAGCTAGTAATATGCGTTAGTTGCTTTCAGAGAGTTTTTTGGTTACTAAATTTATTTTTTCTTTTTCGTATCTGACTTCATGTTTAGTTAATATATTTCTATATACAGAGGTTATATGAAGTAATTGTTGGGTTGTCAAATGGTATTTTCGGACTAAACTGTATATGTAGAATTATCAGAAATAGCAGATACTGTTGTTTGTTTGAAGAATTTAGAAATCTGACTTAAACACTTGTTCTTATATAATGTTATGTTTACATTTGCAAATTGGTATGGAGTTAATAGTGGGTTTTTTATAGGTGCTTATTTGTGTCTACTTAGAGATAGGAATATTTTTTATGTCACATATTTTGTTAAAAGTTCATGTCACTTTTGATTTATTAATTATAGGTTGAAACTTGAAAAATTTAAAATACTATTTTTATTTAACTTAACGGTTAGAAACTTTTTTGTATTGTAATTTTTGTGGGAAGTGTATTTGTTTTTGAAAGTGTTATATTGTTTGTGCCTAGCGCTTAACTAGGTGTAATAATATATGTTGATATTTCCAGTTTAAAAAAAAATAAAAATAAAATATATTGATAAGTTTTTTTTTGAGATTGTGATAATTTTTTTTAAATATATCGCACTTTTTTGTGTGATGTCTGTGATAATTCATTTTAGTTATGAATAAGTTTTGTAATTTGGTTAAATCATTTATTATGCGTTATTTATTATAGCTTGTTTTTGTGTTATGGTATATTTATATATATACGAGGGGCGTTCAGAAAGTAATGCACCACATCGTTTTTCTCAGCTAATAATGAAGATAGAAGCATGAAATTTTGCACACTTCAAACGTGGTATGTGCAAATTGCGTGCACCAAATTGCACCGCAACCGGCCAAATAATACGGCTGCCCTAAACCGTTGAAATGGAGGTGTTAGCAACTTGCGTTATAAACAGCGAATTGTGATAGAATTTCTCGTTGCAGAGAAGGAAACTGTTGTGAATATTCACAAGCGTCTATGTGATGTTTATGGAAGTTTTGCAGTCGACAGGAGTACAGTCAGTCGCTGGGTTCAGAGAATCAAAGAATCAGGAAGTGGAGATACGGAGCTGCTTGATCGGCCGCGCTGTTGACGTCCTGCCACAGCCACCAACGCAGAAATGTTGAAATGCACTGAGGGCATTATTCTTACTGATAGGCAAATCACTACTCAACAATTGGCCTTACAGCTGTCAGTCAGCACTGGTAGTGCAAATCCAGTTATAAAAACTCTCGGATTTTCTAAGTTTTGCGCAAGATGGGTTCCTCGAAGTCTCACAAATGACCACCGATTGCAAAGGAAAGCAATTTCTTCTGAATTGTTAGAGCGTTTCAATGCTGATGGAGAGAACGTTTTGGCTAAGATCGTTACAGGTAAACGAAACCTGGGCACATCATTTTAAAACTGAGACAAAAAGACAGTCAATGGAGTGGCATCATCCGCAATCACCAAGAAGAAAGAAATTCAAGACAATTTCTTCAGCTGGAAAGGTCATGATCACTGTCTTTTGGGACATTGAAGGTGTGATTCTTGTGGACGTTATGCCAAGAGGAGAGACAATCAATTCGCAAGCTTACATTAAGACATTGAAAAAAAACTCAATCAACGTTTTCGCAGAGTTCTGCCGCACAAGAATCCAGCAGACCTGCTTCTCCTTCACGACAATGCGCGCCCTCACACAAGTCTGGCAACACGGGAAGCAATCACCAAATTGGGTTGGACTGTACTACCCCATCCACCCTATAGTCCCGATTTGGCACCCTCTGATTTTCATCTATTTGGTCCACTTAAAGATGCACTCCGTGGGACAAGGTTTGAAGATGATGAAGGAGTGATTCATGCAGCGAAGAAATAGCTACATGATCAAGACAAAATCTGGTACGGGCTAGGAATACATGCACTTGTTTCGCGCTGGCATAAAGCCGTACAAGTTGATGGGGATTATGTTGAATAATACCGATGTTTACATGACATATCCATGTATATTGTGTATAAATTTCATGCTTTTTGAATAAACAGCTCCTGAGAAAAACGATGTGGTGCATTACTTTCTGAACGCCCCTCGTACTTCGCCTCGTTATTGTATGATTTTCGGTCATGATTGTATTTTTATACAATACATTGTTTTTCGAAATAGTTATTAAGGTGTATTATTGCCATCTGTCTATACATTCATCTCTTGAATTTCCTTCTTCCTTTGCGGATTGTTCTTTGTTTCATTCAATTTTTTCTCTTTCATTTTTCAGTAGAGGTTTATACTTTGGTGATGCTTCTTTGTTTCATCTAGGTGTCACTTAATTTTATTTGTATATGTTCACTTCTTATACTTCCTTCTTTTGTATTGTGACGTTAACTATATGGCTTGGAATGATGTAGCCATTTATGTCGGTTTGATGTAAGAAGTTGGTTAACTATTGATTTCTTTTTCTATTTGATTTCACTGCTGATTTCAGTGTTGATCATGCTTCTTTTGCTTGATCTTGTCTGTTACTTTCTATTTATTGTATCCTGCTTGGTCTACAATAAACATAGTTAATTTGTTTCAAACCAATTATTTTGGTGTACTTAGAAGATTATTTTGTATAATTTGTTTCATTGTACACTTGCTTATATTTTTTGTCGATGTTATTATGACCTCACCATAACATATTGTTGTAAGAGTATATTAGAGCTTATCGGACCCCTCAATTTTTCGTGGATGTAGTTTTTTCAAAAAAATGATAAATCATTTTTTCTCCGGGGGGGGGGGGGGGGGGGGGGGGGGTGGGGGTGTAGTATGTTAAGGTCAAAAAGGGAAGTGATCCTTAGTATGCTAAGTTGGTCAGAGTGAATTTAGAGTTGCGTCGCTTGTGGCACGTGTTTATTAGATGACTTAATTCTTTAAAAAATTTCCTCGTATGTTCGAGAAGTCTTGTAAGTCAGAAAAAAAGAGCGTTGTGAGCGCTATTCATTTCGAGTGGGGAGATGAAGTTGTTCTGTATTGTACAGCTGTGAATAGCTCACGGCTAGTCCGTGAAGGGACTGAGTTGTGTTGAACAGCGAAGTCTCGTGACTGTTTGAGCGGGAGATTTGTGACCGCTGCGCAGTCTTTTTTTTTCTGGGTGTGGACCGATGCGGTCAAGCCTAGTGTTTTGGAGTGTGTTCTAGGCGTTTGACTGTGGTAGTCAACCCTGGGTGTTTTCTCTAGAGTGTTTTCACAATGTGTGTCTCGGTGGAGACTTTTGAACAGGCCTGTATTGAATATTCTTTCCTGTATTGAATATTCTTTCTTGTATTGAATGTTCCTTCATGTGTTAGATTATGTGATGAATTTACTTTGATATATATAACTGCAGTGGATGCAGTCGTTTGAGAGATTTTGTTATTGTGCACGTTCTAAGAGAAGTGCACCACTAATCTACGATTAGGCGCTATGGAGAGTCTGAGATTTAAAGACATTACTTTGTAGGCCATAGACATTTTTGTGAAGGAGATTAGGAGGCCATATATTGTGCAGGCTATATTACTGCAGACTGCTGGATACGCAGTCCTTTGAGGAATATTGTGGATGTGCATCTTCTATGAGAAGTGCACCACTATGCTATAATTGAGCTCTAAGAAGAGATAGCGCTGACGATGATTATTCAACTGCCGTGGAGCAGCCTTTGCTGAGAAGGGGAGATGTAATCTTTTGAGGAAAATCGTTATGGTCATCTTCTATGAGAAGTGCACCATTATGCTATAATTGAGCTCTATGGAGGAAACATGAGAAGGCCAGTATTTTGATGAATTTAATAGTACTGCGACGTGAGCAGTCTTTCTGGATGAGGCCATATGTATGAGGCCGTATTTATAACTGCGGTGAATGCAGTTTATTAAGGAACATTGTTAATGTGTACCTTATATGAGAAGTGCGCGGGTGTGCGCTGTAATGGAGCTCTGTGGGGTGTTGGAGCTTCATGAATTTATTTAATCGATGCTTTGTACTTTATGATGTATTTCGTCTATGTCGTCGTCTATGTTGATACGTGAATAAACTGTTCATGAAACGTCAACGGTAGTGTGGGTTTTGTGTGTATTTGGGTTTGGGGGTGGGTTTGTTGGGGTTTGTTGTGTGTTGTTGGGGGTTTTTTGGGGGGGTGTATGTATGTTGTATTTTGTTGTTTGTGTGGGGTGTTTGTTTGTTTATGTTGTGTTGTTTTTTTTTGTTATGGGTGTGTGGGGTGTTTATGTGTTGGTTGGGGGTGGTTTTGTTTGGTTTGGTGGTTTGGGTTTTGGGTATATGGTTTTTTTTTTGTTTTTTTGTTTGGTTTTGTGTTTTTTTGTTGTTGTTGGTTTGTTGTGTTGTTTGTTTTGGGTGGGTTGGGTGTTTTTTTGTTTTGTTTGTTTGTTTGGGGTTTTTTTGTGTGGGGTTTGGTGGTTGGGTTTTGGGGGGTGAATTTTTTTTTTTTTGGTTGGGGACATAGATTGGGTTTTTTTTTTGGGGGGGGGTTTTTGGTCTATTTTTTTTTTTTTTGGGGTTTTTTTTTTTGGTTTTTTTTGTGTAAGGGTTTTTTTTTAATTTTTTTTTTTGGTTTTTTTTTTGGGGGTTTTTGGTGGGTGTTTTTTGTTTTTATGTTTTTTAGTTTTTTGGTTTGTGTTTTTGATGTTTTTTTGGTTTTTAAGTTGGTTTTTTTTTTTGGGAGTTTTTTTGGGGGTGGGTTGTGGGGGGGGTGACCAATTTGGTTTTGGGGGGGGGGGGTTTTTTGTGGGTTTTAATGTAGGGGGGGAACAGCACACTTTTTTTTTTTTTTTGTGGTTTTTTGGTTTTAGGGGGTGGGGGGCAGATTTTTGGGGGGGGGGGTTTTTTTTTTTTTTGGGGTTATTTTTGGTTTGTTACACCGTTGGTTACACTTTTTAAGGTGTGACGGGGGGGGTGGGTTTGGGGTAAATTTTTTTTGGGGGTTGGTTGGAATTGGGGGGGTTTTTAATTGGTTTGGTTTTTTGGGTTTTGGGGTTGGCATTGTTTTGTTTGGGTTTTGGGGGGGGGGGGTTTTTGGAATTTTTATCTTCACTTCAATGGGGGTTTTTTTTTTTTTGTTATTTGGTTTGGGTAACGAGACTTTGGTGGGTTTTTTGTTTGAAGTTGTTTAGGTTTTTTACTGGGGGTTTTTTTGGTGGGTTTGGGGGGATAGTTTTTGTTTATTTTTTGGTGGGGGGGGGGGGAGTGGGGGGGGGGTATGAAATACCATTGGGGGGGGGGGGGTTTTTTTTTGGGGTTTTGTTTTTGATTGGGTTTTGGGTTTTTAGGGGGGTTTGTGTTGGGGGGGGGGGGGGGGGTTTTTTTTTGGGGGGGGGTGTGTGGGGGGGGGTTTTTTGGGGGGGGTTTTGGGTGGGGGGGGGTTTTTTTTTGTACCCCAAAAAGGGGTTTTTTTTTTTGTTAAAATTTGATTTTGGTTGTTTTTGGGTTTGTGTTTTGTTTTTTGTGTTTTGTGTTTTGGGGTTTATTGTGTTTTGGTTTTTTTTTTTTGTTTTTTTTTTTTTTTTTGTGTTGTTTTTTTTTTTTGTGGGTTTTTGTTTTTTGGTGTGTTTTTGTGTTTTTTTTTTTTGTTGTTTTGGTTTGTGTTTTTTGTGTATGTGTTTGTTTGTTTTTGTGTTTTTTTTGTATTTTTTGGGGGGGTTTTTTTTTTGTGTGTTGGTTTGGTTTGTGTGTTTGTTTTGTTTTTTTTTTTTGTTTGTTTGTTTTTTTTGTTTGTTTGTTGGGTTGTTTTGTTTTTTTTTTTTTAGTGTTTTTTTTTTTTTTTTTTGTTTGTTGGTTTGTGTGGGGGGGTTGGGTTTTTTGGGGGTTTTTTTTTTTTTTGTTTTGTGGTGTTGTTTTGGGGGGTTTTTTTTTGTTGGTTTTGTTTTGTGGTTGTTTTGGGTTTATGTTTTTTTTTTGTTGTGTTTTGTTTTTGTGTTTTTGTTTTTGTTTTGGGTTTTTTGTGGTTTTTGTGTGTTTATGTTTGTTTTTTTTTTTTTTTTTTTTTTTTGGTTGTTTGTTTTGTGTATTGTTTTTTTTTTTGTGTGTTGTTTTGGGGGGTTGTTTTTTTTTTTTTTTTTGTTTTTTTTGTTTTTTTTTTTTTTTGTTTTTTTTTTTTTTTTTTTTTTTTTGTTTTTTTTTTTTTTTTTTTTTTTTTTTTTTTTTTTTTTTGTTTTTTTTTTTTTTGTTTTTTTTTTTTTTTTGTTTTGTTTTTTTGTTTTTTTGTGTTTTTTTTTTTTTTTTTTTATGTGTTTTTTTGTTTTTTTTTATTTTTGTTTTTATTTATTTTTTTTTTTTTTTGCTTTTTTTTTTTTTTTTTTTTTTTGTTTTTTTTTTTGTTTTTTTTTTTTTTTTTGGGGTTTTTGTTTTTTTTTGGTTTTTTTAGACACTTTTTTGCAGTTTTTTTTTTCATTTTTTTTTTTCATTTTTTTTTTTTTTTATTTGTGTATTTTTATGACGTCATGTTTATTTGTATCTGCCTAAAGAAAATTCTCAGAATCTTTTTGCCGAATACCATCAGCAACCAAGAACTACTTATTCGGAGTAACCAGGAGGACATGCACACCATCATAGCTGGCAGACGCTGGAGTTGGGTTGGCCACGTCCTCAGAAGGGACCCTGATACCATCACAAGAACAGCTATGCTATGGACCCCCAAGGGAAAGCGAAAGAGAGGCTGACCAAAAACAACTTGGCGGAGAACTGTGGAAGCTGAGATGCAAAGAATGAACCAGAGTTGGGGCACTGTACGAAGGATGGCCGCCGATCGAGCAAAGTGGAATCAATTTGTTGCTGCCCTACAACACGCCACCAAGCTTGACGGCCACTGACTGCTTTGACGGTTGGCGGCTATGGATCAAAGAAGAAGAAGAAGATGTTTATTTGTGATTCCTGACGCCATTGTATTCACCTCTTCACTGTATCTTTTGTCGAGATTGTCATAGCAGGGTTTCTTGTTTTGTTATTCCATTTTCTGCTTTTGGTTTTCGTTGATTGTTGAGTTAAATTAATTGTCTTTATATTTTGTCGGTATTTGTATTTCCTTTGCTTTATTACTGCTCTTTACCTGTGTTGTTACATATTATTACATATATACTCGTACATTACATGTTTGTAGTGTTCTGTAGTATATTTCTTTAACCTGTCTATATTTCTTGTCCTTGTTGCCTATTTTTGTAACTGTTAATTTGTAAAACTAATTCAATACCGTTTTATTTGTTAATATATATTTATTCTTTTACCAGTTTTACAGCAGCCCCCTTATTTATTTACTTACATCATATTTTAAAGGTATGGTATGAAGCGCTCATGATAGTGTTAAATATAATGAGCCTCAAAGCGTGTTCATGCCAGTCTGTAGTGATAATCTAATAATCTTGATGAAATGATGTATATAACTGTAAATTACTTCTTTACATTATATATAATAAAGGAAAAATCGTTTATGTGATTAACCATTAACGAATAGAAGTAATGAAACATTTTTTTTCTCGCAAATTAGCTAATAGGCTAAGTGCAAAAACCAATCATTAATAATGAAAAAGGAAAATTAATAATTTGTCTAAAGTCAGAAACCTTGTTTTTCCTTTCGCGAATCCCTTAAGAACACATTTAGAATTATATTCCACTGGAATGAAATTGTAATCCAGACTCGAATGAAATTGTAATCCAGACTCGAATGAAATGATGGAACAGGCTACGCTGTGTACACTTCTACCTATGCTCCGCGGATGTTGTAAAACGTACTGACTTTAGCGGTGCATCAGGTTTGTAGCGAAACGGGCAAGACACTCTGGAATTGCCACGTAAACTAATGTCTTTTATAATAAATTTTGAATCGCACACCTGTAATTCTGCTGTAACTTTATAATTAATGCCCCGAACGGAAAAATTCTTTTTGGGATTTAAACAGCAATTACAAATACACGTAACCATTGCAGTGGGAAATCATTATCTTTTGTAATTGACAGGGAAGGCGTGATTTTGTCGGAAAAATTGCACAACACCATTGAAATCCCACGAAAGATACAAGTAGAAAAGTGAACTCAGGCGTTAATCTCCGAAAAGGAAAAGGTTATATCTTGATTGGGTATATAAGTCCGCTCAGATTTAATTCTGGACTCTCAAACATTTCATAGCTGAAAAGACGTCCAGCGGACTGGCACGCTTGTCGAAGCCACATAGCCATAGCCCATAGCTGAGAAAATGAAAAGCTGACTGTCGTAAAATTTTGATATGATAGGTCTGAGATATTTATCGTCCCGTCCGAGCAGAGGTGATAGTGGTAACTATGTGAGAGTAAGTTGTAAGAAATAGTTTTCTTTTTCACGAGGTGATAGTGTAAGAGAAAGAACAGTCTCTGGGTTGAGTAATTGCTCTAATCCAGCCTATCATTACGACTTTATTTAAATTAGACGCACTTTCTCTCCTTGTACAAAATACAAGTTACACTACACTCATGTACACACAGTTTTGTGACAAATATGCACAAACGTGAAAACAAACTATTCATAACATATAAGGGCAGGGGTTGACCAATACGATGACTATTAAGTTTATTTTCACTAGAAAATCACAACATCAAGCATTTACATCAATAAAGTATAGTTTACAGACAAGTTGAAAAAAATATCTCAATAGGCCCTGCCCTCTGGTAAAGAAAAACAAAGAAGATCCTAACAGAGGTAATTAACCCAAAAGATCAATTTTAACAGTAAGGTATGAAATAGTCAGTATGGGAAGAGAACAGGTTCCTAATTTAATCTATCCCGTGACTACTCAGATTAGTGAGGGGAAAAAAAGAAGATTAGTATACTGATGGTAACAAAAGAAAATAAGTTTCTCTCTTTCCGTTCATTCACTTCACACATACAGTGGCCACTTTCATATTTGCTTACCCAATCGTTGTCGCAGGCATTCCATGGAATTAAACTCTAAGAGGTACTAAGACTGACTATTCAGAGTCACATTCTTTGCCAATTTCAGCCCCAGACTATCCGGTTTGCTGACTGTTATTTAACGGTAGTCGCTGAAGTTGATGCGTTAATTATTGTCCTGGATATTCCTCTTTTTCTCTGCAGCTAGTTGTTTGGGATAAGTTTTCTATGTGGTGGCACCGTCACATGAAGAAATATGTATATATTGGTCCGGTGTTGTCTAGCCTCTGGTGGCTGAGACACTCTGTGACGTGATGAAAAATTAAAGAATGATACTCATCGGCTGTTCTCTGAGGTGATGGCCGAGTATGACCAGTGAGTTCTCTTGAGTGTAATCCCGTGGAAAAGACTTACTGTCATATGTTAGAAAAATAGTGATATAAATTCTGCCACAGCAGGCTAGTAATATCTATATATGGAAAAATTTCTGGTACTGTTCTGTTCCAGTTATAATTAAAAAAATTATTGTTAGGGTTCTTGTTTTTGACCACTCTCATGGATGGAGAAGGTGGACCACACAGGGTCACAACACGAAGATTCTTACTTACTTAGTCGTTCCCTTTCTACCGTGAGGTGTAGAGGTAACACGAAGATTCAACAACAATAATCTCTGGGTGTTTTAAGAACATAAGACCGTAAGACAATTGTGGCCGTTGTGGGTGGGGAATTGGGGGTTGCTGTTTAATTTCAGAGAGTGTTAGATCTAGTACTAGCTAGACTGCTAGAGGTGGAAATTTCTCACTGACAGTCTTACGGGATTTTACCAGGTTCGGGGACTATCCTCTAAGGTGTTGTAGTTTGTGAGCAGTTAGTAAGAATTTATAGGTTTTCTCAACAGACATTTCCTCCTTCCATTCATGGTTAAGGCTTAGCAATCAAATTTACGACCTCTTTTTGATGTCAATGTTTTATTTAATAATCATAATATATACATGATGGCGTGAAGTTACAAACATGCATTTTTCATTCATAATATAAAATGCAAGTCGCTCTCAATGATCTAGCATGGGGAATTGACACTTGTATGAATCAGGCCTATCCAACTCCTGTCTACTTTTTCTTCTTCAAATACCAGTTTACGTTGATCCAATTTCATATAAGCTGTTCCACTTCAGACCGATTAATTCATTATTCTCAAGGGGTTTCGTTATATGCTCATATTCTACAATTTGATCAATTTGTGCTTGTACAGAGCAAATTCCATCATCTCTGCATTTGACTCATAGGTGCAACTTGCAGCCATGAATCCTTTTCTAAATCTGCAACAATGGGTCAATAATTGATTAGTAATTAGCTCCTACTTACAGACTTCGAATATAGAAGTTAAATACACAAAAATGCACTTTGAAGAGAACATGCCATCATTCCTGGAATTTCTAATTCTTCAACTTAGATAACTTTCATGCAGTAAAACCACTGCGTTATCAGCACAAACTTGTTCGTCTTACTAGCTAGACGCGTCTTTTTCAACTAACTAGGTTGTTGGGGAAATTTCGCGTCCCTTCTACATTTCCTACCGGCTGAATAATACTGAGCCTTACGATTGGTTAAAAAATCACGTGACTAATTTTGACATGTAACGCGACTCTATCCCAATTAACATTTAATCTGTTTCTCGGAAAGTAGAAATTTATATGCTAATCTGGTTTTTATAGCCTGTTTCCAAAGGAACAGCTATGTACACGGCTACATATAGATCCCGGGGCTCCGCAAATGTATCCCGTAGGGAGACATTTGAGTACTATCAATAACAAAATTTCATCCCCAAAAATTTCTAAGTTCAAAAAAAAATTTTCTGAAAAATTTAAAGTTCAACAATTTTTCTAAGTCCAAAAATATTTCAGAAAATTTAACGAAATTCCTACGTCTGAGCTCCTATGTCTATATGGGACTGTCGTCTATAAAGGGGCCTTATAGATGGACATCATCTCCAAAAAATTGCAAACTATCTTTCACATCAATACATATTTCAACCAAATTTACAAATTGGCAACACTGCCCAACAAAATCTTAAAAACAATCATAAGGTCATCACCAAAAAATGTGACGAGTGGCAACACTGGGAAATGAACAATAAAATATCTTATTTGCAGAACTTGGCTGCATTATCATAATCTATTACATTTCATTCACAATATAGTTGATTACATTCTCTTGGATATGGTGGGGGGTGTTATCTCTTTTCTGTTCCTGTTATTTGCTCCATATTAAAAGCCTGCAAGACTTAAAAATCTTTCTTTTTTTCTTCCTGGCGTACTTATTTATTTTATTTTCCAAGTACTCTGCAATATCCTTAGTAATGTCCAGGATCTCCAATTCCTATGGTAATGGCAATCCACTTTCATAAAATAGCCAATGTTCTCATGGGTACTCATCATGTTCTCTTTTTTTCTTCAGTGAATGAGCCACTTGCTCATTATTACATGTAGAAAACATCTCTAGACATAATATGCATATTTATCAGACGATAATATAACTAGCATCATTTTTATAAGTAATCATTTTTCACAATAAAAGCATTAAAACCTCATGGCTTATCCTTATTTATTTATTTGTATGTTCCCTGTTATTCACATTTTCTAAATGGTAAGTGTATAAATTCATTCTAAGTCCGTCACTGTAGAAAAAATGTTCTATATGACATTCCCTTTTTTTTTTTTTTTTTTTTTTTTTTTAACTATGTGATGTCTGTCTCTAATATCCGTACGTCTGGTGGTGATCCTGTCCATTAGTCAGTTATTTCTAATCATTCCTTCTTTTCTGTCAACACAGTTATTTTTTTTTTTTTTTTTTTTTGTGAACTCTTTCCTAGAAATATTATTTTATATATATATATATTTTTATTTTTTTTCAAAGATCTTCTTTGACTTGCCATACATAAATTTTCAAACATCTAATTATTCAGCAACCAACAGACGAATGTGTTACTATCATATTATGAAATATAAGGGAAAAGGAAAATATAGTTTCAAATCATCATGAATTTTCTACATTGGGTTCTGTATTACTTTATTTTCTCTGTTACATATGTGCAAAATTTCGACACCAACTCTGCCTTCGCTGGTCGAGGGTTAGTCAGAGTTATGTGGTGCCTGTAACATCCGCTGACTACAGCCAGATGGGTGACTTATGGTACTTATAATTCAAAAATCTCGTCCGTCAGTTATCTTAAGTGTGGGGCGGGGTCTATTTCATGGTGTCCTTGACCAAGTTTGCTGCATTTCCAATCTAGGTATTTTTTTTTTTTTTTTTTTCATAATATCTCCATGATATATCTGTGACATGTCTGTCCTTGGGATAACATTATTTTTTATCCAATATCCTCGGGGTGAGCAGAATCTCAGTACGTCCAATTTCATCAACCATGTATTTTTTTTCTCCTGTAATTCTGGGTATGTTATGAGTATATTAAATCGTCAATTTATTTCAACTATCTTACAACATTCTGTAATTCGTGATAAGGAATAGTCATTTGTTATACAACCATGTTCATATTACAAAGGCAATGAGCAAAAATCAAAAAAAAGATTTCTCCAAAAATGCGGATGTATCTCTATTTCCTTTACCTCTGGGCGTAGCAATTATTCAGTCATTATTTTTTTCATTATTTAATCTCCATTTTGTGTCCTTAGCACCTGTGGTTCCATGGGATTATCATAATCTATTGATCCTTGTCTACTGATAATCCTTCAATAATGACTTCAAATATGGTCCTCATATGTGTAACAATCATCTGCTCTGATTTGTTCCATGTCCATGGTATTCATAAAATATTCCATTATCTCTTTGTCTTATCTCGTAACCACGAAAGACTAAGATTATTCCTCCAATGTTAATGTGGGGGATTTTGTGCATAAACATTACAACAAAATCTCAGTTGTGACAACATAAAGTTTCACCTTAATATAAAATGGCATTTTCATCATACATAACCAGTTGCTTCTTCATCTCATGTGTCATTAGTGGTTATCATCCAGTAATGGGGTGTTCAATGTGGGTTCAGCATATACAAATGCTGTAAAGGGGTATTTCATTTGCTAGGTCAGCATGTGCAAATGCTATTTCTTTAACATGGGCAAAGGCATCATCAACAAATAGGTGTAATTTGTTCAATCTGGGGTTAGCATATACTAATGCTCTCAAGGGATTCTTCATTTGCAGAAAATCAGCATGCGCAAATGTCATTGGGGTATTTGTGATATGCAGTATCAACAAAATATTGTTGGAGTATCAGAGATCATGCTGGTGGGGTGTATGACTGGCATAGGGTGATTTATTTATTTTCTTCTTCAGCTGCCAACTTCAGGGCAGTCAATGTTTTACAATATTGGCTTATCATCATCAAAATGTGTGAGGGTGGCATATAAACATACATTTTATAAAAAAAAATTCCAATTGTTTTTTCTCTTCTCATTTGTCTGTTATGTTTTGTCTCTTTTCCATTTTTTTTCTTTTATGTTTGTATCACAAGTACTAAGGAATGATAAAAATCAATTCACTAAACAAACACTAGATATACTATCAACATTCCTAATAGTAAATCCTAACCAATAGGGCTGCAAGTAATAGTTTAGGTTAGAATAGAATGAATGTTGTAGCAGTATCTGTTGTCAATAAGTGGCGAGGAAAGGATACATCAAGGATCTCCTGATTACATCATCATCAGTTGCCATCTCCACAACGAAGGTTGGCTGTAATGGATCTCCAACGTCTTCTGTCTCTTGTCTTGATGGTGCACTCTGATAGACTCTTTCCTGTCCATCTCTTGATGTTGTCTTCCCACTTATAGCGCTGTCTTCCCCTTGCACGTTTGCCTTCAACTCTCCCTTCTGTTATGGTCTTCTGCAAGGTGTTATGCCTTTTTATGTGGCCAAAGTATTTTAGCTGTCGAACTTTGACCTCCCTCATTAGTTCTCTTTTCATACCTAGATTTTCTAGGACCTGCTTATTTGTTTTCATCTCTTTCCATGAGATACGCCCCATTCTTCTATATATCCACATTTCAAGAGCCTCAATTCTTTCTTCCAAATGCTTATTCATCGTCCATGTTTCTGCACCATACAGAAATGCAGAATATATATAACACTTTATGATTCTCAGTTTTAATTTGTGAGATAACTGTTTGGATGTCAGTATATGTTTCATGTTGTTGAATGTAGCTTTGGCCATTCCTATTCTCTTCTTGATTTCTGTTTCACATCTGCCATCTTCTGTTATTATATGACCGAGATATACGTAGCTCTTGACTTGTTCCAGGATTTCCCCATTTACGCTTATCTTTAATGTGGGTTTATCGTCTGTTTTGCTAATTATCATAGTGTTTGTTTTCTCAATATTAATGTCGAGTCCATATTCATGACTTATACTGTTCACTTGCTTCACTAATTCCTGTAACTCCTGTTCGCTTTCAGCTAACAACACGGTATCATCTGCATATCTAAGGTTGTTTATTGACCTTCCACTGATGTTCAGTCCTGGTATTTCCTGTATGTGTTTGAAAATTTTTTCAGTCCTGATTACAACATGATTGTAATTCCAAGGAATGAATATGATTGGGATTGAAAAAAATCACAAGTCTAGAATGTCGTCTCAATATAGTGGAATGGAAAAATAGTAAGTTAAAGATGGTGTAACAGTGGGGTGAAGGAAATCTTATTATAGAGAGTCAAGGTTGGGATATGGAATCTCTTTAGGAGAATGTTTAAAATCTTGACAGTACTAATATACATCTGGGTCTAAAATAATAATGTACATTTGAAAATAATTAATCCTGTGGAGAAAAATAGCATAACATGCAATACTAGTTTTGGACATGAATTAATATGCTGTTAAGAGATGTCATAGTATGAACAGTATGATTGATCAAGGTGATAGATATAAAGGAATTTAGCATAATTTAGATCAAAGAAATATTAGTATGGGGTAAGAAAACAAAACTACTGGTGTACAGTGTCTGCATGAAAATACAGGACTCTGGATCTGCAAGGACAAGAAGTCTGGTGAATGGAGCGTGGAATATGATCAGTTACAAAAGTGTAGATCAATGTTACAACAGAATAGTGTGACACATGTGTTATAGGTAAGGTTGTGTAACATTCTAAATATTAAAAACTGTCTGACTAATAAGTGTGTCTGTAAACAAAGAACATTGTGTCATCTGTGTCATCTTTATTTCAATAATCCAAATAAAAATGTCTAACTAGAATCCTCCGTGGGCTGGTCTTGATTTCTTTCTGGGCATCAGTATTCTAAGGCTGGAAAAATAACTTTCTCAGTGAGGCTTTGACATCTTAGTCTGTAAGCAAGTCATTTGAACTGTCAAAAAACTGAAAATAGAGTACATGGGGAGAGTTAGTACATTGTTAAACGTAAGTGCACATTCGCGGTGACCGTACATGGGATGGCATGTACATTGAAGACTCGAGGGGCGTGTCTCAGCAAAGCTTCAGTAATAAGTCCTTTAGTTGTGCCGCCATCTCTAACTTTGCAATGTCACGACTGGTTAGGCGAGCATCATACTGAGTAACTGTGGATGACACTGCATTTGCTGATTGTTGGGGCTCTGAGGACATTGGCGAATGCGGTGATGGCTTAACATCTTTTGATTGCGGTGATGGTTTCACTGTGGTAGGGGTTTGTATGGCTGGAACATCTGTTAGTTTTGAGGCAGGTATATGTTTCGCCTTGATTTTTCTTCTGACTTGGGCCTGTGGTACGTTAACGTCTTTGACAGTGGGCGCAGTAATTTGCACACTGTTGTTTTTGACTAGTTGAGATGAGGCTATTGCTTCTCGGCTTGGTTTTGGAACATTATAGCGTTTCTTCAGAACCTTTCGTCTGATATAGTTGTGCTGTATACGCGGAATTTTGTTGCTAGGGATTGAGTCATTTGATGAAGAAAAACAGGTACGTTTGCCAGCTGCTTGAATCTCCGGGGATGAAGTACCAGCAAATGATGTATCCGTTTTGCAACGAGGACCAGGCGAATCTATACCAGAGTCTCTTTCATACTTGTTGGTTATCATCTCACCGTACGTTTGAACAGGGCGAATATTGGATATTTCGTCGGTGTGAAAAAGTTGTTCTGGTATTTCTTGAGTGTCCATGTCAGAGTCTGTGTTGTTAAGGGAGATGTAACTTGTGGGTCTATAGCGATATTTTTGGCTTTCTAATAGGCCTGATGGATACATCTGTGAAATTTTTCTCGTATGGGGTGTTGGTGGTTTGTTTACAAATTTCTTCATCTGGAACCAGAGTGTTAGTGGGTGCTGCTGGAAACTGATTCTCGTGTGGGGTAGTAATCATCTTGTGTTCATACCGTGTAAGTGCAATTTCCATCAATTCTCGAAATTCTTCTCGGCGTGTAGATAAATCAACAGCAAACTTGTTCTCCAGCAATTCATACACCAGCCTTATTGAGAGGACGGCAAAGTCACCATCTCTCAGGATAACGTCTATCTCTGCCGTCAGCTCCTCTGTTGTAGGTTGACCTATTCCGCCAATTTTCTTTGTCTTGCTGTGCTTTGTCTTATCAGTTTTCGGCCAGTAATATTTTCTGCCCTCTTCGTCTGTTGTATGATCAAGTTCGTCTGACAAGTAGCCTTCAGTGGTCTCATCAGAGTCTGTCGTCTCTGACTCTGATATGTCAGATGAATCTGTACTGGATGGATTGTAATTTAGGGTGGCCTTTCTGACTGGTCTTGTATTTGTCGTCAGAGGCGGAATGGGTCGGTGATTATCAATTTTGATTTGTTTTACGTGAGCTTTTGTTTGGTGTTGTTTCTCTATCTGATTTGCTTGCTGCCATCTTCTATCTCTCTCTCTAAATCTTTCTTCCACTTCTTTTCTGTACTTTGCTATCATTTCGTACCTCTCCGTGCATTCTAACTTATCTTCGTCTGCAGATGTCATCTTTTCTGTATTATCGACCATTTCTACACTGCACAAATCAAGTAAGTCCTCTGTAACTTGTCTTGATTTTATCCTGACTGGAATTAGACTTTTCTTAAACCTGTCATCCGTTTGTACTGCGACATTCTCTGTCTGAGGCTCTTTTCTAGTGACTGCAGGCGCAGTTCGTTGTTTCAAGTTCAATTTTGGTCTCCCTTCTTTGACTTTCAATGGTTGTAGCTTGATTTTAACAATCTCTTTTATTTCAATCTTATAAACTTTTGCAACCAATCTGTCTACTATTCTTATGCAAGGGAAATCGACTGCGTAGCTTCTACAACGTTTTAATTCTGAAGCGAAATTTCTCAATGCTGTTCTCTTCTTTCTGTTCTGTATGGTTGTCGAACACTTCTCCATGTTTAAATAGTTGTTGTTGTAGTTGCTGCTATGATGTTCACGGCGGCTAATTTTCCATTAATTGGTCCATCATCCTTCTGCTCTTTAATAGAGGACTGGTCATACGGCAACAAGTTGTATGTGTTTTCCTGCTCAATACCTTTTTTTTTTTTAATGAGGACTGATCACGGGCACCAAGTTGTATTGTGTGGCCGTTGTGGGTGGGGAATTGGGGGTTGCTGTTTAATTTCAGAGAGTGTTAGATCTAGTACTAGCTAGACTGCTAGAGGTGGAAATTTCTCACTGACAGTCTTACGGGATTTTACCAGGTTCGGGGACTATCCTCTAAGGTGTTGTAGTTTGTGAGCAGTTAGTAAGAATTTATAGGTTTTCTCAACAGACATTTCCTCCTTCCATTCATGGTTAAGGCTTAGCAATCAAATTTACGACCTCTTTTTGATGTCAATGTTTTATTTAATAATCATAATATATACATGATGGCGTGAAGTTACAAACATGCATTTTTCATTCATAATATAAAATGCAAGTCGCTCTCAATGATCTAGCATGGGGAATTGACACTTGTATGAATCAGGCCTATCCAACTCCTGTCTACTTTTTCTTCTTCAAATACCAGTTTACGTTGATCCAATTTCATATAAGCTGTTCCACTTCAGACCGATTAATTCATTATTCTCAAGGGGTTTCGTTATATGCTCATATTCTACAATTTGATCAATTTGTGCTTGTACAGAGCAAATTCCATCATCTCTGCATTTGACTCATAGGTGCAACTTGCAGCCATGAATCCTTTTCTAAATCTGCAACAATGGGTCAATAATTGATTAGTAATTAGCTCCTACTTACAGACTTCGAATATAGAAGTTAAATACACAAAAATGCACTTTGAATAGAACATGCCATCATTCCTGGAATTTCTAATTCTTCAACTTAGATAACTTTCATGCAGTAAAACCACTGCGTTATCAGCACAAACTTGTTCGTCTTACTAGCTAGACGCGTCTTTTTCAACTAACTAGGTTGTTGGGGAAATTTCGCGTCCCTTCTACATTTCCTGCCGGCTGAATAATACTGAGCCTTACGATTGGTTAAAAAATCACGTGACTAATTTTGTCATGTAACGCGACTCTATCCCAATTAACATTTAATCTGTTTCTCGGAAAGTAGAAATTTATATGCTAATCTGGTTTTTATAGCCTGTTTCCAAAGGAACAGCTATGTACACGGCTACACAATAATACCGCTAGATCGAAGGGTTATGACCAGCCTAGATTTTTTTAGGAAGAAATACAAACATTTTAACAATATTATAAATATCCTAATCTAACGCGTTTAGGTAAGACCTCTTTAACCACTCCGTTATTAAATTATATTTAAACCACAAGTGTCTAGCTTATCTTATCGCTTTTAACACGTGATATAGACACTTAGTCATTTACAAAATTACACATAATGAATAGAAGTAAATTGTATTCCGCCAATTATCAATCACCTAGCGTCTTATAATTAATTAAAGCATCTCTTACTGGGGAATAGCGAGTAATTAAATTTACGTTTACAGCTAGAAAAATTAGCTAAATATTATTTAATACGCTATTCAATTAACACAGACAATCCCAGTGAAATATAATGAAAAAAACTTTAACACGTTAAATCACTTTAAATGCTAATATATATTTACCGCAACACAGGAAAAAATGAATTATCTCCACGTATTTAAGTAATCCAATTGTAATATGGCTCTATAATAGCGAGCTAGATATATTTCAAAAAACGTTCTGCAGCGACTGATATCAGAGTTTGGGGAGACGAGGTATATATCCATAAATGCTGTTCTTCCCCTCTTTAGTGCGAAAATTCGCACCTACGGCCATGTTAGGGCAAATCTACTGTTCGATTCCCTAATTAAAGATTTTCTGCGCACCTTTGCCGACAACATGGACGTTTTGCTAGCGAGCAGACGTTTTTTGATCCCGTCTCTCTCTGTAGCTAATTCCTTTCCTGGGAACACGAACAAACGGATGTGGTCGGTAAATGTGGTTATCGCCCCTTTTTGCATTCGCTTAATTCCCCATGTCAAATGTAACCAATCAAAGGTACGTCTTCTGTTTTATCGCCCTTGATTCTAAAATTAACACGCGTTCATTGTCTGATCTGTCATTATTCAACGATTGCCCGATCGCTCGCGTGATAATTCAGTAAACTGCTCTAGTTTCATCGCGTTTCAGGCAAACGCACTTGGCCCGTCCCCTTTTGAAGGAAAGACAGTTAGAGATCTGAATAGCTGTTTTGATTGCGCGTGAAGGAAGACATTTAGGCGTGGCTAAACTATAAGTAAGACAGCTAGCGAAAGGGCATGGCTTTTGCGCAATAACCCGTGTATGCTAATGAGGGAAGCAAAGGTGGGGAATCCACGTTGGACGAGTTGATTGAAAAAGAATGAGGGGTGACGGTGGGAATAAAGCGGACTGATCAAGGTGATCGATTCTCATAACCTGTCACACTGACCTACTTGTGAGCTTCTTCTTTGATCCTTAGTGGCTGACTGCCAAAGCAATCAGTGGCATCACGCCAGGTGGCGTCTTGTAGGGCAGCAACAAACTGTTTTCACTTTATTCGGCCGGCAGCCATCCTTTGTGCAGTACCCTAGCTCTGGTTGATTCTTTGCATCTCGGCCTCCACAGTTCTCCGCCAAGTTGTTTTTGGTCGGCCTCTCTTTCACTTTTCTTCGGGGGTCCATGGTATAGCTGTTCTTGTGATGGTATCTGGGTCTCTTCTGAGGACGTGGCCAACCCAACTCCAGCGTCTGCCAGCTATGATGGTGTGCATGTCCTCTTGGTTACTCCGAGTAAGTAGTTCTTAGTTAGTGATAGTATTCTGCCAAAAGATTCTGAGAATTTTCCTTAGGCAGATTGTGTGGAAGGAGAACAATTTCGACATTTCCTTCTCTGTTCTACTTGTGAGCAGACTTGCATAAGTGATAAGTTCAGATCCCTAATACTGTGTCTGAAGGGAATGTTCTATTTGTATTAATCATTGAGACTTCACGTGTTTTGGTGTTATGCAAATTGCTGTAATATTTAATATTAATTCTAGCATTGACTTCAAATTACCTGCTGATATCTTAATCTTGGTACTCTAAACCCTGTGCTGATAACTGAAATTGGTTTCCAAACTGAATATAATCTGAACAATCCTGAACAGCAAGACGCAGCTAGAAGCCCTTGTCAGGACTGCGTAATATTAGCTATAAGAGCTTAAAGTCCTTTTCAGGGCTTAGCTTTTAAATGCTGGATGCAACGAATTCTGCTTCTTCTTCTACTGCTTCTTCGCTTCCTTCGTTTCATTCGTTCAACTTAAAATTTCGTTGATGTAATATCTTTAAAGGGAAACAACTTTTGGCATGACTTAGGATCAAAGGGAAGTAATCTAGACAGAATTCAGAAAGATTTGTAAATGATATCTATAGTCTAATGATGTATTTTATTGATTGTATGATGTACTTCTTTGGCTGACACAGCGTCATGGACTGTGCTGTCTAAGTGAGGATTCTGATCAATAGTGGTACGTCATCATCGGAGGATCGTCTTGGTGGTAGGAAACAGATATCATAATCTGTGCATATGTTTCAGTTTATTATCGTAGTCACAAGAAAAGCTTCTGATAAAAAGCATAAAAGACCGCAGTGTGTGATTCAAGGACCACCTCTGCAATTCTCCGGATAGTAGCATTGTGGCTACCTGTCCAGGTGATCTAAGTATCTTGGACATCAACACCTGATGTATGACGAGAAGTGAAAGGACCTGAATTAGATAAGTACTCATTACTTTGAAGAAACAAGCGCCAGAAGCTACCAATTGCCGAAATTATGAACAATGACATTGAAACCGAATAATTTTCCAACTTATGATTTGTGTAAATACATTTCTGCAATGTTTAACAACTTCTATTTTAATTACAGATATATTTTATAAATCGCAGTTGATTGATTTTGCAAAATTCCAGTTTCTGTTTGAAATTGTGTTACTGTGTGGAAATTAAGAGAATTATTTAATATTTTAATTGGTAGGGATAATTAACGAGCTGCATTTCACACCAACTATTACTAGAGACACCCTTGGAGCATAGGATAAGTCTAGCGAGATGGTAACTTATTTCACAGCTACTGCTACCGTCTTGGACTGTGCTGTTAACTATCTGGTTTTTCCTGTGCCATCCCTACCACTAGTTCACCAGTTCTCTTCTCCATTTCTTGGAACTATATCTAATTTTCTATTTAACATCCATCACGCTACAAGGTTATATTTTCGGATTGCCAATGTGTTACTTCTTGGGCTTTAGCTTCGACCTCTGATCCACGAACTCGTCACCCATATTGCCGTGCCACCTCTGCATGCTCGCTTGCGACGACAGGCCCTGTCAACCTATGAAAGGTGGGTGGGCTCGGATAATAATTTTCAACGGTATGCATGATATCTGGTGATAAGAACAACTGTGGCTTGCGACTGATCCCCTGTAAGAGACATTATATACTCATTGTCACAAAGTTATATTTCTTTGTAACCGGTCATGTTTCCTCATGTCCAGACCGCCTGGCGTTCAATCTTTTGTTTCATTGTCGTATGCTTGACGAGCGGTTTCATTTAATCCCTTCATTCATTGTCACGCCACGTGAACAACATCTACGTTTGTCCCGCCATCAAAAGTATATAAGCACTCCTCTGCGGATCTCTTCTATACGCCTTATTCTCACAAATCTTTTGTGTTCAATCGCCCTGGCTGGCCACTGTTGTATACAGATACGGTGATACTCGTTTTGTTTAAACAGGGGATCAACTATCAAACAAACTATTGTAACGCCAATGTGGCAATACCGAACGCTGGACAATAGATGTCTAATGAAGCCAAGTGTGTTCTAAAAGATAACATTCCATCAAAGAGCATAGATGGGAAATATACAAGGTGTGATTAAAGAATACTGATAGAGCAAAGAGAGGAGAAATAAAAAGAGAACAATGATGAAAAAGGTAACAGGACAAAAGATGGTGTGCCCATCTCCTGGATAGTGTATTTTATGGCTTTCAGATTCCTTGTTTTGCATACTGGGCACTTCTCAACATATGTTAAAATATCTTTATTCATGCTGGGCCAATAGTATCTGTTCTTAATTACCTCTAATGTCTTATCCCTGCCGACGTGTCCATTGTCGCCGTGATAACTTTTCAGTCCTTTCTGGATTAATTGTTTTGGTATATATTTCTTTGGCACTCCGTCTCCTTTAGGATTGATGTACTCCACTATTACGTTAAGTTGGTTGATGACGAAACCCCTTGCGTCATTATCCTTTCTAGCGATCATCTGTTTCAACGATGTAATTTCCTGATCTTTTGCTTGTTCCGTTTTCATATCCAATGTTGTGGACTCTCTTCTGAGATGTATTCTTCAATGTCTGAGAGAGAATATTCCTGCTTGCGATTCACGTTTATTATGTTGATTTGCCGAAAGTGATCGTTTATTTCTGGTGTATATTCTGACTCAGATGTTCTTTCCTTCTCTGTGTATGGAATCCTTGACAATAGTTCTGCGCAAGTAGTGTGTGTACCCTTGATGTATTCTATCGTGATATCACATTTCTGGAGGTTTAACGCCCAAGTCTGCAATTTCCAGGACTGTTCAGTCGTTTTTGATAGCTACTTGTGACCGGTTGGCATACTCCTACTACTAAAGCGCGAATAGCGCTACTATTAAGTAGAAAAAAAATTGTATTAGAGACTAGCTAGTTACACTAACACTAGTCATAAAGGAATGAGGTCATCAAATCTGGTGTGGGTACAAACAGGTAAGACCGGAAGAAGACAAAAGAAAAGGGAAGTTTGGTTTCCGGTTTGGTTTGGGCAGCGGTAAGTTCTCATGCTGAGTTGTGGTAGAAATTTTAGGTAGAAAGTTTAATGTTGACATGTGTGCTTTCATGGATGTTAATGCCTAGAGTTAGGCAACAGATGAAAACAGTGTATTAAATAGTTTTTCGGAGACCGAGAATACATGTGTTATGTGATTTTTACAGACAGAAAGGTCGAAAGCATGCAACCTTCTCACACCTCAACACGAAGTGACTAAACACGAACATGCTCAACAGTGAACTGATTTAGAATTCAGCGGGTCATTTGTAGGCTCGTATTGTCTCTGAACCTGTACAAATTGATAAATACGCATTATCATCAGTGTTGCCAGCATTATATATGAAAACAGTCTTGCCAGCATTATATATGAAAACAGTGTTGCCAGCATTATAAAACAAAACAGTGTTGCCAGCATTATATATGAAAACAGTATTGCCAGCATTATACAACAAAACAGTGTTGCCAGCATTATATATGAAAACAGTGTTGCCAGCATTATATAATAAAAGCAAATGGTGTCGCCAAGGTTGTGAGTCATCGTCCCCCATGCAGACTAGGTGTACAGGTGGATCTATGATAATTATCATTTTGTAGACTGTGACATTTGTGAAGTAATCATCTCGGGGTTAACAGTATGGAACGCTTTTTACATCCAGCATAAACTTTTTCCATAGGCACACATTAATTGATAAATTATATACAGCTTGGACCCTGCTAATGTCGTCGTACATCTATTAAGTTGTCTATGGATGTATGCAAGACATCAAGTTACGAAGGTCTTCATCATACATGAGGTTCAAGGAACCTGGGTTGTAAATAAAACATCTAGAAAAGATCATCTCTTGCGAGAGCGAGTATAGAACTAGATGACTAGACCATTTGTACTCTTACAGACTGTCTGATGTGAGTCGTGGCTCTTGATATCTCTTGGCATGTTCTCGCTTTATGTCCCCTTTTCCACAATTACAACAAGTTATGTCCCTTGCCACACTGTATACAGTCTGTGACATTGTCCATGCTGTTGTATAGGTCTCACATTCCTTCTGCTTTGTTGACACAGACCTTTCTGCATTGGTTTTTCGTCATCCTCGTGATATGTCAAGACTATAAAGTCTAAGATCCAACGTTCTTCTAACATATTCCTCTGCTTTCGTTAACATAATTGCTTCTTTTGAGGCTCAGTAGGTTTTGGCGTAGAAGATGAAACTTCAGTGTTGTGCTGTTCAGTCCATCAACAAATATACCCACAAGTTGTTTCCTTACTTCCTGTTTGTTGATGTCTTGTCTCAGGAATACATCTTCTGCCAAGTTTAACCACCTGTAACTGAACATCTGTGTCGTCTCATCTCGCGGTTGACTTATCTTCATCAATAATGTCATCATCAATAAAGCTATCTGTCACATTTGGATATCTACTTATTATTTCTTTCTTTAAGTCACTCCTGCAGCAAGATAGATGTTAGATGAACAATAGTTCCCTGACAAACGGAGAAGAGAGCTTGTGAACTAGTAGTATGGATGGCACAGGACAAGCCAGGTAGTTAACTACACAGTCCTAAATGGTAGCAGTAGACAAGAGCTGTGAAATAAGTCACCTAGCTAGGCCTATCCTATGCTCCAGTGGTGTCTCTAGTAATAGTTGGTGTGAAATGCAGCTCGTTAATTATCCCTACCAATTTAAATATTAAATAATTCTCTTAATTTCCACACTAAACGCCAGAGAATTTGCAGTCTGGAAAAAAAAAAAAAACAAATGTAATGTGCTATATAGAATACTATATGCCCAAATTATAACCCATATGGGGTTGAACAGGGTATCTAATGCACTAAACAAAATCCAATGGTTTGTGCAAGCTCCTAAAATCAACAACAACAACACGAAGTTACCAGCTTACGACATGCGTGATGGAGCAGTTAGTTTATCAAACAGTCATTGGAGCAGTTTGCTTATCAAACAGTCATTGGAGCAGTTTGCTTATCAAACAGTCATTGGAGCAGTTAGCTGATCCAGGCCGTCATTGGAGCAGTTAGCTGATCCAGGCCGTCACTGGAGCAGTTTGCTTATCAAACAGTCATTGGGGCAGTTAGCTGACCCAGACCGTCACTGGAGCAGTTAGTTTATCAAACAGTCATTGGAGCAGTTAGCTGATCCAGGCCGTCATTGGAGCAGTTAGCTGATCCAGGCCGTCACTGGAGCAGTTTGCTTATCAAACAGTCATTGGAGCAGTTAGCTGACCCAGACCGTCACTGGAGCAGTTTGCTTATCAAACAGTCATTGGGGCAGTTAGCTGACACAGACCGTCACTGGAGCCGTTTGCTGATCCAGGCCGTCACTGGAGCAGTTTGCTTATCAAACAGTCATTGGGGCAGTTAGCTGACCCAGACCGTCACTGGAGCAGTTTGCTTATCAAACAGTCATTGGGGCAGTTAGCTGACCCAGACCGTCACTGGAGCCGTTTGCTGATCCAGGCCGTCACTGGAGCAGTTTGCTTATCAAACAGTCATTGGGGCAGTTAGCTGACCCAGACCGTCATTGGAGCAGTTTGCTGACCCAGGCCGTCATTGGAGCAGTTTGCTGACCCAGACCGTCACTGGAGCAGTTTGCTGACCCAGGCCGTCATTGGAGCAGTTTGCTGACCCAGGCCGTCATTGGAGCAGTTTGCTGACCCAGGCCGTTACTGGAGCAGTTTCCTGACCCAGGCCGTCACTGGAGCAGTTTGCTGATCCAGGCCGCCATTTGTCTGGAATCTCCAGGGTAAGAAGGTACAGAAAGACAAAGAACAGAGAACTGGAGACAGACATGAAGAAGATATTGATGGACACTGACTGATGGCACGTGACAGGAAGACTAGGCAGACGTTTGTTGAAGGCGTATGCTCCTTGGGAAGCTGAAACGTGATGATGATCATGAGGGAGCAGTGACCATATTCTTTCTTTGTCTCCCTGAAAACGCCCCTGGGAAATAAATGAAGACTCGTGTCTGTAGAGCTACTTAAGACTCGTGTCTGTAGAGCTACTTAAAAATTATCTCGTAGTTTTGACTTGCAGTTAGTATTAGCAGATGTGACTTGTAAATCCTTACTCTCAAAACTTCCTACATTCTAACTTCTCTTTTCTCAAACTTGATTTCTGTGTCCACTTAAAAACAAACTTCTCCTGCCGTTCTTTACCTTTTCAGTTCTAGAACACCTGGAGTTTCTAGTTTGCTAATGCCTGCCATGTTCTCCAAACGAGTTCTTGTAATTTTTTTGCCTGATTGCCCGAGAAAAGTAGACGCTAAACCAAGTTGTGTTACAGCTGCAGTAAATCTGGCTTTTTTTTAAAGTGCATGAGTTTAAGCTCGCGGATTCAAGGAACACATCCGGTTCACGTGTGTTGTGTGGGTGATTGTAAAGGTGTGAGTTTGTGTTATTGGATGTGTGTTATTAGTGTGTATGTGTAATCCTATACATCTTCAAGCAGACTGATGCGCGTTTCACGGAAACAGAAAACAAATAAAGAAGTCTTTAAAAAAAAAAAAAAAAAAACAAACATAGGAATGAAAAGAGAAATAATGAGGGGATCAAAATTAGGCAGCTAAATATTTTGGCCATATAAAAATATATAACACCTTACCGAAGACCATAATAGATATAGAGAGAACAGCGAACATTAAATACATAAACACACATAAACGGGAAATAACACGCACTCGTAGGCAAATAAAGAAGTAGAAAAAGTGCCTATTACCTGTTTGTGTATATTTATTATGAAGACCATAGAAGAAGATAGAGCTGAAGGCAAACGAGCAACAGGGAGACAGCGCTATAAGTGGGAAGATAACATCAAGAGATGGACAGCGCTATAAGTGGGAAGATAACATCAAGAGATGGACAGCGCTAAAAGTGGGAAGATAACATCAAGAGATGGACAGCGCTATAAGTGGGAAGATAACATCAAGAGATGGACAGCGCTATAAGTGGGAAGATAACATCAAGAGATGGACAGCGCTATAAGTGGGAAGATAACATCAAGAGATGGACAGCGCTATAAGTGGGAAGATAACATCAAGAGATGGACAGCGCTATAAGTGGGAAGATAACATCAAGAGATGGACAGCGCTATAAGTGGGAAGATAACATCAAGAGATGGACAGCGCTATAAGTGGGAAGATAACATCAAGAGATGGACAGCGCTATAAGTGGGAAGATAACATCAAGAGATGGACAGCGCTATAAGTGGGAAGATAACATCAAGAGATGGACAGCGCTATAAGTGGGAAGATAACATCAAGAGATGGACAGCGCTATAAGTGGGAAGATAACATCAAGAGATGGACAGCGCTATAAGTGGGAAGTTAACATCAAGAGATGGACAGCGCTATAAGTGGGAAGATAACATCAAGAGATGGACAGCGCTATGTGGGAAGATAACATCAAGAGATGGACAGCGCTATAAGTGGGAAGATAACATCAAGAGATGGACAGCGCTATAAGTGGGAAGATAACATCAAGAGATGGACAGCGCTATAAGTGGGAAGATAACATCAAGAGATGGACAGCGCTATAAGTGGGAAGATAACATCAAGAGATGGACAGGAAAGAGTCTATCAGAGTGTGCCACCAGTACAAGAGGTGGAAGACGTTGGAGATCCATTACAGCCGACCTTCGTTGTGAAGATGGCAGATGATGATCAAGATGATCTTCTTATGTGGGTGTATGCAAGCCCTACCAGAGGGGACACCAACCAGGGCTATTTTATTCGGGCCTCACCTCATAGGGGGCCATCACCTAGGCTATTTTTTTTTTTTACATACGCTTCTTTACCTTAAATATAATTTACATCTCGCCCCAAACAATGAGGGGGCCTCACAGTGTGTGAAATAATCGGGGCTTATTCTCTTTAGTGCGTGAGTATATATATATATATATATATACACGTGTTGCATTTGTGTGCGTGTGTATATGTGCATTTGTATGAGTATGTATTCCATTTGGCCCAGGCCTCAACGTCAGTGGATGCATGATCCTCTACTTTTTTAACTCTTCTTCCCAAACATGGAGGATGCCTCACAATGTGACACTTGTCGGACCTCATCTGAGCTCTAGAAGGGCCTGTATGTGGGTGGGTGTTTCTGTGTGTGTATCCCTGTGTCTGCATCTGTTTGCTTTTATGTAAGTATGTGTAACTGTGTTTGCGTGTGACTGTGAGTGCATCTGTACATATTTTTATGTATGTGTACGCATCTGTATCTGTTTTTACGTATATTAGTTTATGTGTTTGTGTATCTGTTTTAGTACCTGTTTTTATGTATGTGAGTGTGGGTGAGTATATTTGTGTGGCAAGTTAGTATGAACGATTGAAAGATAGAATGAGTGCAAGTATGAAGGTAGTACCACAGCTGATCTCACTGAAGGTTGGCTCAAGGAAAATCTAGGGAAAGTGTTACATGTAAGGTTCGCAGGAAGGAAGGAATAGTAATGAGAATCCCTGGCAGATATATTTAGGGAAAAACTGGAAGGTAACTGTCTCTTAGCAGTTTGAGAATACTCTAAGAGCAGGTAGGAAGGAATAGTAATGAGAATCCCTGGCAGATATATTTAGGGAAAAACTGGAAGGTAACTGTCTCTTAGCAGTTTGAGAATACTCTAAGAGCAAGTAGGTATCAAGGCCACTGTTCCATAAGGTCAAGTAGGTATCTAGGCCACTGTTCCATAAGGTCAAGTAGGTATCCAGGCCACTGTTCCATAAGGTCAAGTAGGTACACAGGCCATTGTTCCACAAGGTATTAAGTAATGGCTACAGCCCCCTATTTATATTAGTAGTAGCCCCATTCAGTCATAACTGACTATGGGAATGCGCCCCTGGGGTGATAATCCTCAGCTGTTTTGTTGTTGTTGCCTGGTCTTCATTTGGGCGTGTTCTTTTATCTTCTGCTTGTTGTGAGAGCGCCCTTTCGCCCAATCTCAGGTGGCACAGCTTGGTGCGATGGGCAATCTCATCCTGCCAGTTTACTCGATGTATGTCCAAAGCGTTTATGTCTCTCTTACACACATCTTTGAACCTCAAGTGTCACCCGACGGTTCTGTTGCCATCTGCCTGTTGCACGTATAAATTATCTTTGGGGATGCGACCATCTTCCATGCGGCGGACATGGCCAAGCCAGTGTAGTCTGCGATGTCTAAGTAGTGTATACATGCTTTGAAGGCCAGCACGTGACAGCCCCTCGACATTTGTCACTTTGACCTTCCACGAAGTACCGAGTGTACACTCCTATTAATTAAATACAAAGATAGTATACAGTACAAGACATCGCTGGAACACCAAAGAAAAGTCACGGAGACTAATCTTGATTTTAGATGAATACAGTGAGACTTTACTGCTGAAAAACAAAATGTATACATTATTAAATCAAATATTGGTAAGAATTTAGGGTAATTTACTTACTTAGTCGTTCCTCTTCTACCGTGAGGTGTAGAGGTTTGGAAGAGAGAGAGCGCGCCATACTATCCTATCAAATCCTCCTGGTCTGGTTCCATTCTAGTCCTCGGTCCTTCAGAGATTGTCTAACGTTGTCCTCCCAGCGGACTCTGGGTCGTACTGGAGGCCTGGATCCCTGGCTCTTAGCATCCCATACCTGCCGCGGCAGCCGATCTTCTCCCATTGTGCAGACATGACCAAACCATCTTAGTTGGGACTGTTCTACTTGGGTTTGCAGGGGTTGGGTTTTTAGGCCTCGTCTGTTTGCGGACCATATCTCTTCTTGTTACTTCAACCCCTTTCTCAGATACCTCATTTCTGAGGTTTGGATCTGACTTGAATTTAGGGTAACTAACATGACTAAAGTTCAGTCTTTTCTACAAAGCTACTGATAGAGTTATGTACCTAACTCTTCTCTCTGAGTTAAGGAAGGAAAAGGCAGCGAAGAAGGGAGCTGGTCACCCCACCTATTGATGCTAGACCTAGTATGATGATGTCTCTAACATTTCACTTCTCTACGGCAGTAACTGTCATCCAGACAGAGATGCCACCGCTCAAAGCATTCATGGATGACACAACAATTCTGACATCAGATGAACATCAGGCCCGGAGGATGTTAGCACGCCTGGATGAACTAGTTAGCTGGTGCAGAATGAGCTTCAAACCCAAGAAGTCGAGAAGCCTATCAGTCAGGAAAGGGAAGATAGCAGAGGTCATATTCATGGTTTTCAACCAAAGAATCCCTACTGTCTTTGAGGAACCTGTTAAAAGTCTTGGCAGGGTGTACGATGCCTCATTAAAATACTGGAAGGCAGTGCAACAGACAATAGAAATAACAGACAGAGGACTACAGATCATAGACCAAAGCAGACTCCTGGGAAAGCTCAAACTGTGGTGCCTCCAGTTCATGTTGATACCGAAGTTGCTGTGGCCACTGCTTATATATGAAATAGCACAAGTACAGTGAAAGCGATAGAGCAGAAGGTCAACAAGTTCATGAGGAAATGGCTAGGGGTACCACCAGGTCTGTCAGATGTAGCACTGTACTGCAAAAAGTCAAAACTTCTGCTTCCCTTCAAGTCAGTTGTTGAAGAGTACAAAGTTGGAAAGGCAAGGCTTGCAATGATGCTACGCGAGTCAGCTGATGACGTGGTTAAGTCCATTCAGCCCACACTGAAAACGGGAAGGAAGTGGAGAGTGGAAGAAGCTGTTGATGCTGTCCAAGAGTCACTCAAACTGAGGGAGGTAATCGGATAAACACAAACGAATAGACGGGGATTTGGTCATGGAGACATCCGCTGGTGGTCCAAGGCATCAAGCAGGGAGCGCAGAGACATGGTAGTTCAGGAGATACGAGGAGTTGAGAATGATAAGAGGTTGCAAAAAGCAGTGCAGCAGGTCCAACAAGGCCAATGGACTACATGGGAAGGATCCCTGCAGAGGTCCTTGACATGGAATGATATATGGCATATGGCACCTCTTAGGCTCAGCTTCGTTGTTAGATCAATGTATGACCTGCTGCCGTCGGCCACAAACCTTGTGAAATGGGGAAAGTCGGATGATGAGCAGTGCCCCATGTGCCACGGGAGACAGACACTTGAACATGTGCTCTCAGCGTGTAAGGTGTCATTAGGGCAAGGGCGATACACTTGGCGCCATAACAAAGTGCTAAATGAGCTTGCTGCGACAATAGACCTGGCAAGGATGAAGGCGAATAGCAAACCCAGGTCGAGCACCGCAAATACATACTTTCTGAGGGCAGGAAAGTCAGCACACCCCAAACCGAGTAAACCTGGTAGCAGTTTACCATTTCTTCTTGACTGTGCAAACGACTGGGAGATGGCGGTAGACCTACCTGGACGAGGGGCATATCCAGAGAGTATCAGAAAATCACGGAGACGGCCGGATATAGTATTTCATTCTTCAGCAACGCTTCAGGTTATACTGATTGAACTGACCGTGCCATTTGAATCCAGATTGGACAAGCAACATTCGTTCACAGCGGCCAAGTATAATGATCTGGCCGCGGATCTGAGACACGATGGGTTTACTGCAAGGGTCATGGCTGTTGAGGTGGGCGCAAGAGGGCTTGTGGCTGCATCAGTGTATGATTTATTGAAACTGTTGGGGCTGAGGGGACAGTCAAGAACAAGGGCAATGAAGAGGCTTAGTGAAACTGCCGAAAAGGCATCAGGCTGGCTGTGGAACAACCGAAATGGGCAACGGAAATCGTGACAATAAACGTTGCGGTACAGAAAACACCAGGAATTTTTCTGAGTTTTTTGGTGTACTAGTGAAAGGGCTGTGACTGAGGGGCAACAGGCGGCGTATATTATAAGAGGTGTTAGGCACAGAATTTCAGTTGCTAGCGCGCAGTGGCTAGCCTCGTCGGCTTTGCGCAGGTGTCTCAGTGTGTGTCCTTAGTTGTGATGTGCGACGGAACGAACGGAATAATTTGTCTTCTCTTTGTTACTTTCACAATTGCCTCCACGGCTGGCGGAGTTGTGGATTTTAAAGTTGCTACCATAAGTGAAATGGGTTCATTTTCGATACAAGACAACAGGAGGCTGAGACGCTTGGGAGTCATGACCCAAGTGGGCCCGTCCCCCTTAGAGTGTAAAGGAGTATATCGGGCCGAAACACTTGTCGGACGGGGGGACTACTTCTGATGATCAGATTGCCTCCTAAAGAGTTTCCTATCTTATCTTATGGGTCTACCTTTACTGATAGTTCAGCATAGATAGCTGGACGAATGCAACAGCACCCTACAGGATATGTGAAGAATGATGCTAAATGAAAAAGAGGGAAAAAGAAGAAATAATACAGTTTTATGGCAAACGTCGAGATCAGGTCTTTCTCACGCAAGGGAAGCAGCTGGTGAATTATGTTAACTTTAAGCAGATGGCAAATTTTACTGGTTGTCTCCCTTTATTACGTCCCTTCGACAGCTTCATGAGCGGCACTAAAAGTACCATCATACGGGTACCTATTCTAGCTCTCTATCAGCGCCACCTTCCAACACTAACAATGTTGATGAGAAAAACTACAACAGTAGTAGTGGTTACCAAACTTAAAGTAAGCGAGTACCCCTTATGTTAGTTCAGTCTTATAGGCGTACCCCTTATGTTAGTTCAGTCTTATAGGCGTACCCCTTATGTTAGTTCAGTCTTATAGGCGTACCCCTTATGCTAGTTTAGTGTTATAGGCGTACCCCTTATGTTAGTTTAGTCTTATAGGCGTACCCCTTATGTTAGTTCAGTCTTATAGGCGTACCCCTTATGTTAGTTCAGTCTTATAGGCGTACCCCTTATTTTAGTTCAGTCTTACAGGCGTACCCCTTATGCTAGTTTAGTGTCATAGGTGTACCCCTTATGTTAGTTTAACCTTACAGGCGTACCCCTTATGTTAGTTTAATCTTATAGGCGCACCCCTAATGCTAGTTTAGTCTTAGAGGCTTACCCCTTATGTTTGTTTCATCTTATAAGCTTACCCCTTGTGTTAGTTTTGTCCTATAGGCTTACCCCTTATGTTAATTTAGTGTTATAGGCGTACCCCTTACGTTAGTTTAATTGTATAGGCCTACCCTTATGTTTGTTTAATCTTATAGGCCTACCCATTATGTTACTTTAATCTTAAGGCCTACCCCTTATGTTAGTTTAATCTTAAGGCCTACCCATTATGTTACTTTAATCTTAAGGCCTACCCCTTGTTAGTTTAATCTTATAGGCGTACCCCTTATGTTAGTTTAGTCTTATAGGCGTACCCCTTATGTTAGTTCAGTCTTATAGGCGTACCCCTTATGTTAGTTCAGTCTTATAGGCGTACCCCTTATTTTAGTTCAGTCTTACAGGCGTACCCCTTATGCTAGTTTAGTGTCATAGGTGTACCCCTTATGTTAGTTTAACCTTACAGGCGTACCCCTTATGTTAGTTTAATCTTATAGGCGCACCCCTAATGCTAGTTTAGTCTTAGAGGCTTACCCCTTATGTTTGTTTCATCTTATAAGCTTACCCCTTGTGTTAGTTTTGTCCTATAGGCTTACCCCTTATGTTAATTTAGTGTTATAGGCGTACCCCTTACGTTAGTTTAATTGTATAGGCCTACCCTTATGTTTGTTTAATCTTATAGGCCTACCCATTATGTTACTTTAATCTTAAGGCCTACCCCTTATGTTAGTTTAATCTTAAGGCCTACCCATTATGTTACTTTAATCTTAAGGCCTACCCCTTGTTAGTTTAATCTTATAGGCGTACCCCTTTTGTTAGTTTAATCTTATAGGCATATCCCTCTCGAGCGATATTAATGTGTGTGTAGTTTTAATAGGATTATTTAGTCTTCCCTGAGGCATAGATGCTACATGCACACACACACATATATTTATAGCATATAGACTTTCATAAATGGAAACGTGTAGAATAGTAGTATGGGAATTGGTATATCACAATTACCAATGAGGAACTGATGGACAGAACCAAATGTTAGTGCAACAAGATACATGGAGAAGAGGCTAGTGGTAGATGGAACACATACTGTTAAACCTTGTTGATAGCATTACAAGGCAGATGCTGTCCTGGAAACCCCAAGGTAAAAGAATAAGAGGGGACACATGAAGAAGAGAACTGGAGTCAAACATGAAAGGGATAAACAAAACATGGAAAAACATTGAACAGATGGCACAGGACAAGATGGCTTGGAGGGTGCATGTTTGATGGTCTATGCTGTAAGGGAAACTGAAAGATGATGGTGAATAAGTGCACCCACTTTCATTAAGAGCAGCACATTATGTACACTCACCTACAGTAACACGTACATCCACTTACAATAACATATAAACATAGCATGTGCATGCACTTGCAATGACATGTTAACATAACAAGTACATCCATCTTTAATAACAACATAACAAATACATCCACCTACAACAACACCATAACAAATACACCTACTTACAACATAACAAGTATATTTACCTACAGCAACAACAACATTACAAGTACCAGTACACCCAGCTACAACAATATAAGCATATCCATCTACAACAACACCACCATAACAGTACATCCACCTATAACAACAACAACATAACAAATACATCCACCTACAACAACAATAACAACATAGGAAGCACAGCAACAAACAATAACATCATAACATCAAACACATAACAAAATAAACAACAACTATGACTTGACCATAAAACATGCTTGTTTATTATCACCACTAACACTAAATAATATTATTTCCAGTCTCACATATCAACAAATATAAGTCAATGACAAAAAACACATGTCGAAGTATAACATGGCACTGAACACACATTTCACATGTTTACCATCATCATTACTTTCTGTTATGCTCCTTACTGAGCCCACCTGCATTACTCAACAGGAATTTCCCAACGACAATGACCATAATTCACATGTCAATGACCATAATTCACATGTCAATGACCATAATTCACATGTCAATGACCATAATTTACATGTCAATGAAAAAAAAAAAATTTCAAAGTATAACATGGCACTCACTGAACCCAAGTATCAAGTTTAACAAGTCTCTGTGCTAGACTTCCCAAAACTTCACTTCTCCATGAACATAATTCACATGTCAATGAATTAAAAATAAACAACTTAAGTATAACATTTCTTGTTGATGAACATAATTCACATAGCACTGAAAATATCTTTCAAGTTTAACATGCCACTGCACAATAATGTCAAGTCACATGTGTCAAAAAAACATAAATTTACATGTCACTGAAGAAAACGTCCAAATCGGACATATTTCTGAACACAAAAATTTCAAGTCTCTTGTTACTGAACATAAATTTCCTAGACTTCACTTGTCAATGAATATAATTCACATGGCAATGAAGAACTTGCCACTGAACACAAATGTCAAGTCACAGATGCCAAAAAACTTAATTCACACATCACTGAATGAACCTAACAAGTGTAACAAATTTCTGAATACTAGTTTCAAGTTGTACAAGTTACTCAATGTCTATTTCCTAAATGTCACTTGTCAGTGAACATAATTCACATGTAAGTGAACACATATTTCAAATTTGAACATGCCACTGAACACAAATATCAAGTCACAGATGTCAAAAACAATTTACAAGTCACTGAAGAAAACTGACATGTTTGTAAACATATGTTTAAAGTTGTATGTGTGCAAACAATTTTCAAGTTTAACATATTTGTAAACACAAGTTTCAAGTTATACATGTAAAGAAAACTCAAGTATAACATATTTCTAAACACAATTTTCATGTTACACATGTAAATGAACACGAATTTCCCAAACTCCACTTGTCAGTGAACATGATTCACATACCACTGAACAAATACAGTAGAACTCCATTTATCCGAACCCCAATTATCCGAACATCCAATTATCCGAACACTTTTTCCAGAAAAAAAAAAAAAATCAGATGCCACAGTCACGTTAGACTAAAATTCTGAATCTTTTGATGCGGCAAACTTCAAATGTGTGCGAACAATTTGTAGAGAATGGGATGGCTAATGGTCGGTCGCTTACGTACAGGAAGTCAGTTAGATCATAAAGTCAGTTAATATCTGGTTTACCAATCCAAAGTACGTGTGCGTTCTAGGTAGAACACTGGCTAAACAGACAGTTCAACTTAAAATAATTGTGTCTGCTACTACAGCAGAATAATTTTGGTGTACAAGTATTTCTCTGTGCGATATGGCACCTTCCAGTAGGCCTAAAGCATATAAAAGGAACCGCAATGTTTTGTCAATTGAAACGAAAACAGAAATTATCAAGAGACTAGGACAAGGTGAAACTGTGTCTTCACTTGCGAGGATTTTCAATGTTGGGAAAGCTACCGTCTCTGACATCAAAAGTAACAAGGATAAAATTATGAGTTTTGCATCGAAATTTGATAGTGAAAATGGGTCGAAGAAACGTAAAACCATGAGAAATGCGAAAGATGTGAACTTGGAAGAGGCTTTGTATATATGGTTTGTGCAAAGAAGAAGCAAAGGGGAACCTATCTCTGGTTCTCTGTTGTGTGAAAAGGCACTTCAGTTCAACAATCAACTTGACGGTCCTCCTGACTTTAAGGCTAGCCAGGGATGGTTAAGAAACTTTAAATCTCGTCATGGCATACGAGAATTGGAGATTCAAGGGGAATCTTTATCTAGCGATGCAACTGCCGCTAAAAATTTTAAAGAAACTTTCTTGGCTTTTTTTGGAAGAAGAAGGTTATTCACTCGATGATGTGTATAATGCCGATGAGACTGGCTTATACTGGAAATCATTGCCTCAAAAATCACTTGCATCTCAGCGCGAAGCAGCTGCCCCCCTGGGTTTAAAAAGTGCAAAGAGAGAGTAACAATTTTGGTAGCCGCGAATGCCAGTGGAAGTCATCGTTTACCGGTGCTAATGATCGGCAAAGCCAAAAAACCACGTTGTTTAAAGAATGTGACATGTCTCCCATTGTGTTACAAAGCACAGAAGAGTGCTTGGATGAATAGTGAAATATTTCTTGATTGGTATACAAATCAGTTCATCCCAAATGTGAAGAGGTTGAGAGAACAAGAAAAGAAAACTGGAAAAGTAATTCTTCTACTGGACAATGCACCATCTCATCCAGAGACGGATACATTGAATGCAGTTGATGCAAATTTTAAAGTAATTTTTCTGCCTCCCAATGTAACAGCACTGATTCAACCAATGGATCAGGGTGTTATAGCAAAGCTTAAAAAGATGTACAAGAAGGAAGTCCTGCGTCGTTTATTGTTGGCTGAAGATGAAGAAAGTGTGGTGGCGTTTTCCAAAAAGCTTAATCTCAAAGACTGCTGCTATATGTTAGCTGATGCTTGGACCACACTGTCACAAGATAATCTCAACAAGGCTTGGAGTAGATTGCTTGGGAAAAAGGAGGAAATGAAACTACTGCAGTGGACACAAATGATGATTGTATAAATGAAGTTGTGGAACTGTTTCAAGCAATGCCCGGATTTTCGGACTGTGACAAAGATGATGCACACATGTGGCTAGAAGATGATAATGATTCTGGTTTTCAGTTTTTGAATGACGAAGAAATTTTGTCTTTTGTGCAAGAAGAAAACCAAATACATGTAGTGACCGATGATGAAGACTCCTCAGAAGTACACGATGCACTTGTAGATTATGAAGAAAAACCAAAACGTCGACCAAGTCCTGAAGAGGCCTTTATAGCACTAGAAACAGCGATGGCTTGGTACGAGCAAGAAGATGACAGCTGTCCTACACAGCTTCTGCTGTTGAAGAGAATGCGGGACTTAGCAGCCAAAAGGAGACTATCCAGTTTGGTGCAAAAGAGGATTCCTCATTATTTTAAATAGTGGGCTACATCTGTGCAAGTACATGTATACGTAAGTTGCGCCTGGTTTTGAATCGTTTGTAATGTTATTTTGAAAACATTTCTCTTTCTTAACAAAAATAATTAACACAAGTAGTACATGCACTGCAGTGTAATAAAAGATTTTGGTGATACAGTGATCTAATACAGTGTGGGTATTATTATTACAGTACAAGTAAATATGTTTTATAGTGTATTTTCCTTGTGATGGTTAATTATTTTTAGAAATATGTGTACATGTACTCGATACATTATGTAATCCAAATATCCGAACATTTGATTATCCGAACGATGCTCGGTCCCATGAGGTTCGGATAAATGGAGTTCTACTGTATTTCAAATTTAACAATTCACGAACTCAGATGTAAAGTTACAGATGTCAAAAACATAATTTACATGTCACTGATGATAACTTTCAAGTTTAACCTATTTCTGAACACAAGTTTCAATTTGAATTGACACACTTGGTTCAAGAACACAAAATTCAGCTCCCTACTACCCGTCATGGCAATAATGGAAGGAAAAGAAAAAGTAAGTAAAGTTTCAGGTGTATATGTACATCAATAGGAATATTCCAAACTCCACTTGTCAATGAACACCATTCACAAACCACTGAACAAATATTTCAGATTTAACAAGCCACTGAACAAATATTTCAAATTTAACAAGCCACTGAACAAATATTTCAGATTTAACAAGCCACTAAACACAGATGTCAAGTTAAACATGACAAAAATTATAATTTACATGTCACTGAAGGAAGCGTTCAAGTTCAACGTATTTGTAAACATACATTTCAAGATGTATATGTAAATAAAACGTTCAAGTTTAACGTATTTGTAAACGTATGTTTCCAGCTGTACACGTAAATGAACAAGAATTTCGTACATTTAATTTGCCAATGAACATAATTCACATACCACTGAACAAATCTTAATGAGTTTAACATTCCACTGAACACAAATGTCGTCAAAAATGTCATTTATATGTTACGTAAGGAAACTTTCAACTATAAGGTATTTCCAAACACAAGTTTCAAATTGTACGATATGTCACAATCCTCAAGCTAAACATGTCACAATCCTCAAACTGTACATGTCACAAGCTTCAAGCTGTACATGTCACAATCCTCAAACAGTACAAGTCACAAGCCTTAAGTTGTACATGTCACAAGTTTTAAGCTGTACATCTCACAAGCCTCAAGTTGTACATCTCACAAGCCTTAAGTTGTACATGTCACAATCCTCAAGCTGAACATGTCACAAGTTTTAAGTTGTACATCTCACAAGCCTCAAGTTGTACATCTCACAAGCCTCAAGTTGTACATCTCACAAGCCTCAAGTTGTACATATCACAAGCCTCAAGTTGCACAAGTGTACATATAACATAGCTATATGTGATAAGAACCCAAAACAGAAACAGGTGGAGAGAAATCAATATAGCCCTATGCTCCAGGGAAATAAAAACAATTGTTGATGATCATAGCAAATTACAGAGATAATTAAACACGTAAAATCTCATACAGGTATAAGTAGCTCTGTTGCTAATACTGCTATAGGGGAGAGACATGTTAGAGACCTCAACTATACTAGGTCTCAGCTTTATGAGGTGTGGTGGCCATTCCTTTCCTCACCATTTTTGCCCTCCTTAGTTCAACAGTAGAGTGAGGTGCCCATTCATAGCTGGGTTTTCCTCGAGAAGCAAGAGTTTTAACTATTCTGCCAATAGGATGCTTGAAACCTGAAAGAGTCCCTCAAATGATCATCCGGTCAAATGTGGCATACACAAAATAGTGGGGCAAATAAAATGGGTGTGGGAGAAAACCAACATAGCCCTAGTTCATAGCAAAAACCTGGAACTAAATATAAAGAATTTTTTTCTCCTCTGCCTTCAGTTGTTGTGGAGTCCTTCTTGTTCTATTCCACTATGAAGTATGGAGCACCCACTACAGCTGATTCCCTTGCAGGAAACCTGCATCAAAACATTTATATGCTCCGGCTGTGGTAGCTTCTGTAGCAGTCTGTTTTGTATATAGATGTTGCCAGCCCCAAGCATTGTGCAGTCCTGCTCTATTATTATTATACCAGACCCCAATGTCTTTTATACTCGTATTAGGACATGCACCCTAATATAACCAATGGGCCTTGTGTCTAGGCTGAATGGGGCGTACCCCATGTTGAGTGCTAATGGTATTTGGTCAGACGTGTCTAGAAAAGTGTGATGTCTGTGAGGAGTGTTTCCTAGATCAATAAATATTCCTGTGTCTAGCAGTAAACGTGTACGTGGGGATGTTATGTGTCAGGACGGATAAATGGATCTGTCATATATACGAGCGTACATACGAGCGTGTGTATGTGATATTCGTCAATTGTCCCAAAGTGAAACAATAAATGATTGGACCGTCTGAAGAGTCTCCAAGATCTAGTTATTGATGATGCCTTATGTGGCAGGTTGGTCACTCTCGGAAGCAAAATATATTCAATTCAATTCTAAACCAAAGACCAACCTCCCAACAACGCGCCAAAACAATACAAAACTCCTATTAAAAAACAATGTCCTATGGAATTGTCAAGTTTATTACATCTAATATCACACTGCTAAGTCAAGCAATATGTCATGATCCAGAGCAGGCGTACTTAACTTATGGCATGCGCCATAATGGGGAGGTACAGAGGGGGCACAGGGGAGGTGAGAGTACCCTCCCAGAAACTTTAACACAACTGCTGGATCACTGCATACAATTCTAAAGTTTACAAACAAGCAACTATCTCACTAATGATATTTATTTATTTTTATATTTTTCTTTGTGTATGCAAGGAACTACTCTGTGTAGCTCACAGGGGGTGTGTAGCTCACAGGGGATGTGTAGCTCACAGGGGATGTGTAGCTCACAGGGGGTGTGTAGCTCACAGGGGGTGTGTAGCTCACAGGGGATGTGTAGCTCACAGGGGATGTGTAGCTCACAGGGTGGTGTGTAGCTCACAGGGGATGTGTAGCTCACAGGGTGGTGTGTAGCTCACAGGGGGTGTGTAGCTCACAGGGTGGTGTGTAGCTCACAGGGGGTGTGTAGCTCACAGGGGATGTGTAGCTCACAGGGGGTGTATATCTCACAGGGGATGTGTAGCTCACAGGGGATGTGTAGCTCACAAGGTGGTGTGTAGCTCACAAGGTGGTGTGTAGCTCACAAGGTGGTGTGTAGCTCACAGGCAACCAAACAGAAAGTTGTCCATGTGGTTGGCAACCCTCATCATGTCAAACAAAAGGTCATAGAAACCACCGCTGCAAGATTTATGTGATTGTTTTGTGTAAACTTCCTGCAAGGTGTGACCAGATGTAGCGTAGGGTGGCTCCATAGGGAGCGAACAGGAACATGATGATGATTAATGTGAGGAACTGGCTAGAAAGACAATCATTCTAGAAACATCTTAATTATATCTTAATTGGTTAATTTTGTAATCATGTCTTGATTGGTTCATTGATTAATGTGGGGAAGTATGAGAGGCGTGGACATTAAGTTCATTGTCAGTGGAGGTGTGAGGACAAGAAACCCGGTGTAAAGCAGACGAACAGATCATATTACGATCAACTACATAACATTTTGTGGGTCATGTCCCACCTGTGACCCAGAACAGCATATGCGAGGTTATGGAGCTTACACAGCTTGTTATAAATACTGACCTTTGAACCTACAACGCACATGATGCTGCAGCAACACATATCACCTATAACTATGACAGATAACAAAACATAACACCTATAACTATGACAGAGATAACAAAACATATCACTTACAACTATGACAGAGATAACAAAACATATCACTTACAACTATGACACAGACAACAACAGATATCACCTATAACTATGACACAGACAACAATACATATCACTTATAACTATGACACAGACAACAACACATATCACTCATAACTATGACACATTCAACAATACATATCACTTATAACTATGACACAGACAACAACACATAGCACCTATAACTATGACACACAACAACACATATCACTTGTAACTATGACACAGACAACAATACATATCACTCATAACTATGACACAGACAACAATGCATATGCCTTATAAAAATATAACTATGACACAGACAACAACACATATCACTTATAACTATGACACAGACAACAACACATATCACTTATAACTATGACACAGACAACAATGCATATCACTCATAACTATGACACAGACAACAATACATATCACTCATAACTATGACACAGACAACAATGCATATCCCTTATAAAAATATAACTATGGCACAGACAACAACACATATCACTTATAACTATGACACAGACAACAATACATATCACTCATAACTATAACACAGACAACAATACATATCATTTATAACTATGACACAGACAACAACACATATCACTTATAACCATGACACAGACAACACCACATATCACTGATAACCATGACACAGACAAATAAATAATGGCTTTTATAAGCATAAATAATAATAATTATAAAGGTGAGATTCTGTAAACAGGAACATACAGTATCCAAAAAATACAAAACAATGTGTATCCATTAAGTTTTACAACACCAAAAATATGAGGTGTTTCTCTTATACCAGGTGTTTCTCTTATACCAGATGTTTCTCTTATACCAAGCCATTTCTTTTAAATGACCTCATTATTATTTCATTTTTCTCTTCTACATTTTGATTGTTTTGTTAAATTGTTTGCACTGATACTTCTTACTCTTTCTGTTCTGTATTTTTACTTGCTTGTTTATTGTCACTCTCCCTGTCTTGCTGTGTTGTTAATTTATTTTCATATTTCTGTGCCACTTATTTTCCCCTCCGTCTATTTTTCCATTAGTCTGAAGTGTTCTTTGTCTTTTTGTCCTAATCTATCTGTACTTCTTATGTCTGTCTGCTGTTTGTGACTGTGGGTGATGAAGGATAAACCCCAAACCTTCCCCTGTTTTTTGTATATCATGTTTCTAGTGTTTCGTTCAAGTGTAAAACAGGCTCTATACCAATTTTTATCTTATTTTTTACTTTATAAACATAAGCTCTTTAAAAAGACACCCTTCACACATTCAACTTTACATGATTTTTAATACAATAAAAAATGAATATTTCTTATTACCTTGAAAACTGTCACATATTAAAAATATGATGGTTTGGTACAACGTTTTGTTGACTATGTTGCGATATTTACAATGGATTAATAACAAGGCTAGTACTTAAAGTGGTAAATTAATAAACACAAAAATGAGTGATAGATTAACTCATCAAAAAACGTCAGCTTGTTTTACCATTGGTAGAAATAAGTATGCTTAATGCCCAAAGTGCTTCAGCGGTCAGTTATTAGACTACTACACATGCTCGGAGAAATGTGCTTGCAAAACTGCAACTGTCATGTTGAGAAACATGGTTACAAGACTACAGTACTCACTCAAAGAAACATCATTACAAGACTACAGAACTCACTCAAAGAAACATTATTACAAGACTACAGCACTCACACAAAGAAACATCATTACAAGACTACAGTACTCACACAAAGAAACATTATTACAAGACTACAGTACTCACTCAAAGAAACATCATTACAAGACTAAATCACTCACAGAAACATCATTATAAGACTTAACTCATTAACTACCGCAAGCCGCTGTCAGCGGCTCACAAAATAATCACATTTGGACCGCAAGCCGCTCAGGGCGCCAATCTAATTTTAGTAATAAAACGAAAGAAAAATGTACTGAAACACTCTCTGATCTGGTTCGAGATTTTAAGTTGCCACCGGAAAACAAATTCCCAAAGCATGGTTGTTGTAGAACACTGAAAAATTGATATTATGTTCATATTTTTCAGCGTTTTGGGTTAGTTACCAAATCGTGTAAAACTGTTTACCGTGGCAACTAGTGCTAGGACTACAAAAAATGCGTGTACATCTCGTCTAACGGCTGAATAGGATAGAAACATTTTCAACAATTGACTGAAAGATCTAGCGACGAGGACAAGAGTGAAAACGGTGTGCACATTGATTGAAATTGTGATTTTGATAGAGATGGGGCGCAAGCAGTTATAATTGTGAAAATATTGCAAACCCTCGGCCATCGGAGGGCCGTTAAATAGCAACAACCTCTATTAGAGTTGCAACTAATGTTTATTGTAATAGTACATTCATTTATCTTTAAAATAACGTGTAATTCATACAAATCTGTAAACAATTACGAAAACTACAGCTTACTTTGTGCAAACACCTACAGGATGAAAATGGGAAAAAAATTTAATTCGGCCACAGCGTGTTTTTTAATTCGGTAGTTAATGTGTTAAGCACTCACAGAAACATCATTACAAGACTACAGCACCCACTCACAGACACATCATTACAAGACAACAGTATTCAAAGAAACATCATTACAAGACTACAACACTCACAGAAGAAACATCATTACAAGACTACAGCACTCACAGAAGAAACATCATTACAAGACTAAATCACTCACAGAAACATCATTACAAGACTAAATTACTCCCAGAAATATCATTACGACTGCAGCACTCACAGAAACATCATTACAAGACTAAATCACTCACAGAAACATCATTACAAGACTACAGCAATCACAGAAACATCATTACAAGACTAAATCACTCACAGAAATATCATTACACGACTACAGCACTCAAAGAAACTTCTTTAGAAGCCTACAGCACCCACTCACAGAAACATCATTACAAGACTACAGCACTCACAGAAGAAACATCATTACAAGACTAAATCACTCACAGAAACATCTTTACAAGAATAGATCACTCACAGAAACATCATTACAAGACTAAATCACTCACAGAACCATCAATACAAGACTAAATCACTCACAGAAACATCATTACAAGACTAAAGCACTCACAGAAACATATTACAAGATTACAGAACTCATTCAAAGAAGCAATATTAAAAGAATACATCACTAGCCCAGAGAAAAATCATTACAAGACTACAGCACTCACCCAGAGAGTGATATGTCCCACAACAATACACTACAGAGGTGTCTTACAAATAACAGAGCTGTCTCCCAAAATACCAGATTGCAGAGATGTCTTACAAATAACAGAGCTGTCTCTCAAAATACCAGATTGCAGAGATGTCTTACAGATAACAGAGCTGTGTGAGGGGTCGGAGTGGATAAGAGGTATGGCGTCTGCCTCTAATTCTAAAGGTACCTGGTTTGCTCCCAGTACTGGGAACATAATTGATGGCTTTTTTTCTTCACAACCAGTGGTTCCTAATGATGTCATACTCCCCCCTGGTCTCCTGGAAAGTGAGATTGGATGCCTAGCCTTCTGGGATAAAGGCGAAAAAATAGGAGGTCCTGTGTGCAAGTTTTGCATGTTAAAAACCCTTCGACAGTTAGAAATTGTAAAGAGTAGGCCATACTGCCGCTGCCTTGGGAAATTTTGAAAATTAGAAACCTACCCACCACAAAAATATTTATAGAATGTATTGGGATTCTCGTCAGTGCCTTGAAGTTCATGCACTGTGCTGAGATCTTCCTTGTGTAATCTAAGGGAGGAGATCAAAACACTGATGGGAGTCCAGTGAGCAATGAAGATAGTCCTTAAAACCAAAGCAGAGCTGTCTCTCACAACATATTCCAGTGTTATCGTCTTTACATACAGAGCTGTCTCTCACAACATATTCCAGAGCTATCATCTTTACATACAGAGCTGTCTCTCACAACATATTCCAGAGCTATCGTCTTTACATACAGAGCTGTCTCTCACAACATATTCCAGAGCTATCGTTTTTACATACAGAGCTGTCTCTCACAACATATTCCAGTGCTATCGTCTTTACATACAGAGCTGTCTCTCACAACATATTCCAGTGCTATCGTCTTTACATACAGAGCTGTCTCTCACAACATATTCCAGAGCTATCGTCTTTACATACAGAGCTGTCTCTCACAACATATTCCAGTGCTATCGTCTTTACATACAGAGCTATCGTCTTTACATACAGAGCTGTCTCTCACAACATATTCCAGTGCTATCATCTTTACATATAGAGCTGTCTCTCACAACATATTCCAGTGCTATCGTCTTTACATACAGAGCTGTCTCTCACAACATATTCCAGTGCTATCGTCTTTACATACAGAGCTGTCTCTCACAACATATTCCAGTGCTATCGTCTTTACATACAGAGCTGTCTCTCACAACATATTCCAGTGCTATCGTCTTTACATACAGAGCTGTCTCTCACAACATATTCCAGTGCTATCGTCTTTACATACAGAGCTGTCTCTCACAACATATTCCAGTGCTATCGTCTTTACATACAGAGCTGTTTCTCACAACATATTCCAGTGCTATCGTCTTTACATACAGAGCTGTCTCTCACAACATATTCCAGTGCTATCGTCTTTACAAAATATTACAGAGATGTCTTTGACTCAAATTTAATTACTGTTATCTTCTATTGATTTCATTTGTTGTTGTTTGTTAAGGCTGGTCTCACCAAGAATGGATTTAGTATCAAGGCTGTACCCTAAGTACTGCATTGCAACACTTTCCCATGACCTGATGCTGCTGCTGGTGCTGGGCTCTGGTTGTTGAGGAGAATTGTTCAGAACTTTGACAATCAGTGTCTGAGGAGGTCATACAGGCCTGGATGTGAAGAAGAAACCAGTCTTCCTTACAATATATTACAAAGTTGTCTCTCACACTTTCAAATGTTACAGCATTATAAAGATGCCTTCCTCATAAGATGTCACAGAGATGGCCTCCATCCAACACTGCAAAATGCTGCCATTCAGAGAATTATTTCCATAGAAACATTTTAAAAAGCTGTCTTCAATACAACCCATTAAAAAGATATCTTGCATGTAGCAAAGGTGTAAAAATGTCTTAAAAAATTAAAGAGTTGTCTTCCAAGTAAAGAATGGTCAACTGGCTCAGTGGTCAGAGCACTTGCCTATTGTCAGAACAGTTACTAGGTTTTAGGATCAAAATCTGGTAGCGTCACGCTCCAGTCTATCCAGGGAAAGCATAGGCACCTCATAAAGCTGGGCCTATTATGGTGAAGTCTCTTACACTTCACTAACCCACGGCAGTATCTGCTATGGGTCTATCTAATTTTTCTTTTAACCTTCAAAGTAATACAAAGCTGTCTTTCAAAAAAACATGTGACTAAGTTGTTACAACACATACAAGTAAGTTGTCTTAAAAAAAACATGTGACTAAGTTGTTACAACACACACAAGTAAGTTGTTACAACACACACAAGTAAGTTGTTACAACACATACAAATAAATTGTTATTGTTAACCAGCGTGCTAAAGGTACAATTAGCATTCATACTCTTTGACATTTTTCGAGGGAGACTGAGCACCAATGGGTTTGCCCGGAGTGCAGTGAGGTCGATTCTGATTAACAATAACAATACAAGAAAGTTGTTACGACTTAACAGTTATGATTTACCTGCTTTTCGCCATGCAGTAGGTCATTATCAACCCTTAGCAGATTCAGACAGATTAATCAGTTTGAGTCCCATTTAGAAGTGATCAGTCAAATAGGTCAATATAAGTCCTCAGCACAAGTCAGTCAATATCAATTAGCAGCATGAAGTCAGTCAAGTAAGCCAATATCAATCCTTAGCATGACGGCAGTCAAGGAGGTTAATTTCAATCCTCAGCATGAATTCAATCACTGAGATTAACATCAATCCTCATCATGAATTCAATCAATGAGGTTAATATCAATCTTCAGCATGAATTCAATCAATGAAAATATCAATCCTTAGCATGAATTCAATCAATTCAGTCAATATTAATCCTCAGCATGAATTCAATCAATGGAATCAATATCAATCCTCAGCATGAAGACATTCATGTTGGTCAATACAAATCTTCAACATGTAATCAGTTAAGTTGGTCAATAAATATTCTCAACAAGAAATCAGTCAACTAGTCAATATCAATCCTTCATAGGAACTCAGTCAATGAGGTCAATATCAACCTTCATATGAATTCAGTCAATGAGGTCAATATCAACCTTCATATGAATTCAGTCAATGATGTCAATATCAACCTTCATATGAATTCAGTCAATATAAATCCTTCATATGAATTCAGCCAATAGCAATCCTCAGCATGAAGACAAAGTAGATCAATATCAATCCTCAGCTTGAAGACAGTCTAGTTGGTCAATATTAACCCTCAGCATGAGGGCATTTATGTAGGCCAATATCAATTCTCAAAGTAACATCAGTCAGTTGATCAATATCAATCATAAAAGACAATCAGTTGGTCAATATCAATCCTCACCAAAAAATCAATCAGGTCAGTCAACACAAGTCTCAGCAAAAACATTAGAATGTGCTGAGAATGTGCTGGAATATTACTAAAACTAACAGATTACTGTTCCAGTAGCGCGCTGGTTGTATACACACCGGTTGCATCCTCTCATACGTCCATCCCTGCTAGATAATCTTTGATGCCACATTCCAGCAATCTTAGACTTGTTGATTCATCTACTGCAGTGTTGTTGTCTAACAGGTGATCACTAATTATCTTCAGTATCTCTCTGTTATCCATATCCAGTGTCCCCTCTATGGGTGCTCTCGAAGCTAGTCTGTCAGCTCTCTGACTGCCGCATACACCTGCATGGAGTAGATCCACACCAGCTCCTGAAGATTCAAGGCCTATATGAATGTTTTTAATTTATGCCACAGTCACCCATTTTGAACCTTCCAAAGTATGGACTGAGAGTCTGACGAAATAAGACTCATATTTGAAACCCATAAATAAGAGCCTACAAGAGACTCCCAGTTTTCTGTTTTCGTCTCTCAAATTTTCTGCTGAGTGTGAACAATTCAAGGATATCCAAGTACACAAACCAATCACTTGAACATTTTTAATGAAAAGTTATGATGTGTTTGTCACCCCATGAGATGTTTTTCCAGTCTGGCTTCGGGTCTGCCTGTCCCATTTAAACTTTGTGGCACCATCTCCGATGGCAACACCGCTCGAACCACTTCTAGATTTGCTACTGTCACTGGACAGATCTCCTTGCTCATCTTTCTGGAAGCCACAGAGTTTATCTGCATCTGTCCTACCCTCCTCACTTCTGGGTTTGTTCAAGCTTAAACTGGAATCTTCCAGATTTGGAACTGAAGACTCACAATCTTGAACTGTGACTCCAAAGTTTGCAGTGGAGGAAACCGAGTATGGGGATAATCTGTGAGCTGGATTATCTCCCTCAACTTTCTGAGACTTTGTCTCTGGTTCATTTCCCCCATGACAAGGACTGAGCCTCTTCCTGTAACGACCATATTTTTTGTGCTTGTAGAAGGCACCAGCCTCATCTTCTCCCACCGATGGTGCATGAGAACCTTCCACAGACAAGCTGTTAGAATCCATGGATACAGGAGTATTCAAAGAGTCAAATTCTGTTTCATCGCCACTCTCGCATATGTTGTGGTCCGAGGCCTCTTCTTTTTTGGGATGACTAAAAATATTACCGCTAGTCTTGTTCTCATGAATTAAAGATTTACTATCCTGCTCATATTTACTGCCCTTGGGCATATCACTTTCCCCTGTTATCTGAGCTTCTGCTAACCTAGACATGCAACTCCCTGGTCGAGACAAACTGCTTCCTGGCCTGGACACGCTGTTCACTGACTGAGTCATGCTGCTCACAGGCTGAGAATCTAGCTGAAATTTGGCTTCATCATAACTGCTATCTGGGCTGGCTGTAGTGACAACACCATCTGCTGGCAATTTTTCAACTTCCAACCCCTTGGGAGTGTGGACTGTAAATAAGTGGGTGTCTCCTGGTGAAAATCTGTTAAAATGATGATGCTTTGAAACTGACAAATTATGACTGACTGATGAAGCAGATGATGACCTTGTCAATGATTCCTGGACTCCTAGTGCAGCAGAACTATGTCCTGGTGCTGATGACGTAGAGCTATGCAAAGGTGATGAAACTAGCAATGAATGACCAGAGAAAGAGCTAGATCTTTTGATTCCATCTGAGTTTGATTGGATTCCTTGTAGCAGTGAATGCTCAGATTTCTGGATGTGATCTACTGATCTACTGCTCTCTGAGCCATCTGAGCGACCACATAAGCTGGGGGTGAAAGAACTGTGAGTTACCAAATGGTCCCTGAGCTGCTCTGGTTCAGCAAATGATCGCTGACAGTCATGGCAGGCAAAAGGACCCGTGCTACGGTGAATGCTATGCTGCCGACAATGCCTTTTGTAGGATCCAAAATCATTCAACTGGAATGTCTGACCACATTCTGGGCATTCCAGGCATTTGGTGTTTTCTGACACCTCTTTCTTCAATTCTGGTTTAATGTCTTCAGGTAGCGCAAGGTTTGATGATGACTGAGAGATACAGCTGGCTCCAGGATGAATTATGGAGGACTGACTGTGCGTGTAAACATCATTACACAGAGGCTTCTCCTCTTTTGGGGACTGGGACAGCAGTGACTCCTCAGTGGTATCCAAGGGTCCTGTGTGGACCATGGCTGTCTTGGTTGCCGAGATGGTTTGCACAATTGTGTGATCAGGTTTGGGTTCAAATCCATGTTGGTTTCTAAAGTGTTTTCTGAAACCATAGGGGCTTCCATAGGTCTGCCTACACAGGCGGCAAATAAGATAGAGAATATCACTGGGTGAATGGTTGCCAATGATATTCTGAATTGGCTCATGTTTGGATATGCCGAGTTTTTGACCATCTTGGTCTTCAGGTGATGGAGAATTCTGGGGATGTGCTGGTGTTGAGACACATGCTGGGGACATGATTGGTGTTGCTCTGTTCTGCTCTGGACCAAGGCTGGGAGGTCGCTGGTGACCAGCGGGAGATGACGATAATCTGACAGGGAAAGGCTGACCCTCACAGATGACTGGGCACTGACCAAGACCTGGAGATTTACTCTGGTAATATCTCACACCTGGAGATGGTGCTGTATTTCTGGGATGCTGTGGTTGTTGTAATACTGGCTGCTGCTGTGATGGCAGAAAGTCTGGGATGACCTGAGTGTGAATGATTGGTGAACGAAGGCTGGTCCTTGGGTCATGTGGCTCCCGAAGTAAAGTCTGGGAGCCGGATCGGTCAAGGTCAGATTGTCCTCTACCATCTGGCTGAGCCCCATGTGGTGTGGGAAGTAAACTCATTTTTGTTCCTGGCAGCGGCAGATATGTGTGGTGTATGTAATGTGGCATGTGAGGCTGTGACTGAGGGTGACCATGCAGCAGGAGTTTGTCCACACTGTTCTCCAATCTCTGCAGATGGTGTCCACTTGGGCCTAGCTGCCCATTCTCCACGTACTGGCCTTTATTTCTGGAAGGGAGATCAAGAAATGGCTGCCTGAAATAAAGAAAATATCAACCATAATATTCAATCTTTGACAGCACTTCACAAATAATGCTGAGATCTTATAGTACAGGCTGATCAATGGGAACAAAAGAATGTTTGGGAAAAAGAGGAGGTGGATTAAGAATAGAGGTAGAAGAAACTAAAATTGATATAGGTGAATGTATTTTTTTAAGAGTTATCTGACTGAACAAACTGACTGATAGATTATATGGAGAGTGAAAGATATTAAGATGGCATGCAGTGTATGAGATGTTAAGATGGTACAGAGGTAGAGATGTTAAGATAGTACACAGTATGAGATGTTAAGAAGGTACAGAGTATAGTTAAGATGGCATGGGGTGTGACAGTGAGATGTTAAGATGGCATGGGGTGTGAGAATGAAATGTTAAGATGGCATGGAATGTGACAGTGAGATGTTAAGGTGGCATGGAGTGTGACAGTGAGATGTTAAGATGGCATGGAATGTGACAGTGAGATGTTAAGGTGGCATGGAGTGTGACAGTGAGATGTTAAGGTGGCATGGGGTGTGAGAATGAAATGTTAAGATGGCATGGAGTGTGACAGTGAGATGTTAAGGTGGCATGGAGTGTGACAGTGAGATGTTAAGATGGCATGGAATGTGAAAGTGAGATGTTAAGGTGGCATGGGGTGTGAAAGTGAGATGTTAGGATGGCATGGGATGTGACAGTGAGATGTTAAGATGGCATGGAGAGTGACAGTGAGATGTTAAGATGGCATGCAGTGTGACAGTGAGACGTTAAGATAGCATGGAGTGTGACAATGAGATGTTAAGATGACATGGAATGTGAGATGTTAAGATGGCATGGAGTGTGAAATGTTAAGATGGCATGGAGTGTGAAATGTTAAGATGGCATGGAGTGTGAGAGGGAGATGTTAAGATGGCATGGAGTGTGACAGTGAGATGTTAAGATGGCATGGAGTGTGACAGTGAGATGTTAAGATTGCCTGGAGTGTGAGATGTTAAGGTGGCATGGAGTGTAAAGTGAGATGGTAAGATGTCATGGAGTGTGAAAGTGAGATAGTAAAATGTCATGGAGTGTAAAAGTGAGATGGTAAAATGTCATGGAGTGTGAAAGTGAGATGGAAAGATGTCATGGAGTGTGAAAGTGAGATGGTAAGATGTTATGGAGTGTGAAAGTGAGATGGTAAGATGTCATGCAGCATGAAAGTGAGATGGTAAGATGGCATGGAGTGTGAAAGTGAGATGGTAAGATGGCATGGAGTGTGAAAGTGAGATAGTAAGATGGCATGGAGTGTGAAAGTGAGATGGTAAGATGTCATGGAGTGTGAAAGTGAGATGGTAAGATATCATGCAGCATGAAAGTCAGATGGTAAGATAGCAAAGTGTGTGAAAGTGAGATTGTAAGATGTCATGCAGCATAAAAGTGAGATGGTAAGATGGCAAGGTGTGTGAAAGTGAGATGGTAAGATGTCATGCAGCATGAAAAAGAGATGGTAAGATGTCATGAAGTGTGCAAGTGAGATATGGTAAGATGGCATTGAGTGTGAAAGTGAGATAGTAAAATGTCATGGAGTGTAAAAGTGAGATGGTAAGATGTCATGGAGTGTGAAAGTAAGATGGTAAGATGTCATGCAGCATGAAAGTGAGATGGTAAGATGGCATGGAGTGTGAAAGTGAGATGGTAAGATGGCATGGAGTGTGAAAGTAAGATGGTAAGATGTCATGCAGCATGAAAGTGAGATGGTAAGATGGCATGGAGTGTGAAAGTGAGATGGTAAGATGGCATGGAGTGTGAAAGTGAGATGATAAGATGGCATGGAGTGTGAAAGTGAGATGGTAAGATGGTGTTGAGGATTGTTTCAGGGTTTGCAAGCATCTGGGTTTGAGCTCGATTCGGATGGTTGCACCATGAAACACCTCAGCTGAATAAATAAATGACATAGATCGCATATATCGATGCATGACGCGTTGGACATAGTAACGACAGTCTGTGTGTAGCCTTGAGCCTTACGGCAGTGTTTTGAAATGTGTGGCATGGCCAATTATTCAAGTGTATACTAGTGTAGAACTAGGAAAATATATATTACGGTAATGTAAAGCCGGTAACCTAAAAGGATAATGTGTAAGGACCATTGAGTCCGAATGTATCTATATGTCGGTAATGTAACCGCAATCATTGTTAGGATTAACGTAAGTCGTAAAATATGAAACGCAGTTAGAATATATATATATATATAAGGCTGATAGAGCCTGTCTGTGTAAGCCAAATTGAAGTAAGCATATGTCTAAGTTCTCGTGATATATATATTGGGCAGCGACCCTATGAGAACTATTAACAGAAAGAATATTTCTGTATAAATAATAAGAATTCCAAGTATTTGGTTAGAATAGATATATGGATCGTTAATGAAAATGAAAAGTAACAGACGTGTAATGTTTGACTGAATTGGGCTATAAGACTGTACTTTATCAAGTGTTCTGTAACGTAAACATTCGTGTTGTTTATTCATGATGAAATTGCTGAACAGTATTAAATATATTTTAGTCGTCAAAACGCAACTTGGTTTCCTGAAGTTCTACCAGTTCAATGTTGTTCTATGACTGTGTTCTATGACTGTTAACCGTTAACCTTCAAGGGTAGGTCAAACCATAACACTTTAATCACAGGCTAATAATAATAATAATAAATAAACACTGTCAGACAATACGAATACAAAGTGTATTGTAGAAACACTGAAACTAACATTATAATAATTACGTAAATAAAACACGAGGTTACAGCAAGAAGATACTTCGTGATGGCAGGAGAGATGAATATAGAATACAAAAATTGAAACGTAATATCAGCCCAATCATCCAAGCCTGGAAAGCCCATAACATATTTGGTGTCAGAAGTAACAGAACTTCTGTTCTACCACCCAATTTTATCGAGTATCGAAAGAAAATCAAGTTGACGATAGAACTTCAATCGTGAAATATTCATCAAGGACAAGCTGGCAACTCTAATGCGCAGGTCAGTACTCTGACTTCATAATGTCATTTCCGTCTCTATAAAAGGCCTCAACTTTGAGAAAATTCTACCTACATCACAGCCAGAAGCTACAACGTAGAAAAAGTCTATCTACATCAAAATCCAGAAGTTACTACACTATTACAAGTCTACATCAAAGGCCAGACGCCACACCGCTGGACTGAACCAGAAATCAAGGTGGAACATTTCGACAGTCATTAGTAAGCTGAATCAATCGTGTCTCACAGTCGTACTGTCAATGTCGAGGTCTTCTATCAAGAGAACATCAGCTGTTGACGGGACGTTTTGGAACTGTATCAGTGACTTGCATCTTACAGGATTTTCTCACTATGGCAGGAGTGGAAATAAGATAAGTCCTTGATTTTATTAGGGTGCTAACACTTTATCCTGCTCATATAGGGCTAGCTTTGGCCTTCAGTCCATCGTCACTTTGCTTTACTTTTATACTAATCATTTTTATGGGTTCACAATTTATATCTATTCGTATATTCGTGAGTGGCTGGTAGGGCTTACTATTGCCTGGGATTTTCTTAAGAAAAATTCAGGGAATTGTAACGACCATTAGGGTTTCGGTGTTTGTATTTGCTGACTGAAGGACTAACGATTAGTTCGTTATATAAGTCTCGCTTCAGTTTGCAAAACTAACCATTTTTTTCGTGCTTAGCTGTGACGGCACATCGATCGTCATTTTTAATTTGCATGACCTAATTTCAGTGCTGTGTATCATTTTATACGTTTGTGATCTAAACTCTTGTCTTTTCGTACATTTAATGAAGACTTGTCTTGTTTATTATTGTAATGTTATTTTAACGTTTTCTTTTTTCTGATTAATATGTCTGAGTCTTCCTTATTTGCTTTATATTTGTTACGTGGTGTCGTATAAATTGGATATATCACTTCACTGTATTTCATTTTCTTGTGCCTTCCATTGTCCATTGCCACCTGTGCTCGTCTCTAGTTTACATTGAAGAACATATTTACATTACAGCTTAATTGAGTTTATATAGTAGTTGTATATTTTAGGATAACTAATATATTATTATAAGTTAATGAGAAACCTATAACCATGTCGACGTTAGAAGATTTTATCAACATTGGTAAAAATTTAGGTAAATCAGGAGTTGAACTTGAGGAATATGCTGAGACTAGATATGAGAAACACTTAACGCATGTTGAAAGAACTGAACAGCGTGAATCTGTTAAGCGGGCAGATGAACTCAGGAAGTTTGAATTAGCCCAAGAAAAAGAACTTAAAGAGAAAAAAATGGCTCAGAAAGATAAGGAAAGAGAGTTAGAGAAAGAGAAAATAGAATTACGAAGAATGGAACTTCTACAATTAGATCAAGCTCATAGAAATGCTATGGAGCTTGAAGCATTAAGACTGAATGCAGAAAAAGAAAAAGCTTTAGAATTGGCTAAATTGCAGTCTGATCATTCGAAGACTTAAGCAGGTTCAACTGTGTTCTATCCTAAGGTGAAGATGCCTCATTTTGATCAGAATCACGACTGTGTGGACTCTTTCTTATCGAGATTTATCATGAAAGTGACAGGTTTGAATGTACCTAAAGAGAGATGGAGTAGTCTCTTAGTTGATTTTTTGGCTGGGGACTCATTCCAATGTTTCATGAATCTGGATGAGAAAAGTAGAAACGATTTTGATGTCGTAAAAGAGGTGCTTCTTAGATGTTTCCTGTTAACTGAATCTGGATTTCGTGATCGTTTCCATACGGCTAAGCCAAGTAAGGATGCTGACTTTGGTGAATTTGTTGCATCTATTAAGCATTTCTTTAGCAGGTGGATTGATTTATCTGGCATTAACAAAACTTACGAGGGTTTAAGGGATCTCATGCTACGGGATAAGGTTCTATCTTCATGTAGTCATGAATTGGAGTCATTCTTACAGGAGAGACACCCAAACTCCATTGAGGAATATGAAAAATTAGATAGACAGTTCATAACTGCACATCCAAACAAGATGTCCATAGATCTTCTCCTCGAGATCCTATGCCTGCGTGCTCTGTTCACCATGATCATAGATCTTATGATCACCGACCTCGATCGAAGAGCATTGTCAGACGTTATCGTCCCAATTTTCGTCAAGAATGTAGAGGGTCTTACAACTTCCCTTGTCACCGCTCGCCTTCAAATTTTTACCGACGAGGTTATCGAGGGTACTCACCCCATGATCGTGGGTATCACAAAGGCAGAGATCGTGATGATTATCACAGCGATTATCACAGATTATAATGAACAAAAATCATCATATAGTAAGGGTTCCAAGAATGACGATTCTACAGACTTTTATTATGATAAAATGAAGTCGTTCAATAAAAGGTCAAGTCATTTCAGATCTCCTTCGAGAAATAAAGGTAAACATAGGCATGCTAATGCCTGCACTGTCAAAAAGGATGATGATAAAGATGGAACTAATCATGCTAATGCATGTGCTGTCATAGATGATACTTGTTATGTTTGTCAGTCACAACATATATCAGAGACAAAAAATACACTTAGTTGTGGTCACACTATTCCGGCAATGTCCGCGTGTGAGAACTTGGGACGTCTCACACTCCATCAGGGATTTTTGTATGGACAGAAAGTAACAGTTTTGAGGGACAGCGGCTGTACCACGGTCGGGATACGTAAATCGCTTATTGATCCCTCTGCATTCACAGGTAAATCTGTTAAGTGTGTCACTTTTGGAGGGAATGTAGAGTGGTTCCCGGTGGCACGGGTCCATATTGATACACCATTCTATACAGGAACTGTGTATGCTTGTGGATTGAGAGCACTAATAGCTGAGATAATTTTGGGAAATATACCAGGGGTTAAAGATTGCACTCCTGATGAAATTGCAATGTGGGTTGAATCACACCCACTGGTGGCGAATGCTGTTGTAACTAGTGAGCAACAGTTAGCTACAGATACGGCTACACCACCTACTCCTGTTATAGATAAGATCATATCCCATGGGGTTGGTACTGATACTCCAACTGTTATTGCTGGTACATGTGTTGGAATGGATGTTTTTAACAAACTTCAATTACGTGAAAAGGTGTCACATGACAATAAAACTAATGGTATTCTTGATAAGCAGGTTTCACCTAAGGGTGAAGTGATCAACAATGATCAATATGATAACTTGACAGTTTTTAGCTGTACTGCTGTTGGAATAGGTTATGAAGACAAATATGAAGACACTCATGATTGTCTTGCGTTTACGACATGTCCTAATCATCTGGCTCCATCCCAGGTTGATGAATTACGACATGCTACATCTGCTCCATTGGGAGTTGTTAATACTCGTTCCGATAATCGCAGGTTTAACCACGATTGTCACAATATTGCGACATGCAAGGAACATAAGAATACGTTCGTGCGCTTAACTCGCACAACACATAATAGTGTCAATGGTTCTCGGGATCAGTTTCGTCCTGGCTGAGATCATATTCCACCAAATCGCACTGTCGTGGTGCGTAATTTACCTTCTGGCGTTACTTGGTATACACTTAAAAATTTTTTTCAACGTATCGGAGATGTTGAATTTGTTCGTATATTTACACTTCAACATTCTTCTCACCAACTAGCGTTTGTTCGCTTTTTGAGGTATTTTGATGTTCGTAAGGCTGTCGAATTCAAGAATGGTTCTTTGTTTGCACACCATTATTTAGACGTGCAACTAGTACATAATTCTACACCACGCACTTTGTAGTTGCGTTGGACTATTTGTTTTCTTCTGTCTTTGGATGTTTTATTTTTATACATCCATAGTCTGTTGTGCTACTTTCTATATCTCTTTGCACATGATAATTTTATTTCAGTAATATCGACATTATTTTCTTTTAGGATATTTGCTTTGATTATATCTGTCATCATATTTATATTTGCATTATTGACTTCATTCATCTCTACAACTTTATTTTTATTGATTTGTGTAACGATGATTCGTTACTTATGTGCGAATGATGCGCCGCCTTCTTGGCGATCGAGAAGATGTCATCACATATGTCATATTAGGCTTAGTTAATTTCTACCACAAATTTATTCCACATTTCGAACAAATTTCTGCTCCATTGTCCGGACTGCTAGCCAAAGGTAGTCCAAATAAAATTAAATGGACACCAGAGTGCGATGGCGCTTTAATGAAACTCAAGAATTTATTTGCAAATCAACCCATTTTGTTGCTACCAAACCTACATATTCCATTTGTAATTCAAACAGATGCGTCAAATTACGGCATCGCGGGCTGTTTGCTACAATGGTATGAGGGGATACCACATCCGTGTTTTTTCGTATCCCGCAAGTTGACCCCAGCTGAACAGAAATATGCAACAGGGGAACGGAAACTACTAGCTGTGGTATGGTGCTTTGAGAAGCTATCAAAGTACTTGATTGGCACCCACTTCTACATCCAGACAGACCACAGCCCACTTACTTTCATCACATCCAGAACTATGCGGAACACGAGAATTCACAGTTGGTACCTGTTACTCCAAGAGTTCTCGTTTACAATATTGCCAATCTCTGGAACAGACAACAACCTCGCTGATTTGTTATCTAGGAATTATTCTGGACAAGATAGGAATTGACTTAAGTTAATACTACTATATTTAGTATTCTATGACAAACGTTGCTATTAATGATCTCGATATAATTATTATATATTAATATAATATTAATAGATTGCGTATGTATACGTCTTCTCCACCTCTCACACGTGCCACAAGTGTCATGTTTGGGAGCGAGGGGGATTTCTTCTTCTTCTGCGTTCGGTTTGTAGTCATGCTAAATCTGCAGGCCTGTCGTCAGGACGAAGTCCACAGTCTTTTCCAGGTCGGCGCGGCAGCCCCATAGCTTCTGCTGGAGCTCATCACCTTTTGGCCAGGTCGCACGTCGCAATTTATCATGGGTTGGACAGTTCTGGAGAATGTGTTCTGGAGTCTGGATATCAGTTCCACAAGGGCATTCATTCGTGTGGGATATCTTGAGGCGATAGAGATGTCCAAGTAATCTGCAGTGTCCAGTTCTCAGGCGGAAAATTGTCGTCTGTTGGTGTCTGTTTTGCAAGCATCTGGGTTTGAGCTCGATTCGGATGGTTGCACCATGAAACACCTTAGCTGAATAAATAAATGACATAGATCGCATATAACGATGCATGACGCGTTAGACATAGTAACGACAGTCTGTGTGTGGCCTTGAGCCTTATGGCAGTGTTTTGAAATGTGTGGCATGGCCACTTATTCAAGTGTATACTAGTGTAGAACTAGGAAAATATATATTACGGTAATGTAAAGCCGGTAACCTAAAAGGATAATGTGTAAGGACCATTGAGTCCGAATGTATCTATATGTCGGTAATGTAACCGCAATCATTGTTAGGATTAACGTAAGTCGTAAAATATGAAACGCAGTTAGAATATATATATATATATATATATATATATATATATATATATATATATATATATATATATATATATATATATATATATATATATATATATATATATATATATATATATATATAAGGCTGATAGAGCCTGTCTGTGTAAGCCAAATTGAAGTAAGCATATGTCTAAGTTCTCGTGATATATATATTGGGCAGCGACCCTATGAGAACTATTAACAGAAAGAATATTTCTGTATAAATAATAAGAATTCCAAGTATTTGGTTAGAATAGATATATGGATCGTTAATGAAAATGAAAAGTAACAGACGTGTAATGTTTGACTGAATTGGGCTATAAGACTGTACTTTATCAAGTGTTCTGTAACGTAAACATTCGTGTTGTTTATTCATTCGTGACAATAAACGCTGCGGTACAGAAAACACCAGGAATTTTTCTAAGTCCACAAAACGCTGAGTTTTGTGGTGTACTAGTGAGCGGGCTGTGACTGAGGGGCAACAGGCGATGTATATTATAGGAGGTGTCAGTCAGAATTTCAGTGGCTAGGCTCGGCGGCTTCGCGATGGTGTCTCAGTGTGTGCGACGGAACGAACGGAATAATTTGTCTTCTCTTTGTTACTTTCACAATTGCCTCCACGGCTGGCGGAGTTGTGGATTAAAGTTGCTACCATAAGTGAAATGGGTTCATTTTCGATACAAGACAACAGGAGGCTGAGACGCTTGGGAGTCATGACCCAAGTGGGCCCGCCCCCCTTAGAGTGTAAAGGAGTATACTGGGCCGAAACACTTGTCCGATGGGGGGACTTCTTCTGATGATCAGATTGCCTCCTGTTGTATCGCTCTGTAAAGAGTTTCCTATCATATCATCATGATGAAATTGCTGAACAGTATTAAATATATTTTAGTCGTCAAAACGCAACTTGGTTTCCTGAAGTTCTACCAGTTCAATGTTGTTCTATGACTGTGTTCTATGACTGTTAACCGTTAACCTTCAAGGGTAGGTCAAACCATAACACTTTAATCACAGGCTAATAATAATAATAATAAATAAACACTGTCAGACAATACGAATACAAAGTGTATTGTAGAAACACTGAAACTAACATTATAATAATTAGGTAAATAAAACACAAGGTTACAGCAAGAAGATACTTCGTGATGGCAGGAGAGATTAATATAGAATACAAAAATTGAAACATAATATCAGCCAATTATCCAAGCCTGGAAAGCCCATAACAGATGGCATGGAGTGTGAAAGTGAGATGGTAAGATGGCATGGAGTGTGAAAGTGAGATGGTAAGATAGCAAAGTGTGTGAAAGTGAGATGGTAAGATGTCATGCAGCATGAAAGTGAGATGGTAAGATAGCAAAGTGTGTGAAAGTGAGATGGTAAGATGTCATGCAGCATGAAAGTGAGATGGTAAGATGGCAAAGTGTGTGAAAGTGAGATGGTAAGATGTCGTGCAGCATGAAAGTGAGATGGTAAGATGGCATTGAGTGTGAAAGTGAGATAGTAAAATGTCATGTAGTGTAAAAGTGAGATGGTAAGATGGCATGGAGAGTGACAGTGAGATGGTAAGATGGCATGGAGTGTGCAGGTGAGATGGTTAAATGGCATGGAGTGTGAAAGTGAGATGGCAAGATATCATGGAGTGTGCACGTGAGATATGGTAAAATGGTATGGAGTGTGCAAGTGAGATGTTAAGATGTCATGGAGTGTGAAAGTGAGATGGTAAGATGTCATGGAGTGTGAAAGTGAGATAGTAAAATGTCATGGAGTGTAAAAGTGAGATGGTAAGATGTCACAGAGTGTGAAAGTGAGATGGTAAGATGTCATGGAGTGTGCAAGTGAGATGGTAAGATGTCATGGAGTGTGAAAGTGAGATGGTTAAATTGGCATGGAGTGTGAAAGTAAGATGGTAAAATGTCATGGAGTGTGAAAGTAAGATGGTAAAATGTCATGGAGTGTAAAAGTGAGATGGTAAGATGTCACGGAGTGTGAAAGTGAATGGTAAGATGGCATGGACTGTGAAAGTGAATGGTAAGATGGCATGGAGTGTGAAAGTTATATGGTAAGATGTCATGGAGTGTGCAAGTGAGATACGGTAAGATGGCATGGAGTGTGAAAGTGAGATGGTAAGATGTCATGGAATGTGCAAGTGAGATATGGTAAGATGGCATGGAGTGTGAAAGTGAATGGTAAGATGGCATGGAGTGTGAAAGTTATATGGCAAGATGTCATGGAGTGTGCAAGTGAGATACGGTAAGATGGCATGGAGTGTGAAAGTGAGATGGTAAGATGTCATGGAGTGTGCAAGTGAGATATGGTAAGATGGCATGGAGTGTGAAAGTGAGATGGTGAAATGGCATGGAGTGTGAAAATGAGATGGTAAGATGGCACGAACTGGATCAGATGTTTTGAATGGCATATTATTGATGGAGTGTGAGTTGTCGATGTGCACTGATATAGAATGGTTGACTCAGGGGGAGAAGCTTGAGAGTAAAGATGCCTTAGTTAGCAGCAGTCAAGTCTGTGTTCAGGTTATGCAACTGCTTCTGTGTCACCCATATGTGCAATGTGCTGTGAAAAAACATTCAAGGCAAAGATACTGATCTAATACATTAGCTACTCTTCATGACAGGAATTTCCAGTTGTTGCAGTTCTGAATGATGATTTGTGATGATGATATTTGTTGCTGAAGTAACTTTAAAGATATTTGATGACTCAGTTGAGCTTAAAAGGCTTGGTGAAACTGCAGAAAAGACAGGCAGAGAAATAACTGCAATGGGTTATGGAATTCAGGACTGTAATTTATATACAAGATTGTTAATTTCCCAACTACCTAAAGCTGGCAGAATGAATAAAACCAGGAATGAGTTTTAAAGCTGCTCCCAGTCAGTTCAATTTTCAGCACAAGCAAAAACAGGAGACTGAAACTTCAGAGTTTTTCTGCAGACCTTTATTGATATAATGATCATGGGTATACGTCAACTGGGCTGGACAATGCACTAAAATTGTCAACAAAAACCATGAGAATACAAGACTTCACCATAAAATGATTTTAAAACAGTCGCACATCAGTGGCGACACATCAGTGGTGACACATCAGTGGCGGCACATCAGTGGCGACACATCAGTGGCGACACATCAGTGGCGACACATCAGTGGTGACACATCAGTGGCAACACATCAGTGGCAACACATCAGTGATGACACATCAGTGGCAGCACATCAGTGGCGACACATCAGTGGCGACACATCAGTGGTGACACATCAGTGGCGGCACATCAGTGGCGACACATCAGTGGTGACACGTCAGTGGCAACACGTCAGTGGTGACACATCAGTGGTGACACAGCAGTGGTGACACATCAGTGGCAGCACATCAGTGGTGGCACATCAGTGGTGACACATCAGTGACATCAGTGGCAACACATCAGTGGTGCAACAAAATCATAGCAGAAGCCAGAGGAATTATTTGGTATGCATTTTAATTACAACATTCTGTCAGTTTCTGGTTTCCAGAAAGTTCCAGATACTGGGTAGCCAGATAAAAGGTTCCATACATGTACAACATATGTGATCAAGAGGCTGAGTAGAGACAGGTCAACATAGTTATGGCTAAAATAAGCCCACATGGCAGTAACAGACAAGACACCATGGTTATGGCTGAAATAAGCCCACATGGCAGTAACAGACATGACAACACAGTTATGGCTGAAATAAGCCCACATGGCAGTAACAGACATGACAACACAGTTATGGCTGAAATAAGCCCATGTGGCAGTAACAGACAAGACAACATAGTTATGGCTGAAATAAGCCCACGAGGCAGTAACAGACAAGACAACACAGTTATGGCTGAAATAAGCCCACATGGCAGTAACAGACGTGACAACACAGTTATGGCTGAAATAAGCCCACATGGCAGTAACAGACATGACAACACAGTTATGGCTGAAATAAGCCCATGTGGCAGTAACAGACAAGACAACACAGTTATGGCTGAAATAAGCCCACGTGGCAGTAACAGACATGACAACACAGTTATGGCTGAAATAAGCCCACGAGGCAGTAACAGACATGACAACACAGTTATGGCTGAAATAAGCCCATGTGGCAGTAACAGACAAGACAACACAGTTATGGCTGAAATAAGCCCATGTGGCAGTAACAGACAAGACAACACAGTTATGGCTGAAATAAGCCCACGTGGCAGTAACAGACAAGACAACACAGTTATGGCTGAAATAAGCCCATGTGGCAGTAACAGACATGACAACACAGTTATGGCTGAAATAAGCCCATGTGGCAGTAACAGACATGACAACACAGTTATGGCTGAAATAAGCCCATGTGGTAGTAACAGACAAGACAACACAGTTTTGGCTGATATAAGCCCATGTGGCAGTAACAGACAAGACAACACAGTTATGGCTGAAATAAGCCCATGTGGCAGTAACAGACATGACAACACAGTTATGGCTGAAATATGCCCATGTGGCAGTAACAGACATGACAACACAGTTATGGCTGAAATATGCCCATGTGGCAGTAACAGACATGACAACACAGTTATGGCTGAAATAAGCCCATGTGGCAGTAACAGACAAGACAACACAGTTATGGCTGAAATAAGCCCATGTGGCAGTAACAGACAAGACAACACAGTTATGGCTGAAATAAGCCCATGTGGCAGTAACAGACAAGACAACACAGTTATGGCTGAAATAAGCCCATGTGGCAGTAACAGACAAGACAACACAGTTATGGCTGAAATAAGCCCATGTGGCAGTAGCAGACAAGACAACCTAGTTATGGCTGAAATAAGCCCATGTGGCAGTAACAGACAAGACAACACAGTTATGGCTGAAATAAGCCCACGTGGCAGTAACAGACAAGACAACACAGTTATGGCTGAAATAAGCCCACAAGGCAGTAACAGACAAGACAACATAGTTATGGCTGAAATAAGCCCACGAGGCAGTAACAGACAAGACAACATAGTTATGGCTGAAATAAGCCCATGTGGCAGTAACAGACAAGACAACATAGTTATAGCTGAAATAAGCCCACATGGCAGTAACAGACATGACAACACAGTTATGGCTGAAATAAGCCCATGTGGCAGTAACAGACAAGACAACATAGTTATGGCTGAAATAAGCCCACATGGCAGTAACAGACATGACAACACAGTTATGGCTGAAATAAGCACCTGTGGCAGTAACAGACAAGACAACATAGTTACAGCTGAAATAAGCCCATGTAACAATGTCCTAACATGGAACTCATCATTGATGAGTATGATCTTTGTTGACATCGGTGATAAAAGTGACAGTTTATGTGAACTTGAAGCTTAGGGTTATTGCCAAGGTTGCTTTAAAAAGATAATGGCTTGTAAATAGTATTCCTGGCACAGGTCAGCCCATGTCAAGTGACAGCACTTGTAAACAACATAAGTGATAGTAACCTTGTAATACAACTGTAAATAGCATTTGTGGCCATCACAAATGTTAGTTTCTTTGTTGATGAACTTATTCAATCTGTGAGATTTGTTATGTGAGAAAACAACAGCAGAGTGATCAAGTATGGAAAAAACAAGTCTTGGGATTCAGATGCTGAATTTATTTTCAAGAGCAGGTCATGTAGCTACCCTAAGATAGCCACAGCACATATAATGGACACAATCAGACTGTGGTGACCACTCTACAAGACAGATCCAGCACCTATAAAGGACACAATCAGACTGTGGTGACCCCTCTACAAGACAGATCCAGCACCTATAATGGACACAATCAGACTGTGGTGACCCCTCTACAAGACAGATCCAGCACCTATAATGGACACAATCAGACTGTGGTGACCCCTCTACAAGACAGATCCAGCACCTATAATGGACATAATCAACCTGTGGTGACCCCTCTACAAGACAGATCCATCACCTATAATGGACACAATCAGACTGTGGTGACCACTCTACAAGACAGATCCAGCACCTATAATGGACACAATCAACCTGTGGTGACCACTCTACAAGATAGATCCAGTATCTATAAAGGACACAATCAACCTGTGGTTACCACTCTCTACAAGACAGATTTACCCTACTTAGATCAGCATTCTCATCATCACCCTTTAGCTTCCCAAGGTGCATAGACCTTCAACAAACTCCCACACCAACGGCTCAATGTCTGCACCAACAGCTCAATGTCTGTCTATGTGTTCACCATCCCTCTCACGTCTGTCACCAGGTCTGTATGTGTGTTTGTCAGTCCCCCTCTATCTCTATTACCTTGGGACCTCCAGAACAATGAGTGGCTTGTAATGCTATCAACAGTTTTCCTTAATGTGTGTCCTAGCTAATGTGTGTGTCGTGTCCTAGCTGATGTGTGGTGTGTCCTAGCTGATGTGTGTCCTAGCTGATGTGTGTGTCCTAGCTGATGTGTGTGTCCTAGCTGATGCCCATTATATTTTCAACAGCAGGACAAGAAGTAGAAATGAGCTGTCTCACATAAGATTTTCATTCCATATATGCAATGCATCTGTCTTACCTGTAAAGTGATGTCTTATCATGGGCCATAATGTCCTGCCTGGGCATGTCAGTTCTGGAATCTTTCCTGGTGGTAGGGCCTAGTTTGACTGATAAATCAAGGGGCTGCTCAACAGCCTGGTCAGCTTGCGTAAAAAGTGTCATCACACCCGTGTTAGATTCCTCTACTATGTCAGGGTATGGAGCACTGTCCCTGGTCAACCTCGTGCATGAATCTACCTCAGACCCTGAATAGTCGAACTGGACTTTGTTGTGTCTAGGCACTTGGCAAAGAGTGTCAGGAAATATTGGGTCTAACGAAGCTGACTTAACAACACCAGGTATTTTATCTTGACAGGGTTGGTAATGACCTGAGGAAGAAATGGAGCGCAACTCTCTATCTGTCGTCACCTCCCTGGAAGCAGACACTAGTCCTGAATCCAGTCTCTGTTTTTGGATTGTCAAAAACGTTGGTGGAAGGTCTTGCACTGATACAGTAAGCACCGGTGTGATTGCATCACTGAGTGCTGAGACAGACTGAAGGTACACATCCTTGGAGTTCCTGTGTGGAGAAGCAACTTGGTAGGTGTTGCAGCTGGAGGGGTGGATGGAAGGGTCACTAGTTCTATCCTGCTCTGTGAGTTGATGATGAGAACGCTGCTGGGGATGAGTGGAGTGAGACTGACCCCGAGAAAAGTACATAAGGCAGCTGTGACAGGAGCAGGATTTTGTGGGAATGTGAGATACTGGGATGAACAGGCTGAGTGGTGGAAGACGAGGAGTGATGTGGATGATGCTGAGCTTGGCTGGACATGTGCTGACTTTCATGTTGTTGATGAAAACTGTCATGTGGATGGAAGTGATAACTCGGGGTGGTGGTGGGAGGCAAAGATGCCCTGACTGTGGAGAGAGCTTCTGCTGACTTTTGGGCCATATGATGTCTGTTCTGAAGCATGACCTTTGATGATGGGGATGTAATCTGTGATGACATCAAGGAAGTGATGCTGGTTGGAACACCATACTGATGAGAACTCTGTGAAGCATAGTTCTGAGGTGGTGGTCCTGTGTGGGGGTGGTTGTTCATGCGAGATGACATCTGACCACCTTTAACATCTTGGACTCTGTCACTGTAATGGACAGATTTCAGGTCTTTGACTGACTCGGGTGGGCAGCTAATAGAGCTACTCGTGGAATTCAGATGTGGCCGGCCCCTTTTTCGGCCCAGGCTAGTGCTAGACTGATGCTCCTTCTGAACTGTGTGCCTCTGAGCCTCTATAAGGGCTCTGCTCTGGGGAGAAATATTAGGATGCTTAAGTCCAGGATTTGACTGAATGAATGTGTCAGAAGAGGTCATAGATTTGTCTGACAGGTCATAGGATGCAGTCGATTTGCTCACATCTTTGGTTGAGGGTGTTAGCAGTTTGCTGATCATCTCTGTCTGGCTAATCACCTGGTCAACAATATCCTGAACACTGATAGTGCCATCTTTCTTAGTGTTCTGTGTGTCTGAACTTGTCTCAACATGCTGTCCATTACTCTTACCTTCATTTTTCAAAGTCTCTCTCCTCTCTTCCTCCTCATACGATAAGAAACTCTCTAAAAGAACTTTTTCTATATGATCCTTAAAACACAGTCTGTTATCTTTTGGGGCAAACAAATTTTTTTCTGTTGACGAATTCCATTTCTGTTGCTCTTTGAGGTTGGTCTCAGTGGGTACAGAGTGAGCATGAGTGCTATCTCCCACCTGCTGCACAGCACCACTTTCACGTGACTTGGTGTTGCAGTTAGTGATAGAAGTTGGGCTCTGGTTGCTGAGAGAATTGTCCAGAACTTTGTCAATCAGTGTCTGAAGTCGCACAGGCCCAGATGTGAAGAGGGAACCAGCTGCTGAATCAGATGAGGTCACTGGTTTCTTAGCAACCTCCCACATGATCATCTGTCCCTGGCACTGAATGTCCTTACTAAGTGCAAGCTGAGCCAGCTCCTCTTGCTTGTCATAGTCAATCCTTTTTAGCTGATTCTGCAGAAAATCAGAGAAGGATTGTTTCTCAGAGCCAACATTTACCTTTGATTGTTTCTCTGAAGTGCCATTTGAAGTTTCAACAGAAAGATCCTTCACGCTTTCCTCGTGTGTGTTCAATTTCCCATCTCTGCAATCATTCACTTCTTCTTTCTGAATATCTGGACCAGAATCACAGATGGTGTCTTTCAGTTTATCTGTCTCATCCTTGCCCTTACTTTCAACAGACATTTTCTCTTCACAGTCAAGGACCAGTTCTTTGTCTTTCGTGTCAATGTCAGCATCTTTCATGTCCCTAATATGACCTTTACAACTATCTTCTGAGCCTGCAGCATCTGAATGGGTCCCATCAGTGTCCCCTGTGGAGGAATTCGAGTTTGTAGAAGCTGAAGAGTCAAGAATGGTTTTGTTTCCTCCACCAACAGAAGAGACAGTAGGAGATGTGTCCACGACCTTGTCATCTGTAGGTGTCGATAGACAGTTCTCTATGAAAGTGTCAATGGCTGCACGAATTGACATTCTACTGACTTCTGTTTCAATCCTAGGTTTATGTACAGAATGCACACCTGTGGTTAATTCACCATGACCTGATGTCACAGCTGCAGTAGCATTGTTTCTCCAGGCTGAACTCGGATGTCCACGCCCCACCTCACAATTTTCTGCGCGGATTCTTCTCTCTGCTGCAGCACTTTCAGCTGCATTTGAAAACTGCTGTCCCATTTTCATGAAACCTGAAAGTAAAAATAGCTACATGAATTAACAATCTCAGCGTAGGCAAAAATTGTCAGGAACTATTCCACAAAATTAGAATGTTTTAAAGAAAACAGCTACAACATTACTTTAAAATTATCTTTTGCCTACATCAATAACAAAATACACAAGCTATGAATGTACTGTTTAAGGGTCAAACTCAAATTAATCAATCAATACCATTTAGCTCCCCAAGAAACACCTCACGGTAGAAGGGGAACGACTAAGTAAGTAAGTAAGAAAAACATGCCATGTCTTCCTGTCACGTGCCATCACCTCAAGGCCTTTCCTTGCCTTCCTCAATATTTTAATTTTTTCAGTTCTTGTCATGTGCCTCCGGTCCGCCCACACTTCCCTTACCCCGGGGATCACAGAAAAAAAAATACCGCCTGGCAACATCATCAACAGGTTGTTTCATCAAGTGTACCATCCATCGTCTGTCACCTCCCCTCATCTCCCACCCCACTGGCACCCATTTGCCCCCCCCCCCCCCTCATCACTTGTACACTAGCGATCCTGTCACATGCAAGTACAAATGGAAGTTAGTTTTTTTTAACTCCAGTGTTACATCACTGTTAAATAAACGCCAGGTTTCTCTTTCCTTCTCATTAACCAATAAGAACTGCTGCAGCTTTTGGCCAGGAAAACAAAATGACTTTATTCAAACACATTTCTGTCCTTCCCTTAGTTTGAAAGTGTCACGTGTCACCCAGAAATCATTTTTGGACTTCAGACATGCACCAACAGATGCATCCATTGCCATCTTCTATATCAGATAACCATATTAACAACAACAAATAGATCTGTGAGGAGATTAAGACATAACCATATTAACAACAACAAATAGATCTGTGAGGATATTAAGACATAACCATATTAACAACAACAAATAGATCTAAAAGGAGATTAAGACATAACCATATTAACAACAACAAACAGATCTGTGAGGAGATTAAGACATAACCATATTAACAACAACAAATAGATCTGTGAGGAGATTAAGACATAACCATATTAACAATAACAAATAGATCTGTGATGAGATTAAGACATAACCATATTAACAATAACAAATAGATCTGTGAGGAGATTAAGACATAACCATATTAACAACAACAAATAGATCTGTGAGGAGATTAAGACATAACCATATTAACAATAACAAATAGATCTGTGAGGAGATTAAGACATAACCATATTAACAACAACAAATAGATCTGTGAGGAGATTAAGACAATCATCAATATATTCAATTAATACCCTTCATATACCAAGGGGCATAGGCGTTCAACCAACTTATGTCAAGCCCTCCTTTTCCATGCCATCAGGTCAAGGTCATCTCGTGTTATCCTCATGTCTCCAGTTCTCTTCTCCATGTGTTTTTCAGCCTCCCTCTATATTTTTTACTATGGGAATTCCAGAACTAGGACTGCCTTGTAATGCTATCAACAGGTTTCCTCAATGTATGTCTTATCCATCTCCAGCATCTTCTTCTCATCTTTTGTTCCACTAGAACTTGTCTGGTTCTTGTCTGGTTCTTGTCATCAGTTCCACATTGATTGATCTTGTCATCAGTTCCACATTGATTGATCTTGTCATCGGTTCCACATTGATTGAATTTGTCATCGGTTCCACATTGATTGATCTTGTCAACGTTTCCACATTGACTGATCTTGTCAACATTTCCTCTTTGATTGATCTTGTCATTGGTTCCACATTGATTGATCTTGTCAACGTTTCCTCATTGATTGATCTTGTCATCGGTTCCACATTGATTGATCTTGTCATCGGTTCCACATTGATTGAATTTGTCATTGGTTCCACATTGATTGATCTTGTCATCGGTTCCACACTGATTGATCTTGTCATTGGTTCCACATTGATTGATCTTGTCATTGGTTCCACATTGATTGATCTTGTCAACGTTTCCACACTGATTGATCTTGTCAACGTTTCCACATGGACTGATCTTGTCAACGTTTCCACACGGATTGATCTTGTCATCGGTTCCACATTGATTGATCTTGTCATCGGTTCCACATTGATTGATCTTGTCAACGTTTCCACATGGACTGATCTTGTCAACATTTCCTCATTGATTGATCTTGTCATCGGTTCCACATTGGTTGATCTTGTCATCAGTTCCACATTGATTGATCTTGTCATCAGTTCCACATTGATTGATCTTGTTATCGGTTCCATATTGATTGATCTTGTTATTGGTTACACCCTGATTGATCTTGTCAACGTTTCCACATTGATTGATCTTGTCATCGGTTTCATACTGATTGATCTTGTCATCGGTTCCATACTGATTGATCTTGTCATCTGTTCCACACTGATTGATCTTGTTATCTGTTACACATTGATTGATCTTGTCATCGGTTCCATACTGATTGATCTTGTCATCTGTTCCACACTGATTGATCTTGTCATCTGTTCCACACTGATTGATCTTGTCATCAGTTCCACATTGATTGATCTTGTTATCAGTTACACATTGACTGATCTTGTCACCCAATTTCAATCCTTCTATTTATTAAAGTCAAACTTCCAGTTTGAAGTTGTTCTTCTTGTGTCAGAAATAGAGTAGGTCCGACTTGACGTCAGCTAAATACAGGACAACAAATACAATAGAGATGTATCGTGCAGTTGAGACATTTAAGTGTTGAATATTTTTTCCCCTCCAACGGTAGCCATGGCAACCACAATGACCGGTGATGGAGAAGGAAGGCATTCCCGGTAACCTGACCCTGAAGTGGCAAGAAAATCAATTGCCTTGGTAGTATCATAACGGAAGGTGAAGGACATATGAGCCATCTGCGATGTTTGTGTGTGTGTGTGTGCGCTGTGTGCAAGGCCTAATATAAACAGGGAATGATCAAAATGACAGATAGTTAGCGTACTCTATAGAGACTATAAGACAAGTGAAGCACGTTATAAAGCGTGTGAGGTAGCTAAAGTGCTTTATAGAAACTATGAGACAGCTAAAGTACTTTATAGAAACTGTGAGACAGCTAAAGTACTTTATAGAAACTGTGAGGCAGCTAACGTACTTTATAGAAACTGTGAGGCAGCTAACGTACTTTATAGAAACTGTGAGGAAGCTAACGTACTTTATAGAAACTGTGAGACAGCTAAATTACTTTATAGAAACTGTGAGATAGCTAAAGTACTTTATAGAAACTATGAGGCAGCTACAGTAGTTTATAGAAACTGTGAGACAGCTAAAGTACTTTATAGAAACTATGAGGCAGCTACAGTAGTTTATAGAAACTGTGAGACTGCTAAAGTACTTTATAGAAACTATGAGGCAGCTACAGTAGTTTATAGAAACTGTGAGACAGCTAAAGTACTTTATAGAAACTATGAGGCAGCTAAAGTAGTTTATAGAAACTGTGAGACAGCTAAAGTACTTTATAACAACTGTGAGACAGCTAAAGTACATTATAAAAACTGTGAGACAGCTAAATTACTTTATAGAAACTGCGAGACACCTACAGTACTTTATAGAAACTGTGAGACAGCTATTTCTTTATAGGAACTGTGAGGCAGCTAAAGTACATTACAGAAACCGTGAGACAGCTAAAGTACTTTATAGAAACTGTGAGACAGCTAAAGTACTTGATAGAAACTGTGAGAAGCTAAACTACTTCATAGAAAGTGTGAGGCAGCTTAAATACTTTATGGAAACTGTGAGACAGCTAGAGTACTTTATAGAAAAAGTGAGACAGCTAAAGTACATTACAGAAACTGTAAGACAGCTAAAGTCGAGGAAGTTGAGGGGAACTGCTGTAAGACGTGGAGAAAATGGATGGGTGTGAAAAAAAATCGAAAAAAGGTAATTCGTCTTACGAGGACAAAAGACAAAGAAAAAGAAATAGTCCGTTTGCGGGAAGTTTCCTTCAGGGAAGTACCTAGGTTTAATTTTTATATTTTTAAATATTTATTTAGGTTCTTATGTGTCCTATCTAGCCTTCACTTTCTTTCCTTTCCCTGACGAAGGCCTTGTGGTCATAACGTTGGCTATTTTCTTTGTCTTTTGTCCTCGTAAGACGAATTACCTTTTTTCGATTTTTTTTTCACACCCATCCATTTTAAGACAGCTAAAGTACTTTATAGAAAAAGTGAGACAGCTAAAGTGCTTTACAGAAACTGTCAGAAAGCTTAAGTACTTTAAAACAAACTATGAGACAGTTCAAGTACTTTACACAGATTTTGAGACAACTAAAAGTACATTATAAAGAGGGTCAGACTGTTAAAGTACTTTATAGGGATTATGATGCAGCTTAACTGCATTACAGCGACTGTGAGACAGTTGAAAGTACATTATAAGGAGTGTCAGAGAGCTGTAGTACTTTGTACAGATTGTGTGAAAGAAAGTATATTATAAATAATATGAGACTGTTATAGTACACTACTTGACAGAGTGTGGGAGAGCCTTAGTATAATACAGAGAGCGTGATAGAGCCTTAGTATAAAATAAAGAGCGTGAGAGAGCTAAAGTATGACTGAGACAGCTTATAGTGCACTTTGAAAAACGTGAGGCAGCAAAAGTACTTTACAGAGATGTGAGATATCTAAAATACTTGACTGAATTTGTGAGACAGCTAAAGTACATTAAAAATAGTGAGATGACTAAAGTACATTTAAAAATAGTGCGAGAAAACTAAAGTACATTAAAAATAGTTTGAGATGGCTAAAGTACATTAAAAATAGTGTGAGGTAGCTAAAGTACATTAAAAATAGTGTGAGATAGCTAAAGTACATTAAAAATAGTGTGAGATAGCTAAAGTACATTAAGAATAGAGTGAGATGGCTAAAGTACATTAAAAATAGTGTGAGATAGCTAAAGCCCATTACAAATAGTATGAGACAGCCAAGTACATTAAAAATAGTGTGAGACGGCTAAAGCACTTTAAAAATAGCGTGAGATGGCTATAGTACATTATAGAGAGTATGAGACCGCCAAAACACAGTACAGAGCTTGGGAGATAAAGTGCATTAATGACATGTTGAGATAATTAGAAGTACATTACATAAAGTATGGGATAGATATAAGCACCTTTTGTTTTCCCCTTGAGGAGTTACCTTCTTGAGGCGAGGCACGTAACTTTCAACCACGGACATAAGTTTTTCGTGTATATCAGAGCGCTTTGCCAGCTCCAAGAGAGAGAGAGAGAGAGAGAGAGAACTTTGTGTCAGAAATCTAGTGCAGCTTTGATAAACACCAAGCTCTGAAAGGACTACTAGTGTCTACCAGCTAGCAACACGAGGCCCTGACAAGGGCTAGTTTTGATAACACGTCTCGCGAGCGGTGAAGGTCGTACAGGTGTTATAGACTGCAGTAAATGTAACGTAAAGGTAAGCCCATAGCAGATACTGCCGTAGACACTGAAGTGTTAATGACTTCGCTATACTACGTCCAGCTTTATAAGGTGGGGTGATTAGATCCCGTCCTCACTGCCTTTGCCTGTCCTCAGCAGAGTTAGGAATCCATTTACAGCTGTGCAGAATGGAGCATGACACTATCAGGTTCTGAACCAGGTAACTCTGCAGCGAGAGGCAAGCATTCTAACGTCTCGGACGCTCGCGGTAAATGTAATGGTACTTTTATTTAGTAGAGTGAGACGGCGGTAAATGTAATGGTACTTTTTTTTTTGTAGTAGAGTGAGACGCCTGGTCATGATAACTTAAATGCAGAGCTATTTAAGACAGACCCAGAGCTAGCAGCAGAACTATTAGAACCACTATTTGCACAAGTCTGGAAAACAGGGACAACACCAACAGAGTGGAGAAAAGGAATAATTGTCAAATTGCCCAAGAAGGGAGATCTTGCAGACTGCAATAATTAGAGAGGAACAACCCTTCTCTCAGTTCCCAGCAAAATACTAAGCAGGATAATTATACAGAGAATCTCAAAAGCAGTAGACCACAAACTGAGGAAAGAACAAGCAGGATTTAGAAAGAACAGAAGATGTGTAGATCGTATATTTACCCTCAGGAACATTATAGAGCAGTGCTCAGAATGGCAAAGACAGCTGTACATTAATTTCGTTGATTTTGAAAAGGCTTTTGACAGTATACATAGGGACAGTTTATGGAAAATACTGAGGGCTTATGGAATTCCAAGCTGCATAGTGTCAATCATAAAAAGCCTTTATGCCAACTTTACGTGCAGCATTGGGCAGAGCAACCTAACCTTTGAAGTGAAGACAGGAGTACGACTGGGATGCCCTTTATCAACCACTCTATTTTTAACAGTCATAGACTGGGTGATGCGCCAGAAAACAGAGGGCAATCCAAGAGGAATAAGATGGACTACATTTTCTACATTGGAAGATCTGGAATATGCAGATGACTTTGCACTGCTAGCACATTCACATCAACACATCCAGGAAAAAACGGATAGACTTAATATGTATAGCCAGCAGGTGGGCTTGAACATCAACCTAAAGAAGACAGAGGTCATGACGCTCAATGTGAGCAACCCTGAGCCCATATCAGTAAGGAATCAGCAACTGGAACAGACAGATGCCTTCACATACCTAGGATGCATAGTAACACCAGACGGCGGAGCAAGCAAAGACATCAACAACAGAATGAACAAAGCAAGAACAGCCTTTTTTAGTCTAAACAACATCTGGAAGTCCTCTCAGTACAGCACAAGCACAAAATTAGGATTATATCAGAGCTGTGTGCTTTCTGTGCTTCTCTGTGGCGCGGAGAGCTGGAGAGTTACAGAGAAGGAAATGTCGAAATTGTCCTCTTTTCACACAACATGCCTAAGAAAAATTCTTCGAATCTTTTGGCCGAATATCATCACCAACCAAGATCTGCTTACTCGGAGCAAGCCAGAGGACATGCACACCATCATAGCTGGCAGACGCTGGAGCTGGGTTGGCCATGTCCTCAGAAGAGACCCCGATGCCATCACAAGAACAGCTATGCTATGGACCCCTGAAGGAAAACGAAAGAGAGGCCGACCAAAAACAACTTGGCGGAGGACTGTGGAGGCTGAGATGCAAAGAATGAACCAGAGTTGGGGCACTGTACGAAGGATGGCCGCCGACCGAGCAAAGTGGAATCAATTTGTTGTTACCCTACAAGACGCCACCAGGCGTAATGGCCACTGATTGCTTTGACGGTCGGCGGCTAAGGATCAAAGAAGAAGAAGAGTGAGACGGCTGTAAATATTCAACAGGTATCTTCTTTTTTGATCCTTAGCCGCCAACTGCCAAAGCAGTCAGTGGCCATCACGCCTGGTGGCGTCTTGTAGGACAGCAGCAAACTGCTTCCACTTTGTTCAGTCGGCGGCAATCCTTCGCACACTGTCACAGCTCTGGTTGATTTTTTGCATCTCTGCCTCCACAGTTCTCCGCCAAGTTGTTTTTGGTCAATCTCTCTTTCGCTTTCCTTCAGGGGTCTATCGCATAGCTGTTCTTGTGATGGCATCAGGGTCTCTTCAGAAGACGTGGCCAACCCAACTCCAGCGTCGGCCAGCTATGATGCTGTGCATGTCGCATTGGTTACGCCGAGTAAGTAGTTCTTGGTTGCTGATGGTATTCGGCTAAAAGTTTCGGAGAATTTTCTTAGGCAGATTGTGGGAAAAGAGGGCAATTTCGACATTTCATTTTCTGTAACTCTCCAGCATTCCGCACCACAGACAAGCACAAAAAGTTCACAGCTTTCATATAATCTTAACAGGTATGGTGACGGCGATATATACACATTACAAAGTGTCCGATGTAATGCATACATGCCACATGCTATGGTTTACCCATAATCTGTACAAGGTGTTTGCTTTTTCAGATGTGTGCACCCTGTACATAATTTCTGTACAGGTTTTCTAACCCATTCCCCTTATTACTGTGTCTCAGAGTTCTTATAAGGTCCTATTGAACACAGGATTTCCCAGTCTGTTAGTGATAATTAAGCACAGAAATAGACTAAATAATGACATCCATCACATTATTTTTACAGTGAAAAATAAACTCAGACATTTATTGTTTGGGTTTTAAAATAAGTGAAGACCTGCTTTAAAAGCCAAAGTCCCCGTGCCTCATTTATAATGCACTGTAATTGCCCACTGTAATTGAAAATATTTTTACACGAATTAACTCTTTTGATATGTTTTTTTTTCAGTCTTTGTACAGGTTTTGTGGGTCTTTGTACAGGGTTTTGGATTTTTTGTACAGGTTTTTCATCTCCGAGGTGTGGCATGTATGGTAACGTAGGAGAAGGCGTTCAATCGCCTTACGAACTGAGTCTTTGTAAACTCACTTCCTATTTCTAAATGTTCATATTCTCACGTGCAACGACTGAATGTACATGAACACAAGTGCCACAACATCAGACAACAACTGCTATTTTACAAATAAGTTTTTGTTTATTTATTTTTTATTTGCAGAAACTAAACAAAATACAATTTAAAATGGCCAATAAACAGGCATAACAAGAAACAGCAAAAATTGTTGCTCGCGCCGTGTCTGACGCTCAGTTGTATGTATATTAATGTGACTTAGCATTTTGTGTAAACAAATGGCAGTTAATTTTCTTTATTTTGGCGTTTGTTTCATATAAGTTAGTTAGGAGTGAAGAAATAACCCCAGTAGATGTATGTACTTTTTGTTTCGCTGTGTGTACTGGCTAGGCTTGTAGTAAACCTTCCCGTACCCCCTATTCAACATGAGAAGAAATACATTCCAGAGTTTACCATGCACATAATAACATTAAACGGTTAAATAACTTTTCATACAGAACATGTCAATCTATACATAACATTTTTAGTATCATAAATTTGTTAAATATTTATCAGAACCACAACAAATAAATTAACGAAAAACTTGATTCTGTTTCATTTCAATAGGATAATATAGCTATTTACCGAATAATAAATGCATGGAGGCATATCTGGAGTCATCCTTATATGACCATCAGCTAAGCACAATGCTTTAGTATACAGATGCGGGACGGAACCTTGTCTGTGAGGCTAATTACACCCTCACTGGCTCTTGAAATCATCCACACACTTCCAGGGATTTGCATGTGGTGAAACATGTTGAGAACCCAGCATTGCACACTGAACTTGGAGAAATCACTTCACACCCAGATGTAACTCTTATACCTAGTTGGCTGCATGCAAGAGGATCTCACTATGGATCCACGATAGGCAGGGGAATCCAGGTGGCTCTGTTTAGGGCGTGACAATTCCCTGGGAGAGCCCAGAGCCAGAGTACAGTTTTAGCTCTGCATATTTGGAGGGCCTCCTTGGATGGCGGAGAATGCACTGTATGCCACTTACTTCTTACTTCTAGCTTGGGATCAGATGGGATGATCCTTTAAATGCAAGACAAGCTAGAGAAACTGGAACTCATGACTTGAACTCAACACGTTTCGGAATGGTAGAAACGTCACAGAAAAATCCTATATCTACAGTGCAGAAGCTCAGTAGCCCTAGTTAAATAACAACAACAACAACAACAACCGAATATTAAAGGTACCCAGCTTGACAATCTTCTCGTACCCCTCTGGTGGTGCGCTTACACCAGGTTGGCAAACCTTCTTTCAGATAGTGATAGATAGCTAAAAGTAAACTGTAGACCGGGGGTCGGCAAATGGTCGATCTTGATCTACCCATGGGATTATTAGGTGCCGGAAAAAGGGGGTAATTTTGAACCTAGGTACATTTCTAACAAGCTCCCAACCGCCGGTACACAAAAGTGCGGTGTCCCCGGATGTAAAGTTACTTTCACCGCATTCCCAGCGACAACCCACAAGTTAGCTGACTAAAAATCACTTTAGCCGTCAGCTGTATCAGATAGAAAGAAACCCTTTGTTTGAAGTGAAGTTAACGTCCTGTAAAATCTTTAGTTTTAACTTTCCACCGCTCTTTCCATGGAATTGTAGGAAACAGATCTTGCGGCAGAGAAAAAAATAACATATAGGCTAGACTCCTTACAAATTCCAAATACTCTGCAACCTGAAAACAGACATGATTTTATCAAAGTAGATCTTTAGAGTGCTCAGTGTTTCTAAAGCTGATCCTCACAACTTCTGGGTTGCCTACCATTGGTCTAGACAGTATGTAATAATAATAATAATAGCCCCTTCAGTCATAACTTACTATGGGAATGCGCCCCTGAGGTGACAGCCCTCAGCTGCTGATTTTCCTGGTGACGTTTTCTCCTCTCTTCTGCTTGTTGTGAGCTTCTTTTCGCCCAATCTGAGGTGGCGCCGTAAATATCATCGCCGCTTAGTGCGATCGGCAGCTTCATCCTCCCACGTTGCTGGATCCATGTCCAGTGCCCTCATATCTGTCTTGCACACATCTTTAAACCTCAGCTGCGGTCGCCCAACCGTTCTCTTGCCATCAGCTAATTGTCCGTAGAAGATATCCTTCGGGATGCGACCATCTTCCATGCGGCGGACATAGCCAAGCCAGCGTAGGCAGCTCGAATTTGTCACTTTTCTTTTCCACATTCGTTTTGCCATCATTAGACTTATTGTTTGAGGGAGTTTCCAAAGTCAGGGAAAGGTAGCTGCAGCTTGTCATGCTCTGTGGTGAGAGTTTGTCAAGGTAGACGGTATGTCACCACTGCCAATTCATAGTTATCGATAGTGATAACTGGTGCAGCACCCACATCCTGACGTTCGGACTTATTGTGAGGCTCCTTGATGCTGGGTGACGACTGCTCTGAAGCTCCAGTTGGCTTTGATCGACTGCAGCGAACAAACAACAAGTCTCTTATAGTGACCGTTCTGATTTTTGTTTTTGCCTTCAGCCTTGCGAGATTAAACAGATGGCCATCTGACCTAGTGTGAAGGCATATTCCTTCAGTTGTATCTCTGAAAGCATGTTTCAAGAGTAAGGCAAAGAAGATCCCGAAGAGGGTCGGAGCAAGAAGCCTTGTTTAACGTATGACAGCTATCTATAAATGCATTAAAGAGATGTTATACGACAGCTAAAAATAGATTTTTAGAGTGTGAGATAGCTGATATGAATGACAGATTTACTAAACCGTGTAATCTCAAAACTGGAGTGCGCAGGGATGCCTCATGTCTCCATTTTACTGGCTGTAGACAGGGTTATGAAAACAAATACATCAGCAAAATGAAATCGAATTCAAAACAGCCCCACGATCTAGATTGTGCTGACGACTTTATTCTTCAGTCCTATAACCGTAAACAGATGAAAGACAATGAGTAAACAACATGATGAGAGGTCACGGTAAATAGGTTTGAAAAAACACACAGAAAAGGCAGTGGTAATGAGGATAAATATAGGAAATGATAACAAGATTATCTTGATGTATTGCCTTGAAAACAAAAATATGCCTGTAAGTTGTAGTATCATACATATATCGTGGCAGTAATGTAGACAACGTTGGAGAACCAGGGAATTATATCAGAATACGAGGACAAAAGGTATTTTACTGAACATAAGGAAGGGAAACCCGAGGCCTGTAAACAGTAAATAAATATTAGACAAACATAAAGGGATGTTTTCAGGCACTCGTAAGAAATAAAGAAGTAGAAAACTAGACAACAGAAAAACAACAGTTTCTTACGAGTGCCTGAAAACATACCTTTATGTTTGTCTAATATTTATTTAGTATTTTACTGCGCTGGGAGATTTATGGATATCATGAGACGGTCAAGTCCAGCACAACAAATCAGAACTATCTGCTATAGTGGTTATGAACCTTTCTACGACCACGACCCACATGTCACAGTTGGTGAAGCTGACGACCTATGTATCAAAACTGACAAGTACACATTTATTATAGGAATTAAGTCAATGGCAGGCAGCCGCTTAAAAAGTTCAGGGAAATGTAAGGGACGTGTACATCACAATGTTTTCCCGAGACCTGATTCTGAGAACCACTGACCTACTGAAATATCAGGTCAGGCTTATTGTATGTCTGCTAACATGGAGAACAACAAACACAACCAGCACTAAGTTACAGACTTTCATAAATAGGCGCTTGTGTAGGATAGAAATGTTGAAATAGTGTGACAAGATCACTAATGTGGAACTGATGACAAGAACCAGACAAGTGCCAGTGGGACATGAGATGAGGAGAAGACGCTGGCGGTGTATAGGACACTGATACTGCATTGGGTTGTTGGTGATTCACTGGTAAAGTAGGAACTGGCCATCTCTGATACAACGTCAGTTCTGAAGGATAAGAAACTTCCGGGCAACGACGGGTAAAGTATGAACTGGCCATCACTGTTGATATCCAAGTGAGTTATTGAGTGGTGGAAGAAGATGATAAATGTCATAGTATTATGTGCGTTGATGGACAAATCAGCATTCGTCGGGCTTACAGGTGGCAGACCAGGTGTGTGGGTGTACAGACATCAGAGAACGCGAATGCATGTAGTTCTAAAGTAAGTCCACAATATTCACACACACACACCAACGTACATGTAGGAGTCAGGAAAAGGTTGAAACTCCTAATCGTTCTACACTGTTTAATACTCCACAGTCACGAGGACATCACTAAGTACATTGTCACAGATACAGTACACAGCAAAATAGGATACATCTCATAAGCACCAAATCCATAGGTAGTTAAGTGCATAGCATAAAAAATCCCAGGAACAACAGCTGCATAAATACGGCAGTTTATAATGATAAAGTTTCCTGGTCCAAATTATCCCTACAGCAAAGGGAACTGCCTATATCGCAGTACAATAATGTCTATATCGTCAGACTCAACATAACTCATGGGAGAAAAACACCTTCCCTATAATAATAATCTGTCGACCTTCACAAATCTCCCTTATCGGAGATATCAACACATAACGGCCTATAATCCCAGGCCCGAAAAATCTTTAACAATGTACATTCTGCAGAATACATATATCAGCCTTTATATCCACGGCTTTATGAAATCTTAGGAAATGTCATAATCCTTTTTCACCAAAAACTATTCTCCATATCGGGACACACTGACCATCATCGTCAGTCCCTTCTTTAAGCTATCTCAGCATTCGAATGTCACGAAAAATTTCCCCGCCTAAAAAACAGCCCAGTAAAAAATTCATCGCTCGCGCAAAAACGCCGCTGAGCCGTGAACTCCTCTCATCTAGAAGGTTCGAGAACATTCCCAATCCTATAAATAGCTACTCAAGGGAGATAACAAAGATCCTACCTGTACTTACAAGTATTTTACAGATAAACTCCCCTAGACCAAAAACACGACCTTAACAGACACCCACTGGGGAATCTTGATCATCTCATTCACATACAGTTTATGTTCTGGAATCGCCCGTGTCAGGGAAGTAGAAGGAAACACATGGCGAAGAGAACTGGAGACAGAAATGAGAGATGAAAATATATAGATATAGAATGGCACTGAGTGAATTTCACAGGACAGGTGGGCTTGGAAGGTATATGTTGAAGGCTTTAGCAGCTGAAGGGTATGATGATGATGACAATATGGACAAAGTTAGATGGGGTTTCTCTATCCATATGCGAAATGGCAGTTCCCTACCCCCAACGCCCACGCCATAACGCCGACTCACGTTTTGAAAATTGTTTACTATATTCATGAATTAATGTTCTGTCTCGCTCTGTACGTCGTAGTATTGAGCTACCACTAGTAACAGCTGGCCAACGTTTGTAAACCCCAAGTCTGTGTCAAAGGTCACCGTGCTTTAGCAGAGATGGTTTATGTTACATTGGTTGTTACATGATGAGGTAGTCAGCTACATGCGTATACTCGTGGCTTGTACGACATGCCCGTGGGAGTCGTAGTCCTATTCTTTTAACTATATATTCATTACCATCATCATCATTACCATCATCATCATTACCATCATCATCATCCTTTGCGCTCTATACAACAAATGGTGCCATTACAGGAAGCCTGTACAAAGCTTTCGCATGCTCCTGCAAGAGTGGTTACTGTGGCAATCTGTGTTACATGATGAGGATCTCATTTGAGAGGATACATCCGTCGTGTAAACAACCAGCGCACAACATCAACAATTAGCATTCGAAATTTGCGGAGGGAGACTGAGCACCTATGGGTTTGCCCGGAGCGCAGTGAAGTCGATTCTGATCATCAATAACATTAACATGATGACGTTGCCAGTTCCTACATTAATCGCCTTACTATATATTTATGGGGGAAGGCGGGATTACAAAATGTAAACAAGGTCAGCTATTTTCTGCAGGTTTCCCCCCCCCCCCCCCCCCGGTCTATCCACCACACCCCTTCTCCCTACCCTGACAGTCGAGTATAGCTGATTGCGTTGTGCTGGCACAATCTGGAAAGTCCAGACAAGAAAATCAATGCCATAATAATTTCTATGCACTTTTACCAACAAAGAGACGAACAGAAGGGAATCTGAATGGGATGGGATGGGGAGAGGGCGGATTAGAAGAACAAACGCGCTGAGAATGAAAGGCATTAGCTTCTCAAGACAAAGGAACTATCTGAAGACTTCTCTTTTGGCCAGGACGATACAAATGTATTCGATTTATTTTAAAAAAGAATGACTAACTAGGTATACTGTAATTTAATAATAATGTCTAAACTGACAGAGGACAAGAACATAAGTGGTTCGGCCATCTCTGGAGAATGGAACCCGATGAGTTAACACTTGGTTTGGTTTGGTTTTAAGGATTATCTTCATTGAACACGGACAACTCCATCAGTGCTCCGATCTCCTGCCTTAGATCACACAAGGAAGATCTCAGCACAGTGCACGATCTCTGTAGCACCGCGAGAATGTGTTTATATAGGAATCACATAGTCTATAACTATTTTTGTGGAGGGCAGGTTTCTGATTTTTACATTTTGCCTGGGCAGCGGCCTTATGGCCTACTCTTTATGATTTCCAACTGCTGTGGGATTTTTAACGTGCGCAACTTGCACACGGGACCTCCTATTTTTGCGCTCTTACCCGAGAAGGCTAAGCATCCGATCTCAGGGGGGGTGGGGGGGGGGGGGGGGGGGGGGGAGTATGACATCATTAGGACCACTGGTTCTGAAAAACAAATTTCCATAAATTATATTCCCTCTAATGAGAATCGAACCCGGTACCTCTAGAATTCGAGGCGGACGCCATACCTCTTAGCCACTCCAACCCCCTGGAGAGAGCTAACACTACGCGCATACAATACTAGATGGTCTGGTTGTTTCCCCCTTGACTGTTTTGCCTTCCAGTGGCGAGGCACGTTCCTTTCAACCTAGACTTAAGTCCGTTGGTTATATCAGAGTTGCAATTTGCCATTCAAAAACAAAGAGGACTTGGCATACGATTGTTGAAGGCCTATGCTCCTTTGTGAGTTAAAGAGTGAAAGAAGGAAAAGAACGTAGCATCTGATTAAATATAAGCGTTTCCCCCTCTCTCTGGCACGGCGCGTACGTCCAAACTATACAGAAGGCCCGTTGGTTATATCAGGGAGCAAGAGCAAGCACAAGACAACTTGGGGTACGGCACAATAATTCTTATCGCTGCAACTGACAAAAAAACAAAAAGAACACACTAAAATACAGAAATTGTAAACATAGGTGGCCTCTTAGGAGGAACTCATTCAAATATGTCCGGGATGCTAGAGTCTAGAGGGGGCCAGAGATTGGAAGTGATCACTACCTGCTTACAATCAAAAGAACAACTGAGAGAGTTGCTCAGCCTAGGAACTGCCCAGCATCACGCAAGAAACTAAGTAAACGAACGGTAGAAATGAGCATTAAGACCTACAAGCTGAGAGAGAGCCAGAAATTAAGACCAGATATCAGGGGCTTATTGCTGCAGCGGTGAGCAACACAGAAGAACAACCTGATGACTTGGAAACCCTCTGGCTTAAATTCAAGGACATCATAAAGACAGCTGCTGCATGTCACAGAGAGTTTTATGATCTATAAATTTTCTATATTCTCTTCTTTTTTTCTACCCGTGTCCTCTATTTTATTATCACTCTTTATCCTTTTTCCTGTGTTTTTCGCATTCGTACGTTTGCGACTATAAACATTACTATTTTCCCATTAAACTTTCGCCTGGTTTCGTTTTCTCATTTAGAAACGCAGTAGATTACCTAACGTGTCAGTCCCTTGCACGAGATAATTTTAGGTGGGATTTCAGTCTATCAGACATGAGAGCAGACAAATAGTCTACATTTGCACCTGTCACACGAGTTTCCTTGGCTGAGTTGCTCGGTGAGGTGTGAATTGCGCCAGACATGCTCGCTCAGAGCAGACAGAGTGTCTAGCATTTCTCAGCTGACACGCGCGATCTCGGTCAGTTTGATAACGTAGGTGTGAAGACGCACTGGTGACAGTTACGGCATGCGTCTAAGTTAACGTAGGTGTTAGGAGAGGGGAGAGATCGGGTTTTTGGAAATAGTGGGAGCCTTTGTTTGTTTCATAGATATTAACCGGAGTTTGAAATTAGATTTTCATTCATTCTCCTAAATTTGAAGTAGACAGGTTGTTCGTGAATAGAAGAGCTGTATAGCGAAGCTCTTAGTTCGCTCGGAAATTTGCCGAGTTTCTAGACTTCATATATATATATATATATATATATATATATATATATATATATATATATACATATATATATATATATATATATATATATATATATTCTCTTCTTCTTCTTCCATCCTTAGCCAACGACCGACCAAGCAGTCTGTGGCCATTACGCCTAGCTGGCATCTTAGGGCAACAAGAAATTATCCGTTGTTCCGTTACGCCTAAAGTCGTTTATTGGTACAACAGAATATTAATTGTTGTTTCCGTAATCAATGTGACTTGCAAGCGGGTGATCAGCCCACTGCCATATATATATATATATATATCAGCGTATAATTCTAGTTTGTGCGATCGCCTGTAGTTCTGTGTTGAGGTAATATATCATATATCTAGATTTTGTGAGTGATGAAGTTGTGACAGCCTGTGGTCGCTGTATCATGAATCATCTATGGCAATGTCTGTCCAGGTTCGCTTACCTCTGTGGTTAGCTATGATATGCTGTATACCACACAGTCACACACACACAGCACGTGATGCGATAACGCCATAGTAATTTGAATAGTGTTTATTTACATATGACAGGATCATTGCTGTCTGCTCTGACCTCCACATTTGGTCCATCATAGAATATATAATGTAAGTTCTTTCTTTCCTCACTCTCTCTCGCTCAGTATCGAATCTACACCTTCTGACCTTTTAACCATCAGTGATCATGCAGGTACTATAGTCTCTAGTTCTGTTCTTTCTTCCTTATAATTTCTTATGTCTACTGTTATCTATCATCTCAGTGTTCAGGTTATCTATTGGTAGACCGGGCCTCTCCGGGGATGTTGTTTTCCCTTTTATCACTGAGGAACATGACTACTGTCTATATGTATCATGAATCACTCTACGTACCTTTTCCCTTTCCGAATAAAACTAACTCACACGGTTTTCTCCTTCTGAACAAGAATTCTCACTGTTCAATAATTCGGGTTAATCATTACCCAACTACTTCTTGTCCATGAAATATTCATCCCTTAAACTATCTGAATACTGCCTTCAACATGGCTCCTAGCGTACGTGCCATCTGCACACTAACTCACGCCTTCTGGACTGCCTGCTGAGAAAAGCGTGATTCCCCAGATTTATCGTTCACCTCTGTCATGCGCAACATTGTTCGTGCATCTCCTTTTTATACTCTATCTGAACCTTCACATTCCTAGTTCTCTTTATTCCTTCCCTTTGACTGTACATCGTTCCCTAACTGCCACAACGTGTTAAACCGCTTATTTTATCCCACTAGTTTCTTTTGTGCAGAGTGATTAATTTATAAGTCTGTTATATTCTCTAGTCGACGAGTTACAGTGGAAAAACAGAATAAATTATAATTTCTAGCTTAAAATCATGTACCTATAATGAATTTAATTTAACTGCTAAATAATCAGACGAGAATATTTTTCTAAACTAACTTATAAATGCTAGATGCCTCATAAGTGTTGACGGAATACGTAGGTATTCCTAATTCATGATGATTAATTTTTATATATAACTTATTTCACGGGAAAGTTTAAACGTCAAGTCAAGCTCTACGCTTGCAGTTCAAAATGTAAGTTATATTGAGTACATAATATGTAAAATATTTCATATGTGTTTTTTCTTTATTCAGTGAATACTGGGGTAACCCAACTTTGCCGGCGTTTAGTACAGAGACAAATCTGTGAGAAACATAAACATTTTATATCTTTAACCACGTGGGTTTTTCAAGTAACACCTGTCTGACAGGGCATGTGCCTTCAGAGATAGACAGAATGCCAATCCCACTAACGGTTTTTTTTTAAAGAATAAATGCTTATACTGGGCCTTTGAGCCAGATAATATTTCTTCACAAACTCTAATGTACATGCTGCCTTGTGGCGAGAATAATTACAGAAAAAACATTAACTTTTACGACATTATTTGACCAAGTGTGTGGCGAACCAAGATTAGCTGTTGAGAGAAGTTGTCCACCGGTCATCTTCCTAATTAAGGGAAACCTCGTGTTCTGACACTGTGTGCCCGCTGAAACCCTAACTCTTACCTCGTGCATAAGTGACATTAACTTAAAATCTGTAAAGAAAGAACGATCGCCTGAAGAGGACGCTCCCCGGACACGGTGAATGAAACCAATATCTGCAGAGCTGGGTATCCACTTCATCCACAGATAGACAGATTAAACGAAGTGTACACTAAGGCTTGCGCCAGACGGCGAACAACAGCACGATTGTAGGTAAGGTTGTGTGAGTCAGGGCCCTGATGAAAGAACCGAGTAAAAGTAGACTGAAGGATGTTCTTCGTTTGATTCACTCACTTTGTAACTTTCCTTATGCAAGATTTTGTTTCTAAACTATATTTTTCCTTAGAATAGATACTGCTATCAAAGTCAGTTCATACCTTCAAAAGGGGAAAATATTAGACCCAAATCATATGTATCTGTGACTCTTTGGGCTATCATCGTTCTCCTAACGGGACTGTGGGCTAAACATCGAGGGAAGATCATAACTGTGGGTCTATCTTTTCTTGTAGAAATTCCTTGATTTTTTATGACTATTTGTATATGCTTTGATGTGATCTTATGTGTTGTGATGGGATTTTAGATGATAATTAAAACTGCCCTTAAACTTAATCAGCGTGTTGGTCAGCTCGTTCTAGAATATCTATATAATCATCTGTTATAGGCTTCCCACGTCTGTACGTCTAACTGTCGTCTTGTATGAGCGTGCACGTCAGTGGATAGAATATCAGGGTTCATAGCAAATTTCTTCAAGCATTTTCCAGGCTTTTTCCAGGTTTTTCCAGGTCCAGCACGTAATTTTCAAGGATGGGAAACTCTAATATTTTCCTCATCTAATTTTCTCAGATATAATTATCACTTTGCTGACCAGCAATCCGGAGCATTACCGTCTCCCATTACCAATGGTGTTTGCAGATTTTTTTAAAAAGAACTGTTTTTTTTAAAAATAAAATTCATAAAAGATTGAAAAACAGACATCTTTTCCAAGTTTTTAGTGAATTTGTTCAACGTCGGCGCAATAAAGTGTTAGTGACATGGATGGTAATGAATAAAATAAGCATGATTGACATATTGATTAAACGATTAACCACGTATATCAGCATAAAAGGCTAATAAAATTGTGAATAAAATGCAAAAAAAAAATATGTATTTTTCGTGTTCGTCTTTTTTGAATGTATTCTGCGTCTGTGGCATCTGACAATGAGCGTTTGTAAATGTTTGAGTAGTTAAGTACCTATAGTTGGAGTCTGAGCTGCTTTTTTCATTAACTGGGGTTGAAGTTGTAGCTGTAGGTCTCTGCAAGAGTCTATGTCTGGATCGTTGATAATCCTTGACTGTGTGGTATAACTTGAAGCGGGGTATCAGGCATAGAGGTACATTGCAATCTGGGCAGTACATGCAAGTCTGGCTTCTGTTCCCTGCAGCCTTACACACTTTACAGTCTGGTTTGTACCTTGCCCTTTCATATTTATCAATGAAGTGGTGCTCAGTAAGTCGTGTTGTTGTGACCTGTGGTTTTGATAGTGTCACATTGCGTAGAAGAATAGCAGGTTCAATAAGAGTTATACTGACATCCTGATCTTTGCTTTGATCTTTTTTTGTAGAGTTGGCAGTGTTGTAGTTATGTGCTCATTGACCAGGACAGTTTCTTGTTTATATTATCATTGGAGTGAACAGTAGATATAAGATTAAATCTGTTTGTATCATGCCAGGTGACTGTCGGCATGCCTTATCTTCTGTCGCACAAAACACAGGATGATTTGTCTTTTTTCAATTTGAGTTGTTTTTTCTTCAGTGCTACAGGAAAAATGCTACCTATTTTCAGCTACTGTTCCAAATGCACCAATCTGAATTTCAGGTCTTGAAATAAAGGTGAAGGCTGAGTAAAGACTACCACAGAAGAAAATATGTCCCATGTTGCCTATCCATCAAGAAGATCTTTGACCACCCTAAAAGTTGCCCCAACACAACCTTCAAATCAATGGACATATATTCAGTTGTGGCACCATGAACTTTGTGCAGCCCACAGCTTCCAACATTCAGTAGTTCTATGCCATAGTTCTGGTTCAGTAGCACATTAATTTTGTCATGAAAAGACCAATTTACATTAGGCCCATCCATGGACAGTTGGAGCAAATGTCCTAAATTTAATGATGAGCATGCATCATCAAATGCAGTCTGCATATCAAGAGCTCTAGCAAGTCCAAGAAACTTTGATGTTAGATAATGTGCTTTTATCACATTCACATCCCAGAAACGAACATGGAAATCCATTTGCTTTCGCTGCATTGATTTGTTCATGCTTTCATCAAACAGAACAATGTAACTGTTCTTGCTAAGCTGGCTCTCAAGAAGTGAGGTGAAATATGGAGCCAGTCCAAAAGAGGTCAGGTAGAAAGTTTTCCTTTCAGATAGACCACACTGTCTGGCAATAGAACTATCAGGACACATTTTCTGAAAAATTTTATTAATTCCTGTATTTGAATTAAAACTATGGTGACTTTTCACTGAAAAAAGAGTCCAAATAATCTCAGCTCTGAGAGTTTCTTCCTTGGTCACAAATGATGTCACTCTGTAGGTCTCCTAGTAGTGTTAGACGTTTTTGACGTGTCTGAGGAAGTAGTGTCCGAGGGAGTAGTGTTAGATGGTTTTGATATTTCTGAGGGAAAAAGGTGTTCGTTTCTGTTTAAAAAAAAAAAAAAGGAACACAAATAACTTATGAGTAGGCCTAAGCTATGTATATTTACCAAGTCAAAGTTCTAAACGCATGAATAATAAAGTCAAACAATATTTAACCAGAACAAGAAAAGTTAATATATAGTAATTGGGAGGGTGAAGGTATGATGATATTCTTATAGGATATGTGAAAATCAATTAAATATCTAACTGGAAACAGCAGGCCTTTACACCCCAACCCATCTTTACTATCTTTGTTTGGTGTTTTTGTTGGGTTTTGTTTTGTTTTATCTCGTTTGTTTGTTTCATCATCATCTCAGCCCGTAACCCGTCATGGGTCGTAGGGGTGCCATGGTGGAAGCATCAGCAGACAGGGTCCTCCACTGCTCTCTATCCTCAGCAATGCGTACAAGTGTGGAAAAACCGTGTCCTTCCCATTCTTTGATGTTATCAGCCCAGGATTTTCTCTGCCTCCCTCTTCTCCGTTTACCTTCGACTGTTCCCTGAAGGATCGTTTTCGAAAGGGAGTCATGACGAGTTACATGCCCAAACCAGGCAAGCTTTCGACGTTTCACTATTGACAAAAGTGGTTCTTGGTGGCCTGCATAGGTGGTGGCCTGCATAGGTGTTTATCTTCTCTCTAACATAGACATTTGTTTTGTGCTCTTTATAGAAATGCGCAGAATTCTTCTATAACATTTATGCTCAAAAGCCTGAATCCTTCGCTCCGTATCTGCAGTGAGTGTCCAGCCCTCACACCCATACAAGAGAATAGATAATACAAGTGATTTGTATAATTTGATCTTCACAGGAAAACTGATGTTACTTTTCCAGATCACATTCAACCTTGTCATGGCAGCTGAGGCCATCTCAAGTCTTGTCTTGATTTCTTTACTTGATCTTCCATCACTACATATAGTGGACCCGAGATATTTAAAGGTGTTAACTTCTTATAACGTTTGCCCATTTAACGTAATGTTGGTCGGAACATGTTTCTTATGGCTATTCACCAATATCTTGCTTTTTTCTATATTAATTTCCATCCCTTACGTTCTTGTTACTTTCTCCAGTCTAGAGGTAAGGTCTTGAAGTTCTGATTCTGATCCAGCTATCAGATCAATATCATCAGCAAAACGTAGGTTGCACAGAGGTCGGCCTCCAATCGATATGGTTGATTTATAATCGTAGAGAGCCTCCTGCATAATATGTTCTAGATATATATTAAAGAGCACTGGTGACAGGATACATCCTTGGCGAACTCCTACAGTTGTTTTGAAAAATTCTCCAATGTCGTTGCTTGCAAAAACAGCACCGCTTGCGTCCTTGTATAGTGCTTCAATGATATCTATGATGTTAGTATCAAAATTGAATTTTCTCATTACTTGCCATAAGCCTTCATGCCAGACTCGATCGAAGGCTTTTGTGAAATCGATGAAGTTATGGTATAAATCGTGTTGATGTTAGAGATGTTTTTCGATAAGTAATCTAATATTGAAGATTTGTTCTGAGGTACTTCTTTTTGGCCTAAAGCCAGCCTGTTCCTCTGACAAGATTTCTTCTGATTTCTGTTTTATTCTGTTCAAAAGTATCCTTAACATCACCTTACTTGGATGACTAATAAGGCTAATGGTTCTGTAGTTCTTGCACATTTTTAGATTTCCTTTCTTTGGAAGCGGTATTACTAATGACTGCGTCCATTCTTTTGGCCATTTTTTTGTACTCCATATCTTCTGGCAAATTGTTGTCATGATTTTTACTATATCTGGTCCTCCATATTTCAAGAGCTCTGCTGGGATATTATCCACTCCCGGTGACTTCCCTCCTTTCATCGAACATATAGCCTCTTCCACTTCTTCCCGTAATATTGCTGCATTTCCGAGTTCCCTGTTTTCGCACTTAATGTTGTTTAATATGCCTAAGTCAGTGTCAAGTTTACAGTTATATAATTCTTTACAATATTCTGTCCACCTTCTCATTACAGCTGTTTTTTCATTGAGCAGAGCCCCATTGCTATCTTCTATGACAGTTACCCTGGGCTGTTGGGGTTTTGATAGTTTTCTTAATGTGTCAAAAGCTGCCTTGCTGTTACCTTTTATTAGCCCCGTATTAATGGACTCACATTGATCAGCTACCCATTTTTCTTTGGCCTGTTTCATTTTCTTCCTAATATTTTTATTCACCATACTGTATTGCCATGCTGCTTCAGGAACCTCTTTCTTAACCTTTTTCATTTCCCGCCGTGTATCACATAACTTCAGAATGTCATCTGTAACCCATGGTTTGTTTATTTTCTTTCTTTTACCAAGTATTTCTGTTGCTGATTCAATGAGCACGTCTTTCATGTTCTCTGTGATTGAGTTGATATCATCTTCCAAAAAGTTGAGAGCTGCGAATTTTCCTCCAACAGTTGCCTCAAAGATTCCCGCGATTTCTGGATCTTTCAGTTTGTCTAAATTGAATCTTAACTGAGAACATCTGTTTTGATTATAGTTCTTTTTAAGTTTAAGCTTGAGCGTCATCAATACCATGTCGTGATCACTACCAATGTCGGCGCCAGGAAAAGTCCTAGTCTTGGCTTTATTAATACTGGACTTGAATCTTTTGGATACAAGAATAAAATCAATTTGGCCATGTATCTCAGTTTTTGGGGCATGCCACGTTGTTCTTCTTGATAACTTATGAGGAAATAGTGTATTTGCAATGGTTAGTTTATAGTTGCTGGCAAATTCTAGTAGCCTTAGTCCTCAATCGTTGGTTTCACCTGTCCCAAATCTCCCCACTGTACCAGCCCAGTGACCGTATGCATCTGGCCCTATTTTAGCATTCCAATCACCTAACACGATGAGAAGATCTTTCTTTGGAATTTTCTTAATTGCTTCATCCAGATTGTCATAAAATGTATCAATTGCCTCATCCTCATAGTCAGTAGTGGGGGCATATACCTGTATGATGGAGATGTTCTTTGGATGTGCTGCAATACGAATGGTGATAAGCCTGCTATTTATTGGGGTGCAGCTGATGACAGAGTTCAATCTATCTTTATGTACGATAAAACCTACTCCATGCTGATGTTTAGACTCATCTCCACTAAACCAAATTTTGTGACCATCATCCGTTATTGATTCACCTAATCCTGTCCATCTGACTTCTGCCAGGCCCAGGATGTCCCACGAGTATCTAACAAGTTCATGTGTTAGTTCTTTGACTTTTCCACACGCATATAGCGTGTTTGTTTGTTTGTTTAGATATTTTTAAAATTTTTATTTAATTTTACTTATTTACCTATTTATTTTTAAAATAACATAGGCCTATACTATGCACAAATTTGGTAGTCTAATTTTCATGGATCCTAATTAGGCCGTACGGTGATTTAACATAAGTTATGGCACTTTCATGAATCAGCGGTTATTCATGTTATCTGGAATTGAAAACATGTAGGCCTATCCTAATTATAGGCCCCTAACCCTTCAGAAGTTGAACGAGATATGCCCCTTTAGGCTGTCATTAAGAAAAAAAAAATCATTCAAAATATATTTATTTCCAAAGAATGAACAGTGGGACATGGGTCTGATAACAGGGTATATGATATGGAATCGCCATCAATTTATATTCCTGACAATCTTAAACTGTGTCAAAGATGTTCCCGTAAACAGTTGTAAACTAAGAAATTTCATTCAAACACCAGGCCTATAAATTTTGGCCATGGTTAAAAGTAAAACTGTAGCCTAAATATATTGTAAATTAAAGACGCAAATACAGTAGGCCTATCTATAAATTGGACTTATTTAAATATGTTTTATAAATGAGATAAATAAATTTATTACTTACCTCAGTTGAAATGAACGATTTATACAACTTGAATGTGCAGAGACAAGATGTTGGTGTTTTTTTCCCATTAACATGCGACTTTACTGCACTTTCTCAAATGCTGGTCAAACATATTTCTTTTTTACACATGGTGCAACTTGCGTAATTTGCAGTTTTTCCAGGCGCTATCCATGTTTTATAACTTGGCATTTCTAGCCATGAATGCTGAAAGTTACAACCGGGCATGTTTCTAAAAAATAAATTGAAGAGTGAAGGATGCTGTCAAAATGTCAAAGTCTCGACTTTAAAAGGTGGCGATGTTTCATTCGAATGAACAGACTACAGACGCTAGGCCTATAGTAGAATGACAACTAAGGTTCGACCGAAAATGGCAACCAAACCCGTATCGCTGGAAAAAGGACGCAATCGCGTCTTTCAAAATTAGCTACAAATACAGTAGCACAAATTTGTATCTAAGGTCCTTTTTCCAGCGATACGGGTGCTGAACCCGTATCGCTGGAAAAAGGACCTTACATACAAATATGTGCTACTGTATTTGTAGCTAATTTTGAAAGTCGCGATTGCGTCCTTTTTCCAGCGATACGGGTTTGGCCGCCATTTTCGGTCGAACACGTCATAAACGCAAACCTCCGAAAACGCAAACTCCCGAAAACGTCTGGAAATGGATTTAGTGCGCAAAGGGAAGTAAAAATTCTACGGTAACTGAAGTTTAACGAAAAATACCATCAATAACAGATAAATGGACGAAAAGCGTAAGACTTCCGATTTGTATTTTTTTTCCAGGTCCGACGCGGAAAATTCAAGGCTTTTAGCCATTTTTCCAGGCTTTTCAAGGCCTGGAATTTTTTTTTCGTTTTCCAGGTTTTTCAAGGTTTTTCAGGGTCGCTACGAACCCTGGAATATGTATATGTAATATATATATATATATGTGTTTAGACTGTCTGACTCCTCTAAATCTGTCGTAGAAGATAGGTGAAAGAGAGAAGATTTCTCGATTTCAGAGACAGCCTCTATCACAGTCTACCACCTCACTCGTGGACATCTATTTCTATTACTACCTCTCACTGTGACGATCACTTATTCTAATCTATTTTTTTTCTTTAACCAGCGGCACTTGGGCTTTCAGCCCTTCGGCCCAATGACATGTCATTGCGAGGCTGGGGAACCTGAGGACACCTTCAAACCCGGTTAGGAGCTTCGCTCCTTCCCATCCACAGAGGGTTTATCACAGGAGCCGTTCAGGCTATTCAGTCAAATTTTATGCCGTAAACATTTCTTCAAACGCTGACGCCCGGGTTTGAACCATGAACACCTGGTCGCCAGTACAACGCCGAAGCCATTACACCAGCGCGGCTCCCATTCTAATCTATTCAGAAGGGACCAACCCAAGTCTTAATTCTCCTATCAAAAATCTACGACACTGCAGAAGCATGAGGTGAAGTCCGACTTGGGAACAAGAGAAAGAGGACACCTTGATGGACAGAGGAAGTCAAAGAGAAAATAAGAGAGAAGAAAATGGCATGGAACCAATACTTAGGAGCTAAAAACACAGCAGGACAAATAGAGAAATATAGAAAATATATGACACTCAGAACAGAAGCAAAGAACAAGGTGCTAGCAGCAAAACAGAAGTCGTGGGAAGAATTTGGAGAAAAGCTAGAAAAAGATGCGCAAGAAAACCAGAAATTGTTCTATAAGACCCTAAAGAACATGAGGAAGGAAAAACAATGCACTCTCAAATTTATAAAAGACAAGCAAAGCAAATTGCTTACTGCCCCGAAGGAAGTAATGGAAAGATGGAAAGAATATTTCTCAGAACTCCTGGATGGTGAGCAAGGTCAAGCATCAGAAATGATAACCACTAGCACAGAAGAGAAAACCAATGATGGTGAAGATGACATAAAGATGGAAGAACTGAAGGCAGCACTGGAGAAAATCAAGATGGGCAAAGCAGCAGGGCATGATGGTATAACACCAGAAATGGTTAAGTACATGGGAGCATCAGGCGACCTATTACTCTTAAGGGTCCTACAGGCAGCGTGGTGTAACAAGACCATACCAAAGGATTGGGAGATTACCATCATAACACCAATTTTCAAAAAGGGTGACAATCGACAATGTGGAAACCATAGAGGCATATCCCTTCTCAGTGTCCCTGGTAAAATCTACCCAGGCCGAGCACCGCAAATACATACTTTCTGAGGGCAGGAAAGTCAGCACACCCCAAACCGAGTAAACCTGGTAGCAGTTTACCATCTCTTCTTGACTGTGCAAACGACTGGGAGATGGCGGTAGACCTACCTGGGCGAGGGGCATATCCAGAGAGTATCAGAAAATCGCGGAGACGGCCGGATATAGTGCTTCATTCTTCAGCAACGCTTCAGGTCATACTAATTGAACTGATCGTGCCATTTGAATCCAGATTAGACGAGCAACATTCGTTCAAAGCGGCCAAGTATAGTGATCTGGCCGCGGATCTGAGACACGATGGGTTCACTGCAAGGGTCATGGGTGTTGAAGTGGGCGCAAGAGGGCTTGTGGCTGCATCAGTGTATGATTTATTGAAACTGTTGGGGCTGAGGGGACAGTCGAGAACAAGGGCACTGAAGAGGCTTAGTGAAACTGCCGAAAAGGCATCAGGCTGGCTGTGGAACAACCGCAATGGGCAATGGAAATCGTGACAATAAACGCTGCGGTACAGAAAACACCAAAAGTCCACGCTACGCTGAGTTTTTTGGTGTACTAGTGAAAGGGCTGTGACTGAGGGGCAACAGGCGGCGTATATTATAAGGGGTGTCAGGCACATAATTTCAGTGGCTATCGCGCAGTGGCTAGACTCGTCGGCTTCGCGCAGGTGTTTGTCCTTAGTTGTGATGTGCGACGGAACGAACGGAAAAATTTGTCTTCTCTTTGATACTCTCACAATTGCCTCCACGGCTGGCGGAGTTGTGGATTTTAAAGTTGCTACCATAAGTGAAATGGGTTCATTTTCGATACAAGACAACAGGAGGCTGAGACGCTTGGGAGTCATGACCCAAGTGGGCCCGCCCCCCTTAGAGTGTAAAGGAGTATCTCGGGCCGAAACACTTGTCGGACGGGGGGACTACTTCTGATGATCAGATTGCTTCCTGTTGTATCGCTCTGTAAAGAGTTTCCTATCATACTCTAGAATCCTAGAGCAGAGACTCCGACGCCTAGCTGAGCCACAATTGGATGAGGTCCAATGCGTATTCCGAGCAAACCGAAGTACTCAAGACCTAATCTTCACACTCAGGCAGCTGAGTGAAAAGGCCCTTGTGAATAAGAGTGAGATCCATCTTTGTTTCATAGATCTGGAAAAGGCGTTTGACAGGGTCCCCTGGAGCAAACTTTGGGACTGTTTGGCAAGGAAGAACATTCCAGCACCTCTGATTCATGCTATCCTGAGCTTCTACAAGTCTTGCAGAAATTATGTGAGGACAGCAAACCATAAGTCAGAAGAGTTCAGGACCACCACTGGTGTAAGACAAGGTGATATACTGTCACCTTATCATTTCATACTCCTCATGGACGATGTCATCAAGGCATGTAAGGAGAGAACAAGAAAGTATTCAGTGGGGTACTGGAAGATGAGACAGGTCTGTATTTCAGAGCTGGCATTTGCTAATGATGTTGCCCTGAGGGATGGTCATAAGCAGCTCTAAAACAAAATCCATGGTGGTATCACGAGAAGAAAGAAGACATCAGATTAAGCTGGGAGAACAGGTCCTGGAGCAGGTCGACCACTTTAAATACCTCGGAGCTATTATAGACCGAAAGGGAGGCATCAAAGAAGTTGGCCACTCGAAAAGCAGCAGCTGGGAGACTTTTTCAGGCCATAAATCGAGGATTCCTCAGCAAGAGAGAGGTTGGTAAGAAAACGAAGATGGCTGTATACCGCTCCACCTATGTCCCTGTCTCGACATATGGATGCGAGTCATTGGCAATGACTACAACCCACAAAAGCCAGATCCAAACCTCAGAAATGAGGTATCTGAGGAAGATGGTTGAAGTAACAAGAAGAGACATGGTCCGCAACCAGACGATACGTCAAGGCCTAAAATCCCATCCCCTGCAGACCTAAGTAGAACAGTCCCAACTAAGATGGTTTGGCCATGTCTGCAGAATGGGAGAAGATCGGCTACCACCACAAGCATGGAAAATAAAGAGCCAGGGATCCAGACCCCCAGAGTCCGCTGGGAGGACAACATTAGACAATCTTTGAAGGACCGAGGACTAGAATGGAACCAGGTCAGGAGGAAGACAACCGATAGGATAGTCTGGCGCTCTCTCTCTTCCAAACCTCTACACCTCACGGTAGAAGGGGAACGACTAAGTAAGTAGGTGGCCTCTTAACAAACTTAACGCTATCTTGACGTAAAACCGTACAGACCAGCGTTTCTCAGCCGGAGTTCCGCGAAATGTCGTTATGGGTTCCGCGAGAAATCGTGACTGACGTAAAATATATAAAAGGGGTTTTGTCAAAGTCTTGTATAAAGCTGTGTCTTAGGCTATATTTTTATTCATATTGTTTGGGCCTATGGTTTTTAGTAGCTTTACTATACAACACGGTCAATAAATTGTCATGTTGTAAAGAAAATTAATTTAAATTAACGTGAGCTAAAGATATAATAACTTTTATGCAGGGGTTCCGTGAAACCTGAAAAATTATTTCAAGGGTTGCGCCAGGGTAGAAAGGTTGAGAAACGCTGGCACATACACTATTCTAAAATCTAAACCATAGCCACTGACAAGACATCACAGCTGCTACTACTACTAGAGTCCCAGGTGCTTTATAGCAGGACTCCCCAACCTTTTTCTATGCCTGTACCCCCTTGGGTTTTGTTTTAATAAACCATCTTGCACCCTTTATTTAACATGATTGGAAATAAATTTTAGCGTTTACAATGCATATATACAAAAGAAAAAAAACAAACATATAAACTTAATTTTTCATAAAGAAAGCTATATTCGGTACATAGCATTTTTTTACTACCGTAAAGTTGTTAAGTTTTTATCAGAACAGTCAAATGACACATAAGTCATAGAAGAATGAAATCAGAACAGTCAAATGACACATAAGTCATAGAAGAATGAAATCAGAACAAGGGGTGCCCCAAGGCAGTGTGATATCTCCTACGATGTTCCTGATCTATCTCAATGAAATAACAGATGAATTTCCAAAGAGGGTTAACAGATCGCTGTAAGCTGATGACCAAGTATTATGAGGTAGCTAACGAAAATAAATTAGTGAGGCTCTTGATTCTGTTCGTTATCAGCCAACAGTTTTATACACTTTTTGAAAGAGATAGCCCCCTTATCATAATACGTCTCTTTTATTCTTTCTTTTGATTTGACTTGAGAGCAGGACTCGCCGTTCTCTGACCAACTGACAACTATGTCCCTCACTAAAGCTACTTTTAAACAAACATATTTCAGTAAGATAATACAAATACAGTATGTACCAAATATTTCCCCGTACTCCCTTGACAGCGCCGGAATGGCTAAGCAGTTAGAGTGCTTTCCTCTAGCGGCAGTGTCACCTGGTTCTGGGGTAGAAACCAGGTATCGTCACATTTCAGTCTACCCAGCTGTAACTTGGTGTCACGGATTGCCTAATCTTAGCTCTGCAGTAGTGGTCCACCAGTGGCTAAAACACAAGAGCATCTAAAATGGGTCGTCAAAGGTGTCTACCTTCGCATAAGATTACTCTTGGCAGAGTTGTAAATAGAAGGGTAATGACGCTTCTATTCCAAGGTAGTATTCATAAGATATTTCCGAAGTCAAGAACAATGCTGCATTGGCAGGGCAATTGTTAACTTATATCGGATCCGCCGCCTTTTATGAAAAATTAAGCAATGGTTTTAGTCCGTTCAAGCCCCCAGCTGGTGTAAATCCAGCGAAATTCCTTTCTAAGCTCTATATATGTAAATATATGTCTAGATAGTATATATATATATATATATATATATATATATATATATATATATATATATATATATATATATATATATATATATATATATATAAAGGGGTCTTGCTCATACGTTTGCTTGCATACGTATAATAACTGAATCAACAATGATTGTTTTGTTTTAAAATAACATGTAACCAATTTAATAAGCAATTAGTTCTAACAGGTTAAATTAGAGATGAAATGATGGTGATTTAGATGACAGTTTCGTCTTCATAGAGACTTGGTTTGAGGATTTATATTTAAAAAAAGTTTCTGTCCTTTTGCTGCTTCCTAGAACTTAACTGATCTAGGTGAGTCCTTCAGCCGTGGTTTTGTCAATTCTTCTGTGATGAGGGCCCTCGCCACACAATGTAAGCGGTCAGTGTGAATTCCCTGCTTCTAACTCACAACTAGTGACGTAGAACTTTCGTCTTGACGCTTCGCACCACGAACTTTAGACAAAAATAAAAAGAACAAATGCCTCTGCTAAGTACATTTGTGGGCTGCAAATTAACAGGCGCATTGTCTCGCTGTCCACCCACCAATGTTAGCCTCTCTGAATAATTACATTCTTGAGTATGCACAGCGTAACTCGGAGAAGATGATTAGAAATCACCAATATTCTTCTGGGTATTAAACTGGGAAAATATGTGCTTGGACAGCGCGGGACAATGTCGTGCCTGAATTACAATTAACAAGGTACATATATTTCACAGAAATGATACTATACACTTGAGGCACGTGATACAATCATCACTCATCACTGCTCCATTCGGAGTCTGGGGTTGCTGCTGTTTTCGCTTGTCTGAGCGAATTAGCATAAAACAAACACCAGCACTTGCTGTAGTGGTTTATCAATATACTATTTTCATATGTTGAGGTTGCCAGCCTCATATATAGCCACTTAGCAAGGAAAACATGTCAAATTCACATTTGTAAAATAAAAGTTTACACTTACCCCAAAGTAACTTTTGGAAACACAATCTCCAGGTACAGTTTAGAATGGACACTAGCAACTTAGGTTAGATGCTTTCGAATCACTTGGTCTGGACATTTTGTATTCCTCTTATGACGGGTGATCTGATTCCTTAGGTTTCCAGTCTTTGTGTTTAAAATGCGGGTTTACTTTTTTAAGTTTTAAAGTTGCCCAAATACTTCGATCTTGGCCCTTTAAGTTTCCAGTCTTTGTAATTAAATATGCGGATTTACTTTTAAGTTTTAAAGTTGCCCAAATACTTCGATCTGTCACTTATAATTTTGGAATCCTTTGTCCGATTCTTCTCTTTCTGGTTCTGGTGAATTGCTAGCTTGACGCAGAGATGCAGTCTGATTTGTGACTCCGATTTCGCTAGATTATATTTCCAATTCTCAGTTCAAAATCCCAGATTGTACTTCCGACGAATTTTCCAATGAGAACCATTGTGTATTCCGGCTCTCACTTTACACCAATCCAATCTCCTTTGCACTATATGGGTAGGGGTGTTTAAATCATAATATCCCCCGCGTGTTTTAAAATATTAGATTTAAAAATTCCATCGCGTGACCTCTTTCTAATAATGCTGTAATACTTCCACCCAGACTGTCTCCTCTGCCAGGTCATTCGTAATAATTACACAGGGATGTTCCCGCGGAAGCGACTATCTACTTATCACCTGTGTCTTCGCCCATCCCTCAGACGGCTTTCTTTTCATCGATCGTACGAGACCATATTGTACAAACACAGATCGCCTCTATCAAAGGTGGCTAGGCGACGTACGTGATAAAAGTATTATCCGCTGCCCGGTTTAATTAACCTAGTATTATTACGGTTCACCTGGGGAAACGTAAACAAGTCTGGGAGTGGTCACAGCAAATAAATGAATGAAGGTGCATAAAATATGCCAAATAAACAGCGGATGAAGGAGTGAGAGAGGGGCTCAAAAGTACATGTACAAACGTTTTGTCACACCTGACTCTGCTCTTGACTTAGGGAATGCAAAGGCAGCTAGGAGTAGGTACTCCAAAATGAATGTTTAAATGACATAATTCTGTTAATAACATAGTCTATATATAGACGGGTAGATCTTTTTATTCTAAGCATTTTGGTACCAAATTTAGTGGCCTAGGTGAATTTGTTCAAATGTTATTCAATTTTGAATATTTAAAAAATTGGGCATGTTGCGTAACTTGTCAAAATGCCAAGTTTGAGTGGTCATAAATTTAAAATTTACAAACACACACTGACAAAACTTTGTAAACACACTCTCATGTAAAAACTCAATATTTTTTCATGAATGTCAAAGAATTAGAAGTTCATATTTTATTAGCTTAAAAATGGCTCGAGGCCCAATTTAGCAAAAATGACCAAGGGAGTTAAAAACTAACAAAAATTGTCATTTAAAAAAAATCATAAAAAATTAACAATTGCATCATTACTGATAGAAATGACACCAAGTTATCAGGAAATTCAAGCTCTTTAAAACAAACATCAATATACTAATAACACAAGATACTACTAAACATAACGATTGCTAAACAGAGCGATCTGCAGCAAAAAAAAAAAGAAATTTCATTGAATTAAAAAAAAAAAATCATTAAAAATTTAACAAGTGTACAAAGATGAAAATTACATCAATTTATCATGATTTTTATGCTAGGAGGAGGGGAACAGGTCACTCCACCTCATACAAAAGGTGAACTTGGTATAGTGAAGTCTCTAACACTTCACTACCCTACAGAAGTTTCTGCTATGGGATTAACTTTACCTTCTACTCCCTTGGCAAGCTTCTCGTACCCCTTACAGGCTGGAAATCCCTGCGTTATGGCTAATAAAGACAAATAAAATAAGACTTACACACGGGGAAAATAAAAAATAGCCGAACTATTTCTGGCAGAACACCTCCAGACTTGATTAATCTGGATTGAAGAGGTCAAGGTCAGGTGACGAGTTCAGAGAAGTAGGACACGTAAAATGTCAGGGTTTGAAGATAAGAGGGAAGGGGGGTGTAAAAAATATGGGCCTCTCTCTCTCTCGTTTCAACTTTTTAAGATTGGTGAAATATGGGAAAATAAAATGAGCGGCGATGTGTGAGTGAATGTGATGGGTGATGTCGTGAATGTTTGGTGGTGCATGCTGGGTGTTTGTGATGAGCGGTAGTGTGGGAAAATGTTAAAGGTGACTGTGTATGTGGGTGTGTGGGTATACAGGGTGTTTGAAAAGTCACGTCTTATTTTTAAACTGTTATTTCTTCACTGCTCTCCTATCCAACTAATTGACACCAAACAAACGCCAGGATAAAGATAATTATCTGCCATTTACACAAAGACATGTCACAAATCTTACATTACAACTTAATTGTTCATTAAAGACGACGGATCAGATATAAGTTAACAATTGCCCTGCCCAACGCAGCATTGTTCTTGACTTCTGAAATATCTTATGAATACTTCCTAGAGGTAGAAGCATCATTATCCTTCTATCTACAACTCTGCCAAGAGTAATCTTGTGCGAAGGTAGACACCTTTGAAGACCCATTTTAGATACTCTTGAGTTTTGGCCACTGTTGGACCACTACTGCAAAGCAGGTGAGGCAATTCCGTGACAAATTGGGGGCTCGTCTGGGATTATAGAACCTGTCTAGTAATTCCCTAGACTTGACTGGCATAAAATTCAGATTTACTGAAAGAATATTGTCAAGAGTGTACTCATGCATTAAAAAAAACAGGAACCATGAAAACTACGCCAATATTGACTTATGGTTTGCAGTTCTCGCATAATTTCTGCAAGACTTGTAGAAGCTCTGTATAACACGAATCAGAGGTGCTGGAATGTTCTTCCTTGCCAAGCAGTCTCAAAGTTTTCTCCAGGGGACCTTGTCAAATGCCTTTTCCAGATCCAAGAAACAAAGATTCATCTCACCTTTATACTCAAGGGCCTTTTCACTCAGCTGTCTGTATGAAGATCAGGTCTTGAGTTTGCTCAGAGGCCACATTGAACCTCATCCTCAACCTCTGCACCGACATTAATTTCTCAGTTCTACTTGAGTTAGATCTCCGAATCCCCATGCTATTTTTAATTAAAAACAAGTGGAAAAAAATGTAATGATAATTTTAAAATATTATTTGTAATGGAAAGATCCTGTTCAGCAAAGACATATAATGTTTATAGTTTTACATAGGAATCATATATATAAAATGCCAGCTTTTTCTGTCAGAAGCCTTCGTAACGCTCCCGAAAATAGTAACACTCGCCAAAGAAAAGTGCGCAAAGGTTGGTGTGCATGCGCAATATGAACGGAGTGCATGTTCAGACTTTAAAAAAAAAAATATTTTAGTGCTATAATTAACAGGAATGCGCGTACAATGATTTAAGCTTCACGCTTTTGTTATAGCACGTTTCACTAGCTTTGCCCTCAAACAAATGTAATTATCTGATTAACCGTCCAACGTATTAATGCAATTTTTTTGCATACGATGTTATATTGGGTTAGACCCAACAAATATATACTTTATATCTGTGCATCTTGTCTAGTTCCCATAAACGAATGAAATCCTTTGATCTTTGTCGGCATACTAATTATTGTGTATCTAGAAAAGAAATTTTACCACTTCAGTCACAGATTCTGTGAATTGATTAGGCATAGGCGTGTCTACTATTACAATAATGTGGCCATCACGTTTGCATATGAATACCTGTTGAAGATGACTTCTTAAATGATCTGCATGCGAGATACTCGTGACATTGTTTGTCATTGACATTTAGTGCGCTACCAAACTGGACCTTCATTGATCTAATTATTTCAATAGGTATCACCACTTTGCGGTTCATAAATATCATAATGGAACGTTGCTCCTCTACTGTGCTTGTAAATAACGGTAAGGTCATCTTTAAAGAAATTAAACTTCATCCGAATCATAATCAGATGTCTCTGAGAAATTGATTATCAATCTCGGCTGAATAAAGGACAAACCATCATTAGTCCAATATTCCTCTTCTTCTTGTAACACATGGTTCTCACATTTCTTCCAATAATCCCTGGCTATATTGGAGATGGCGGCTTTTGTAAGTATTTCAACATCTTTTAATTTGAACATTCTATTTTCTGTTGCTACCTGTTCCTTAATTTTAGCCCAGACTAATTCTTTTGGGTTTAAGTGAGAATGGTAAGGAGGCAATCTTAAACATCTGTGACCATGTTCATGGATTGCTTTGTCTATGTGAAATATCTTTGTATGCTGTGTCTTTTTTACAATTCCAAGTAATTCAGGCTTCAGGGACATTTCGTTGAATGGAATGTTGTTTTTGGTCAGCCAAATCTTTATTACACCTTTAGTACTTGATGAATTAGGAACTTTATCTTCTGGTGCCACAACGTTGTGGTTTGAAGCAATGTCCATTATCAAACACGACGGTTTATCCAATGAAGGAAGTACATGATTCACAATCCAATCTTGAAATATCTTGCCATTCATCTCTGTATGATAATCCCTATTATTTGTGGATTTTGAAACAAATATGAGTTCAGTATTATTTAGAAGCCCATGATGGCTGCTTCCTGCGTGTGCAATTATTAGGCGCTGTCCTTTGCTGCTTGGTACTAGTCTCTTAGTTGTCCAATCAGATGATTGCCATTCTCGTTCATTACTGTGGTGCGCATTGATCCAAGTTTCATCTAAATACACAAAATCATAACAATCTCTTCTCATTTCTCTGACCTCGCGTAAATATTTGCTTCTCATTGCAACTATATGAGGCTTCTCACAAATAAGGTTTCTACCACCAACATATTTTCTAAAAGTGAATCCCAAACTCATCTGGGGATCGAATGATCTCTACACCTCACGGTAGAAGGGGAACGACTAAGTAAGTAAGTAAGAATCCCAAACTCCTAATAGTCCTCCATAACGTAGATTTGGAAATATCAATGTCATTATTCTTTCTTAACCAAATTTTCAATTTCCTTAAAGTCACTGCCTCATTATTGTGAAACATATTGAAAATTTCTCTGCGGATCAATTCTCTGTCAAAATTATCCACCACTCTTGGCCTAATTTTCGTGTGTAAAACACTGGAATAAGAAATTTCAGATGTCACTATCCAGCGGTGCAATGATCGTTTGCTTATCCCCAAGGCATGAATAGTCCTCTTTTGTGGGTTTGAAATAGAATGATATAGTTTTCCTCGAGTAGCTTCATTGCAGAAATACTTAAAAATCCTATTTGTGATTTGTTGTAATGTCATAAAATGTACTCGCAGACTCATTTTTCCTACTTAACCACACAATACTTTTTGTAGACACGCCACTGATTGACAATGTGTGCGTAACACCGGATATAAATTGTTTTATGTTCAAGAAGTGCAATTTCACGCTAAAATCGTGCCAATTGTTTGATAAACCAATCATGTGCAAATGAGGTCGTATAATTTACTGTAGACATTTCAATATGTGTGTGTGTGATGTGTGTTGGCAAGTAGAATTTTGATATTATATCGCAAAGAAACTAAAATTGAAACCAATGGCCGCATTTTAATGAAAAATTTAATTCATAGGGTCTATACCATTTCAAATTCACATACAAAATTTCACTTATATGCGTTATATATTCGCTGAGATATAGCACTCTGAAGTTGGGCAAAGCTAGTGAAACGTGCTATAGAATGAAATCAACGGGTATTTTCCTAATGGGCGAAAATAGGTTACCACGACAAGTATGGGAAACTAAGAGCCAGGGATCCAGACTTCCAGGACGCTGGGAGGACAACATTAGACAATCTCTGAGGGACCGAGCACTAGAATGGAACCAGGCCAGGAAGAAGACAGCCCGTAGGACAGTATGGTGCTCTCTCTTCCAAACCTCTACACCTCACGGTAGAAGAGGAACGACTAAGTACTAAGTAAGTAAATAGGGTATTTCCCGGTGCAGAAGAAGCTGTGACCTCGCTGACGAGAAATTGGGTCAACTGTTCAGGCTCACAACTAACGTAAAGGTAGTCCCATAGCAGATAATGCCGTAGTGGAGTGAAGTGTTAGAGACTTCACTATCTAGGTCCAGCATCGAGAGGTGGGGTGACCAGTTAACTTCCTCACTGCCTTTTTCTTCCCTAACTCAAGAGCAGTCATGTACCCATTTACAGCTGGGTAAACTGAAGCGTGATAACACTGTGAATCGAACCCGGCACCTTTGCCGCGAGAGACCAGTGCTCTAACCACTCTGCCAATCGGACGCTCCAGAACTAAGGTAGCGACTTTTAATAGCGGGCAAACAGCCGTGTTCTATATCACTTGGGTTACTTCTTCTTCTTCTTTGATCCTTAACCGCCAACCGTCAAAGCAGTCAGTGGCCATCACGCCTAGTGGCGTCTTGTAGGGCAACAACAAATTGATTCCACTTTGCTCGGTCGGTGGCCATCCTTCGTACAGTGCCCAAACTCTGGTTCATTCTTTGCATCTCAGCCTCCACAGTCCTCCGCCAGGTTGTTTTTGGTCGGCCTCTCTTTCGTTTTCCTTCAGGGGTCCAAAGCATAGCTGTTCTTGTGATGGCATCGGGGTCTCTTCTGAGGACATGGCCAACCCAGCTCCAGCGTCTGCCAGCTATGATGGTGTGCATGTCCTCTTGCTTGCTCCGAGTAAGCAGATCTTGGTTGGTGATGGTATTCGGCCAAAAGATTCGGAGAATTTTTCTTAGGCATGTTGTGTGAAAAGAGGACAATTTCGACATTTCCTTCTCTGTAACTCTCCAGCATTCCGCACTATAGAGAAGCACAGAAAGCACACAGCTCTGATATAATCTTAATTTTGTGCTTGTGCTGTATTGAGAGGACTTCCAGATGTTGTTAAGGCTAAAAAAGGCTGTTCTTGCCTTATTCATTCTGATGTTGATGTCTTTGCCTGCCCCGCCGTCTGGTGTTACTATGCATCCTAGGTATGTGAAAATGTCTGTCTGTACCAGTTGCTGATTCCTTACTGATATGGGCTCAGGGTTGCTCACATTGAGCGTCATGACCTCTGACTTCTTTAAATTGATGTTCAAGCCCACCTGCTGGCTAAACTTATTAAGTCTATCCGTTTTTTCCTGGATGTGTTGATGTGAATGTGCTAGTAGTGCAATGTCATCTGCATATTCCAGATCTTCCAATGTAGAAAATGTAGTCCATCTTATTCTTCTTGGACTGCCCTCTGTTGTCTGGCGCATCACCCAATCTATGACTGTTAAAAATTTTAGGTTACTTAACACAATATTAATCATACGGATGCAGGGTTACTTAAACTGGGTGCAGACATACAATTTACTCAATAGTGATTAATCCAACTATAGCCGTATAGATCAAAAGGTTTAATAATCGCTTACTGTTTAACAATATTTTCTTGATCGAGCCAATTTTCTCTCACAGACAGCTGTATGTCGCATTGTCTCGATCAAGAAATCATAATAATGCAAAAGTAAAAATTAAAACAACAGAAAATCAAGGTACTTTTCTGTGGACAATCGGATATTCACACCTAACATTATTTTTCCACAAATATTTGAATAAGTAAAATTGCCGTTAAGTATTGGTGCTTTTCAATTTAATTCCCGTCATATGATGGGCTTTTACTCTAGTCCAATACCATAATTCCCGCCGTAAGGTACTTCGGTCGGTCGGTCTGTCACACTTTGCACACCGTCATTTGCGCACTTTTTCTATTTTCGAGAGAGTGCATTAACTTTCGAGCACAGCTAAGGGGGTGCAACTGTGGTTGAAAGTTAGACAATAATTGTATTGTTTCCCCTTATATGTACTCTCGCGAAAATAGCAAAGTGTGACGGTATGCATTAAATCAACAGACAATCAAGATACTCCTCTGTCCAGTTTCATTCGGGAAACGGATTTAACTCATCATTTTTCTTTAAAATTACCTTAAAATGTTTTTTTTTTAATTGTTTCTTCAAGACACAATTTTAATTTAAAGTATTGCAGACTTATTATTATGGATCAAAATGATAAGCTGGCTAAAAGGAAGAGACGATCGCGTCATTCACAGCGAGCAAGCGAGACTATAGAAGCAACAGCAATGTAATACATGTAACAGAAACAACACACTATAATTAAAAACCTGCTAGTATTAAATATTTCACATATATGTAAAACACCGCGCGATGATTGACTGTAGAGTTTGCTATGGTTTACAGTCATTAAAAAAGACTTTGATAGCAAAGATTTGGGAAGATTATACTATTTATAAACTGTTTGGAGATGTCAGGAACCATGTGCTGACTACTGCCTTTATTAAAGTCATTAATGTAGAAGTCTGAGGGCGAATGAGATCGCAGGAACCATGAGCTGACTACTGCCTTTATTAGAGTCATTAATGTAGAAGTCTGAAGGCGAACGAGATGTCAGGAACCATGAGCTGACTACTGCCTTCATTAGAGTCATTAATGTAGAAGTCTGAGGGCGAACGAGATGTCAGGAACCATGAGCTGAATACTGCCTTTATTAGAGTCATTAATGTAGAAGTCTGAGGGCGAACGAGATGTCAGGAACCATGAGCTGATTACTGCCTTTATTAGAGTCATTAATGTAGAAGTCTGAGGGCGAACGAGATGTCAGGAACCATGAGCTGAATACTGCCTTTATTAGAGTCATTAATGTAGAAGTCTGTGGGCGAACGAGATGTCAGGAACCATGAGCTGATTACTGCCTTTATTAGAGTCATTAATGTAGAAGTCTGAGGGCGAACGAGATGTCAGGAACCATGAGCTGATTACTGCCTTTATTAGAGTCATTAATGTAGAAGTCTGAGGGCGAACGAGATGTCAGGAACCATGAGCTGAATACTGCCTTTATTAGAGTCATTAATGTAGAAGTCTGAGGGCGAACGAGATGTCATGAACCATGAGCTGATTACTGCCTTTATTAGAGTCATTAATGTAGAAGTCTGAGGGCGAACGAGATGTCAGGAACCATGAGCTGAATACTGCCTTTATTAGAGTCATTAATGTAGAAGTCTGAGGGCGAACGAGATGTCAGGAACCATGAGCTGAATACTGCCTTTATTAGAGTCATTAATGTAGAAGTCTGAGGGCGAACGAGATGTCAGGAACCATGAGCTGATTACTGCCTTTATTAGAGTCATTAATGTAGAAGTCTGAGGGCGAACGAGATGTCAGGAACCATGAGCTGACTGCTGCAAAACTGCTGCACATGCGTATAATTTCATTAAAAAGTAACCAGAAATGGTAGATGATCCATTAACTAATATAACTATCGGTACTACTTCTGCTTCTTCTTTCTCGTTCGTCCCGAAAAGGACGTTGGTTGCGTTGGTTACAGCGGAGCTGCGATATTTGCGCCTTTCGGCCGACACATCCGACTTCAGCACGGCATTTTTTGGGACCGGGTTAGCCTTCCCTCTTCGATCCCTACTCTCTCAGCCAAACTGCAGTGATGCAGCCTGTTTCCAGGACCACCACTTGGAGGTGGAGTACGGTCTTGGTCAGCTCTGGTTCGCTGACCCTGACGCAAGCAGTCAAGCTATGCGTCACTGACTGCATTCTCTATTGTTGCGTCTTTGGGTCCCTAACTATCGGTACGAGATCGGCTAATATAGTATAGATTTTGAATTAAATGGGACATAAATTCAAAGAATATATAGGATTTTCCAGTCAACTTCCCGAATGTCCCACAGAAGATCAGTCTAATCTCTTGTTGAGATAATTAGCCGATTAGCCTGGGTCGTTTCCCGGTCCTATATTCCATAGTTCAGTGGGGTGTCGTGACAATGACCATGTCCACGAAAAAAGCACTACATGCGTGGCGCTGAGTCAGTAGGGTGTTCACTCTCCTTTGTTTAATCGGAGCCCCGACCCCGTATCCAGAACTACATGGGGGCAAAACTGATAACAGACAATAACAACAAATAAAAATGGCATCTGATACAGGTTTACCAATGAACAATACATAAGAAAGACGGAAATATGTACACCTGACACTGCATTACGTTTTTTGTCTTCCCTTCTTTCTTTACGAGTGATAACATCTAGATTCTAGATGGCGTCCTTCAAGGTCTGTGGTATAATGTCTCTTCTCCAGCTGCTGTTTTCTTAGACGTTATATCTTTAGCTTTGGTTGCCAGACCTTTAAGCATTTCATTTGTTCTTCCATCCTCTTCTGGTGACTTTTCTTTAGTGACCTCAGATCTTGTTCCATTGTTGACCTCTTCTGGTGACTTTTCTTTAGTGACCTCAGATCTTGTTCCATGGTTGGCCTCTTCTGGTGACTTTATTGACTCCAGATCTTGTTCCACGGTTGACCTCTTCTAGTGACTTTTCTTTAGTGACTCCAGATCTTGTTTCACGGTTGACCTCTTCTGGTGACTTTTCTTTAGTGACCCCAGATCTTGTTCCATGGTTGACCTCTTCTGGTGACTTAAGTGACCCCAGATCTTGTTCCATGGTTGACCCATTTCTATACCACAAGCTGTATTATCCTCATCATTCTTTTTCTTTGTGCTCCTTACAGAGCATGCAGCCACCCCTGTAGCTGACCCCCCCCCCCCTGCACCAAACATTCACATGCTCTCGCAGCAGTGGTTTATGTGGTAATTTTTTTCAAATGATGAGGTTGCCAGCCCCCCCCCCCCCCCCCCGTACAACGTCATATTAGTCGACTTGTACGCAATGCTTGGGGTTGCAGTAGTCCTATTTTTTCTATGTCTCTTCGGAGACCCCTGGGAGCCGTATAGTACTCGTACATCACGTTATAGTATATTATTCTCCCAAGAGCCGTATGGTACATCTCGTTATAGTATATTATTCTCCCAAGAGCCGTAAAGTAGTACATCACGATATAGTATATTATTCTCCCAAAAGCCGTATAGTAAATTGTCGCATAGAGATTTATGATCAATAAATTTTCTATATTCTTTTCTTTTCTACCCGTGTCCTCTACTTTATTATCGCTCTTTTATCCTTTTCCTGGGGGTTTTTTCGCATTCGTTCGTTTGCGACAAAATATATATTTTCCCATTCTGACTTTACCGTTTCTTTTCTCATACTAGAAACGCATTTTATGACATAATGTGTCAGTCACTGCACTAGACGAATAACTGTGAATATACGTTCTGGTCAGACATAGAGAGCAGACATCTGTCTACAGTTTCCCCTGTCACAGTGTTTCTTCGGCTAGTTCTCGGCCTGAGGTGTGGAAAGCGCAAGACATACATCGCCCAGAATAGCCGTATGTCGGAGAAGGCGTTAAGACGCATATTGACAGGTTATGGCAGGCTTCTGAGTTATTGTGAAGTGTTAGGAGAGGGGGAGATACCGGCGCTATTTCGGATTTCGAAATAACGTGGGATGCTTTGTCTGTTTCATATATCCTAGCAGGAGTTTAAACGTGACTTCATTCTGTGCTCCAAATTTGCAGTAGACAGGTTGTTTCGTGCTAAAGAGAATAGAATAAGCTGTATAGCGTAGTCTGAGTTTGTTTCGGAAATTTTGCCGAGCTTCTAGACTACCAATAAATATAAGCGTATCATTCTAAGTTTGTGCGATCATCTGTAGTTCTGTGTGGAGGTAAATATTTAATATCTATTGTGTTGAGTGATCTAGTGATAAATCGCTTATTTTCATTTTACTAGTTAGATTTCTGTGCAGAAGAAATTAATATTCTTCTTCTTCTTCCTCGTTCGCCTTCAGACTTCCACATTTATGACTCTAATAAAGGCAGTAGTCAACTCAAGGCTCCCAACATCTCCAAACAGTTTTTCATTGACAGAAGTGGGTTGTTGCCATATGCTACTCCGTTCATTACTGTAGGTTGGGCAGTATTGCAGCAGGTGTTCGACTGTCAATGGGCTGGTACCGCAGGTGCAGAGATCTGTTGCACCAATTTTGTATTTGTGGTACAGATGGTATCTCAATCTGTTGTGACCAGTGCGTAGCCTGTTATATTCGCTAGTCGACATGTTACAGTGGAAACCAGAATATATTATAATTTCTAGCTTAAACTCATGCAGCTGTAAATGAATTAAATTAAACTGCGAATAATCAGTCGAGAATATTTTAACTAACTTATAACTGCACTGATTCATCATTGAGTATTGACGAAATACGTATGTATTTCTAATTCATGATGACTGATTTTGTGAATATAACTTATTTCACGGGAGATTTAAATGATAAGACAAGCTCTACGCTTGCAGTTTATAATGTAAGTTATAACCGAGGGAATAGTATGTATAAGTATTTTATATACTGTTTTCTCTTTATTCAGTGAAACTGGGGTGACCCAACTTTGCCAGCGTTGAGTACTGAGTAGTATCTGTGAAGAACATAAACATTTTATTCTTAAAGACGTGGGTGTATAAAGTAAAACCTGTCTGGCATTGCATTGGCATCCAGAACGACAGAGTACCCATTCCATAAACTTTAAGATTTAATAAAGTAACGGGCCTATCGCGCCAGATTTAATTCTTCCTGAGAGAAACCTCAAGTACATTTCAGCCCTTGTGGCAAGTAAAATATCACAATCAATAAACATTCCGACGGAGTTGTGACTAGTATGTGGTGTGACCAAATAAAATCCTATACTGAGAGAAGGCAGTTACCTGACATTCCTAGTTACTAGAACTCTAAGTTATTGACACTTTGCTCGCTGTTAACGTTCATGTCTGGACAATTTTAATGTGACAGAACCAGATATCCCTAAATAAGAAATACCAAGGAAACGTTCCCTGAAGAAGCGAATTCAACCTATCTTTTTGGAGCTGGGGTTCCCTTGGCCAATGTCTAACCCTGGAAATTCTGTATGTGCATGTCCTAAAAATTGTTTGTCCAGAAGTTGCTACCAAAGCTGTAAGTACGAGTGAAAGCTCGTGATCACGGCTGACAGAATAGAGTGAATGCAGGACTGAGTGATTCCTTTATTGTTGTATTTTGGCACCCATTTTGCTGTCTTAAATTTCTTTATGCAAGTTTGTTTTTTGTTGCTAACAATATTTTTCCTTAGGATAGATTAGAGTATCAAAGTCTGTTCATACCTTTAAAGGGAAATCTTAGACTAAATCATATGTATCCGTGACTCTTTGGGGCTATCACTTTTCTTCTAACAGGACTGTGGGCTATACATCGAAGGAAAGGATCATACCAATGGGTCTATCATTTCTTGTAGCAATTCACTGACTTGACCATCCCTCTCTTCTCCAGCTCTTCCTTCCAGACTTGCAGGTTGGATTGGAGATGTGCCTCTGATTTAGCAATCACGGCAACATCATCAGCAAATGCCAGCTCCGAAATATAGACCTGTCTCATCTTCCAGTACCCCACTGAATACTTTCTTGTTCTCTCCTTACATGCCTTGATGACATCGTCCATAAGGAGTATGAAGAGGTAAGGTTATAGGATATCACCTTGTCTTACACCAGTGGTGGTCCTGAACTCTTCTGACTTATGGTTTGCTGTCCTCACATAATTTCTGCAAGACTTGTAGAAGCTCTGTATAGCATGAATCAGAGGTGCTGGAATATTCTTCCTTGCCAAACAGTCCCAAAGTTTGCTCCAGGGGACCCTGTCAAACGCCTTTTCCAGATCTATGAAACAAAGATGCATCTCCCTCTTATACTCAAGGTCCTTTTCACTCAGCTGTCTGAGTGTGAAGATTAGGTCTTGAGTACTTCGGTTTGCTTGGAATCCGCACTGGACCTCATCCAATTGTGGCTCAGCTAGGCGTCGGAGTCTCTGCTCTAGGATTCTAGAGTAGAATTTACCAGGGACACTGAGAAGGGATATGCCTCTATGGTTTCCACACTGTCGATTGTCACCCTTTTTGAAGATTGGTGTTATGATGGCAATCTCCCAATCCTTTGGTATGGTCTTGTTGTACCACGCTGCCTGTAAAACCCTTAAGAGTAATAGCTCGCCTGATGCTCCCATGAACTTAACCATTTCTGGTGTTATACCATCATGCCCTGCTGCTTTGCCCATTTTGATTTTCTCCAGTGCTGCCTTCAGTTCTTCCATCTTTATGTCATCTTCACCATCATTGGTTTTCTCTTCTGTGCTAGTGTTTATCATTTCTGATGCTTCACCACGCTCACCATCCAGGAGTTCTGAGAAATATTCTTTCCATCTTTCCATTACTTCCTTCGGGGCAGTAAGCAATTTGCCTTGCTTTTCCTTTATAAATTTGAGAGGGCATTGTTTTTCCTTCCTCATGTTCTTTAGGGTCTTTAAGAACAATTTCTGGTTTTCTTGTGCATCTTTTTCTAGCTTTTCTCCAAATTCTTCCCAGGACTTCTGTTTTGCTGCTAGCACTTTGTTCTTTGCTTCTGTTCTGAGTGTCACATATTCTCTATATTTTTCCATTTGTCCTGTTGTGTTTTTAGCTCCTAAGTATTGTTTCCATGCCATTTTCTTCTCTCTTATTTTCTCTTTGACTTCCTCTGTCCACCAAGGTGTCCTCTTTCTCTTGTTCCCAAGTCGGACTTCACCGCATGCTTCTGCAGCAGCTGTCTTTATGATATCCTTGAATTTAATCCAGAGGGTTTCCAAGTCACCAGGCCGTTCTTCTGTGTTGCTCACCGCTGCAGCAATAAGCCCCTGATATCTGGTCTTAATTTCTGGCTCTCTCAGCTTGTAGGTCCTAATGCTCATTTCTCCTGCTCGTTTACTTGGTTTCTTGCGTGATGTTGGGCAGTTCCTAGGCTGAGCAACTCTTTCAGTTGTTCTTTTGATTGTTAGCAGGTAGTGATCACTTCCAATCTCTGGCCCCCTCCAGACTCTAGCATCTCGGACATATTTGAATGAGCTTCTCCGAACAATGGCATAGTCGATCACTGACTTCTCATTCTTTGTTGGTTCACATCTAGTGTATGCATGTATGCGCTTATGGGGGAACTTTGTGTTTGTAATGATCAGATTCTGCTCACTGCAGAATCTAAGGAGTCGCTTTCCATTGTCATCAAGAGTATCTTCTCCATATCTTCCGATAACTCCACCCCATCTAGCATGGTCATTTCCAACTCTGGCATTAAAATCTCCGAGCATGATAACTTCATCTAGGCAGTCATCCACTGTCCTTTGAAGCAGCTCGAAGAATTCCTCCTTGACCTCTGCTCTCTCATCCTCATTTGGCCCATACACTATGACCAGGTTGACTATGGTTTCTCCTTTTAATGCGCTCCGAGACAAAGTTCCATCCCTTGATACTATCTTTTTGATTTTGGGCCACAATGCAACCCACGCCCCGTTTAGCTCTTTCGGATATGGGTACACCACTGTAGAGCAGCGTGTTGCCATTGAGATCCATGACTCCTTGTCCTTTTTTCTTTGTTTCCGTTATAGCCAGGATTTCTAGTTTTGCTTTCCTCATCTCTTCCACCAGCTCTTCTTCTTTCCCATTTATACTTCTTGTGTTCCAAGTTTCATAAGTCGTAGTCCGTAGTCCGTTCTAGTTCGTCGCCTTTAGAATCAGTCCAGTTTTCTCTCTTGTATTGCTCGTAATCGTGATTTAAAGCAAACAGGTGATTGGCCTGTTGTGCCTTTGCATGGTGGAGGGGCTGCCTCCTTACGGCCTCCATGCAGGCCGCCCTCCTCCTTTTTCATCCGGGCTTGGGACCGGCATAGGCGGAGTTTTCTTCTCTGACACTGCGGCTATATTCTTTCAGACATAATTCTTTTATGATCTATCAGTATCTACTACTGACACTGTACTTTAAAAACCTTTTGCGACAACGTTATAGTAATTTTCTCCCAAGAGCCGGCTGGTACGCCCATTTGGTTGTGACCAAATTTCTTCAAGTCTGCAGATTATACGCTTTAAAAAAAAATCAAACTAATCCGTAAGAAACGTACACGGTTATGAATAAATACATTTTCTGTCTGTATTAAAACATCATCTGTCGGGAAAACATTGGTATCCATTATGTTGTCTGAGGGAAACCTAAAATCTCCCACTAGGGCACAGTTAAATTTCCCTACTCATGCTTTTCTAGACCATAGTTTATGCTGTCATGGATTGGTCATTACTTGGTGATTGCACTTTTCCTACCTGTTATGGCATGAATGGGGTTAGCACTTTAAAAGTGTTTCTTATAGCACATCGTTGCTTTTTTTTCCCGTGTGAACATGCTTTCATTATGTTTTATTTTGATGAATGCATTTGTTATTTCATTCGTTGTTGAAGGCCCTGACTAGTTTCCATAGTTTGTTCCTACTCCTATCTGATTCAGGCTTTCTTTTCACAAACTTTCGTCTGTATTAAAAAAAAAAAAAAGCTTTAAATGAGATGCTAGCTTCAGTTGCTTGTTCTCTCTCTTTGCAGTGTTTCTAGCATTTGTTACTTCTTCCTCAAGCTGTTGCAGTTCCTCCGTTCAGTATGATTTACAATCTCTCTCTATTCAGAGGAATAAACTTTGCAGCCGCCTGTGTTAAAGCCTTGTTGCAACTTTCAACCACTGTTTTCATGTTGCTGTTTCGTGTGTTACTGTTAATGGTCTCAAGCTACTACATACCTGTCACAGTATATTCGCTTTCACTCCCTGCTGCGTTCATTTCTAGCTGGTCAAGCACCTGCCGGGGGATGTTCCCTGTAGAAATGCTTAGATCTGGAACATCGGTGGTTTGTTACATTATAACGTCGAAACTGGGATTCTCTTTGGGTTAGTGGACCAGGTGAAGATTTGTATCTTCTTCCCATTCTCCCCCCCCCCTCCCCTGTTATCCTTCCCTGGGTATCCCCTTCTTGTGGAATGGCTGCTGAAATCACAAATGACAATCCACTGGCAGTGCTCTATTTCAATACTGGTAGTGACAGGTTTTTTTGTCTGATAGCCATACACATTAGTCTGAAGGGCAAACAGGTTGGCCATACACATGTGTCTGAAGGGCCATGCAGGTTGGCCATACACGTTTGTCTGAAGGGCCATGCAGGTTGGCCATACACGTTTGTCTGAAGGGCCATACAGGTTGAACATACATGTTTGTCTGATGGCCATACATGTTTGCCTGAAGAGTCATACAGGTTGAACATACACGTTTGTCTGAAGAGCCATACAGGTTGAACATACACATTCGTCTGAGGGCCATACACATTTGTCTGAGGGCCATACAGGCTGAACATACACGTTTGTCCGAGGGCCATACAGGTTGAACATACACGTTTGTCTGAGGGCCAAAGAGGTTGGCCATACACATTTGTCTGAGGGCCAAAGAGGTTGGCTATACACATTTGTCAGAGGGCCATGCAGGTTGAACATACACATTTTTCTGAAGGTCATACAGGTTGAACATACACATTTGTCTGGAGGAACATACAGGTTAAACACACAAATTTGTTAGATGGCAATACCGGTTGAACACACACATATGTCTTGAGGGACATAAAGGTTGAACATACACATCTGTCTGGAGGGACATAAAGGTTGAACACACACATCTATCTGGAGGAACATACAGCAAGAACATACACATATGTCTGGAGGAACATACAGGTTGAACATACACATATGTCTGGAGGGACATAAAGGTTGAACACACACATTTGCCTGGAGGGCCATACAGGTTGAACATACATATGGTTATCTCGAGTAACTTTAATGTTAACCCCCATTATATTTGCGTGACTGCTGGCGTATTAACATAGTTGACTGCTCGAGATTAAATCGTATTTGAGTGCCGCATGAAGTTCACCAATAACAGGTTGGCACCGTTCATGAACATTTCCAACTTGTACTACCTGGCACAGTTTTCAGCCCAATAATTCAGAAACAATTTGTATGCAATATGCAGCTGAAATATTTCCAAACCTACACGACTTTTCGCAGATACAAGTAAATACTAGCCTGAAATGTATCCATTAATACTCAAGGATAACAAAGTTTATTCAGTGAATTAAACGTATTTTTAAAACGTCAACCAAACGAAAGTTGCTGATCTTGTAAGCTAGCTAGCACGGATGTATTTATTTTGGCAATACAATTATCCAGTGGCATATTTATGAATTTTTTGGGGGGTGGGGGGTCGGGGGATGTTATCGGTGAGTGTGGGGAGGATAAGGCCAGTGAAAAATCTTTATTCGGGGTACTGAATCTCAGGAGCTTCCCCCTTCCACTTAATTATAAAACGTTTTCTGCTTGCTAAGAGAGCTTCTTTTCGTCCAATCTGAGGTGGCGCCGTAGACAGCATCGCCACTTGGTGCGATCGGCAACTTCATCCTCTCATGTTGCTAAATTTATGTCCAGTGCCTTCTTGTATCTCTTCCACACATCTTTGAACCCCAGCTGCGGTCGCACGGCTGTTCTTTTATCTTCTGCCAGTTGTCCGTAAAAGATATCTTTCGGGATGCGACCATCTTCCGTGCGGTGGACATGGCCAAGACAGCGTAGTGTGCGCTGTCTAAGGCGGCGGACATGGCCAAGACAGCGTAGTGTGCGCTGTCTAAGGCGGAGGACATGGCCAGGACAGCGTAGTGTGCGCTGTCTAAGGCGGAGGACATGGCCAAGACAGCGTATTGTGCGCTGTCTAAGCAGTGTACACATGCTTTAAAGGCCAGCACCCCGACACTTGTCACTTTGTCCTTCCACGAAATACCAAGGATGTGGCGTAGACACCGTAGATGGAAGGTATTGAGCCTTCTTTCTTGCCTTGCATTGGTTATCCATGTCTCGGTGCCATATAAGTGTGCTGGTGACATAGGCATTATATACCGCAGCTATGGTCTTCAATATGAGTTTAGAGTTTCCCCAAATACGCGTTGTGAGGTGAGCAAAGATGGCTACAGCTTTTGCCAATGGGGCTGTCAATGTCTGTGTCCAGAGAGAGTACGTTGTTGACGGTAGACCCCAGGTATGTGAGGTGGTGCACCACTGTCAATTCATAGTTATCACACTCATACCAGGAAACATGTTATACTTGATCAGTTATTCCCAACCGGGGTTCCCCCGAGACCCCCTGAATAAGAAATAAATAATCTGAAACACGGCGCATAAGGCAGAAACCAGTGCTCTCCAGGTTGTTCGTTGTGACGCCACTCCTCTTAGCTCTTGCACATTATTTAGGCCCAACGTTCTTCCTTCTCTTATTATTGTTCTTCTGAGTGTTTCTTTTGGTCTTCCTTTTTTCCTCTTACCCTCAGGAACCCAAGTGAGCGCCTGTAGTGGTATTCTGTTGTTTTGCATTCGTAGGACATGACCGATATATGACCATCGTCTTTTCCTTATATAGTCGGAGACATATTTCTGCCTAGATTCTTCTCTTATTTGTCGATTAGTCTTGAATTCTTTCCAACTGATGTTCATGAGTTTTCTAAGACATTTGTTCTCGAATGTATTCAGCTTGTTCTCCAATGATTTTGTTATTTTCCAACTCTCACAGCCGTATGTTAACACTGAGATAACATTACATTAAAAAAATTAACACTGAGATAACATTTGAATTAAACAGACGAAGCTTGGTATGTATATTCAATGATCGTAATTTCCAAATGTTAGATAATCTATTGAAGGCGCTAGCTGCCAAAGCAATTCTAGTATGGATTTCTCTTGTTGTGTCACCATCCTGAGTCATTTTACTGCCTAAATAATTGAAACTTTCAACTTTCTGTAGTTTTTCCCCGTTCAAGATGATATCAAAGGTCTCGTTAGAAAAGTTCATAGCTTTAGTTTTAGAGGCATTTATTTGGAGACCTATTTTAACCGAGAGATGACACAAATTATTTATTGCTTCTTGGGATTGTCTTGGTGTTGAACTTAAGAATGCTACATCATCTGCGAAATCCAGGTCCCCCAGGAATTTTCCATTTGTCCATTTTATACCCAATTGTTCATTGTGGGTATAGTTTCTCATAACCCAATCAATAGCTATTCCAAAAAGTAGTGGTGACATAATACAGCCTTGTTTCACCCCTGTTTCTACTGTAAACCATTCTGTATTCCCTTTATTTGTTCTAACACAACATCTTGCATTGTCATATAGCGCTTTGATTATATTCACATATTTTGTTGGAAAACCATAGATTGTAAGTATCTTCCACAATGATGGGCGGTGTAGACTATCAAAGGCTTTTTGAAAATCGACGAAGGTGATAATAAGTGGCGATTGCCTTTCCACTGATTCTTCTATAATTGTTCTTAGTGTGAATATTTGATCAATACATGATCGTTTCGGCCTGAAACCCGCTTGTTCTTCTCTGATCTTTTCGTCAGCATGCAATTTAAGTCTTTCTAACATCATGCAACATAATAATTTTCCAGGTACTGATAATAGAGATATACCACGCCAGTTATTACAGTCTGATAGATCACCTTTCTTCGGTAACTTTACAATAATACTGTCTTTCCATTGTTGTGGTGGTTGTTCTTCTCTCCATACTTCATTTATAATATCTAAAATTCTCAAGAGGTTGTTGTCATTAACTGCTTTAATCATTTCCCCTGAAATTTCGTCAACTCCAGCAGCTTTAAAATTTTTTTTAATCTTTTAACGGCTTGTTTGATCTCGTCCAGCGTGAATTCATCGCAAGTTATTGGCAAGGTGGTTGTGGGTGTTTCATTATTAAAATCAGGTGTTACTGTTGGTGGTGGTCTGTTTAGCACCTCCATGAAGTGCTCAGCCCATCTCTTCATTTGTTCTTTTTCTGTTGGTATTGAATTCCCTAATTTACCTTTAACAGGTGTTTCCATAGCAGTAGGCTGGTGACATAGTTGTTTTTGTAATTTGATAAAGGCACCTACTATTACCAGTTCTTGCAGCATTTTCAGCTTCAACGGCCAGTTCATTGATGAAATGTCTTTTATCTCTTCGAGTTTTTGTCTTCACTTCTTTATTTAACAAGTTATAAGTTAGTTTGCAAGATTCAACTGCATTATGTGTACTTGCCGCTAGTAGTTTAAGTTTTGCTGTTGTTCTCAGTTGTTCCCATTTAGTATCGATTGTCTTGGTGGTGATATCGTTGTCAATTTTGCCTAAAGCATCGAAATAGTTGTTCATTTTGACATTATATTCCTCCTTTATATCACTTGATTGCAGTCTGTGTACGTCTATTCTTCTATTTGTATTCTGTTGGTATAACTTCTTCAGTTTAATTCTTAGTTTAGCTATGCAGAGGTTATGATCGCTTCCGATCTCTGCACCTCTGTATGCTCTGACGTCTTGAACTGATGAGCGAAATTTAGCGCTTATGCAGAAGTGATCTATCTGGTTCTTAGTTCTGCCATCAGGTGAATTCCATGTTATCTTGTGGATATTCTTATGTGGAAAGATGGTGTCTGCCACAACGAGGTTTGATATTTCACAAAGTTCTAGAAGTCTTTCGCCATTTTGATTCATACAGCCTATGCCATGAGTACCGAGATATCTTTGTACTCCATCGTTGTTGTCACCTACTTTGGCGTTAAAATCACCCATGACTGCTATTATGTCATGCTTGGGTATTGTGTTGATGGTACTTAGAAGTGCTTCATAGAAGTCATCTTTTGTGTGGTATCAAGAGCGTCGTTAGTTGGTGCATAACATTGTACAATTGAGAGCTTGAAAAATCGTGTCTGAAATCTAGCTAATATTAGCCTCTCATTGATAGGTACCCAGCTGATAAGCGATGCTGCTGCTTTCTGTGTCATTAGGATGGCTACTCCCTCTGTGTGACGATTATCATTACTACCAGAGTATATAATATATAGGAGAGATAATTAAAAACCCAAGCTTGTACCCCCTAGCACATTACTACATAGGACTTAGGCTAATTAAGTTACACAAACTAGAAAACAACCAACCACATTCCTTTGGCACCCCACCATCTTTTTATAGGATATGCATAGAAAATCTAAAAGGAAACGAACAATTAGTGAAACAAGACACCAAACTCATATATAAATTACTAGTTGCAGCACAGGAACCCTATTTTGGCACACGGATTAAACGAGGGTACAATCTTTTCATAACAGACTACACACAAAGCTTCTCAAACATTCATGCAATAGACATCAAGCCACAAGCCAAACAAGTTACATTTAGGTTACTGTACGGTTTAACACCTATCATGAGTAAGCATTCAGCAATGAAAGCAGGCAAGGCACCACCAAGGTGTAAACTGTGCAGTAACAACGCAATAGAAACAGAGGACCACTTGTTCTACACATGTAGGACAGTGGTCCCTACATTAAACAAATGTAGGAATAGGGCAGTACATGACGGCATACATTACGACAGTAGAATTTTTTCACAGATATATGAACAAGTAACACATAACATAACAGAACAAATTTGAATTCTTTGTTTGGTTGTTTAAATAAATATTTGACCCTTTGGTCATTATACAAAGCAGGCAGCTTTGTTTGTAAATATTATTAATGTAAATACTCCATCACATATGTCTTCATTAATCATTTCATGGTAGGGGGTCACCACCCCTTTGTTGATGTATCATTAATCATTTCATTGTCCAACTGTTTTCGAATATTGACTTGTAATATATATTGGGGGGGGGAGGGGGGTGAAAGGGTTTTTTTTGGGCGGGTTTCTTTATTGATGTGATATTTGTAAAAATTTCTGTACATTATATTGTTATACTGACCTGAATAAAGGTATTTAAAAAAAAAAAAAAAAAAAGGGTTCTCTCCCAAGTGTTAAAGATACGAAGAAGTGTGGACAAGAGAGACAGTGTTCCCATGTTGAAGAAAATGTACACCTTCTCAAGACGACCAGGTATGTCGAGTCTGGACAATTAGATAAACAGTTAGAATAATGTGAAGAACAATGGGCAGCATCTAGCCACTGAGAAGTGTGAAACAATAGACATTTGGTAGAAATTATTACTCCTGGCAGTTTGGCCAGTCTTTTCTAAAGATACACCAAGTAATCACACTATGACTCGAATGTTAAGAAGATAAAAGAACAACAGAGCAAGAAATAGCAGAAGTAAGAACAATCAGTACTGAGAAAATGGCTATGTCAGAAGTTTTAAAATGACAACAGTGGTTCTCAAGCCATAACCATCTTGACTACCAGAGTCAGTAGACAAATACAGAAGCAGTGACAGTGCCTAAGAGTATATAAGGAGAATGAGTAAGGACGATGTTTTAGAATTTTGCATCATGAAATAAATTTTGCTGTTAAAAAGTTACCAGCCTCAAGTGGGAGGTTGGGCAGAACATCTCATTTCAACTGTTGCTGAATTCCTTATGTAAATAAACTTCGTATTTTCGTTCACCGCCGACCTGTCGGCGTGAAGTATGTTTACCAGATATTTAAACCATCAACCATCTGTCTGTCATAAGCTGTTGTAATCGTCAAAGTGGTCATCAGAAGTAACTTAACATAATCATCCAACTGCCTTCTGTTTAGGGCAGTGATACGAACCCACTATACACACCATCAGCACGCACGGCCACAGCCCTAGTAGGTCCAGCCTCGAGAGGTGGAGGTGACCAGTTTCCTTTCTTCACTGCCTTTTCTTTCCCTAACTCAAGAGCAAGGTTCAGGTACCCATTTACAACTGACAGGTACACTCCCACCCCCAAATGTCCACTTCTGTAGTTCAAGTTAGGATAATACAGTACTTTTCGTTACCGACTTGTCAGCAGGACTAGGCTAGTCACATTTCTGGTGTTTTCTATGTTGCTTGATATCTAGAAGTTTTTTTTTAAACACTGAAAGCATAATAACGAGGTAACAAAACCAGTTTTTATCAGACACTTTGCAGTGGTAGTTCAGTGGTCATACTTGCAGCGAATGGAGTAGCATATGGCAACAACCCACTTATCTCCAAAAGAAATTTGTTTGGAAATGTCAGAAACCTTGAACTGTCCACTGTCTTTATTAGAGTCATTAATGTAGAAATCTGAATGCGAACGAGATGTCAGGAACGTTGAGCTGACTACTGCCTTTATTAGAGTCATTAATGTGGAAGTCTAGGGCGAACGAGATGTCAGGAACCTTGAGCTGACTACTGCCTTTATTAGAGTCATTAATGTGGAAGTCTGAGGGCGAACGAGATGTCAGGAACCTTGAGCTGACTACTGCCTTTATTAGAGTCATTAATGTGGAAGTCTGAGGGCGAACGAGATGTCAGGAACCTTTATCTGACTACTGCCTTTTATTAGTCATTAATGTGGAAGTCTGAGGGCGAACGAGATGTCAGGAACCTTGAGCTGACTACTGCCTTTATTAGTCATTAATGTGGAAGTTTGAGGGCGAAGATGTTATGTGTGACTACTCTTGAGTTAAAAAAAGGTAGTCCAATGGCAGATTCTGCCTTGAGGGAGTAAAGCGTTAGAGACTTCACTATAATAGGTCCAGCATGACCAGTTGCCTTCCTCGCTGTCCTTCCCTTACTCAAGAGCAAAACCAGGTACCAATTTACAGCAGGGTAGACTAGGGAAGGCAAATGCAACGAGGAAGGGAACTTGTCATCCCCACCTCATACAGTTGGATCTACTATAGTGAAGTCTCTAACACTTCACTCCCCTATGGCAGTATCTGCTATGGGAATACCTTCACATCTATGTTGTGGAATCACGATTAAAAAAAACAAACAGGTTGGGCAACGCTGTACTTGCCTACATTGGGCAACACTGTACTTGCCTACATTGAGCAACACTGTACTTGCCTACATTTGGGCAACACTGTACTTGCCTACATTCGGCAACACTGTACTTGCCCACAGTTGACAACACTGTACTTACCTACATTGGGCAACACTGTACTTGCCCACAGTTGACAACACTGTACTTGCCTACATTGGGCAACACTGTACTTGCCCACAGTTGACAACACTGTACTTGCCTACATTGGGCAACACTGTACTTGCCCACAGTTGACAATACTGTACTTGGCCACAGTTGACAACACTGTACTTGCCTACATTGGGCCACACTGTTCATTCATTCATAACCCTCCACTCCCAAAGGAGCATAGGCCTTCAACAAACACATGCCAAGTCCTCATGTCACGTGCCGTCATCTCAAGTTCTTTCCACGTTCTCCTTATCATTTTCATCTCTGTTTCCAGCTCTCTTCTCCATGTGCTTCTTGGTCTACTTCTGCCTCTCTTGCCCTGGGGGTTCCAGAACAAGGACTGCCTTTTAATGCTATCAACAGGTTTACTAAGTGTGTGTCCTATCCATCGCATTGTCTTCTTCTCATCTCTTGTTCCACTGGCACTTGTCTAGTTCTTGTCATCAGTTCCACGTTGGTAACCTTGTCATACCATTTTAATCCCTCTATTCTACGCAAGCACCCATTTATGAAAGTCTGTAGCTTTTTGGTTGTCTTTGATGTTCTCCATGTTTCAGAGCCATACAATAGGACTGACTTCACATTTGAGTTGAAGATTCTTATTTTCGTGTTGGATCCGATTTCTCTTGATCTCCATATATTTCCCAATGCAATGAAAGCTCCTCTTGCTTTTTGTATTCTTATTTTGATATCACTGTCTGTCCCTCCAACTTTGTTTATATTGCTGCCAAGATATGTGTACGATTCTACATCTTGTATTGGTGCTTCTTCAAGTTCAACCCTGTTTTCATTACCTGCATTTATTCTCATAATCTTTGTCTTTTCCCTGTGTATTTTCAGGCCCACTTGTTGTGACCTCTCATCGAGTGTTTTCAATTTGTCCTGCATCTGATTACGGTTATGGGACAGAAGAGCCAAGTCATCAGCAAAATCCAGATCATCCAACTGCTTAGTCAGAGTCCACTGGATTCCATTTCCGTGTTGTTGATGTTCTCATAACCCAGTCTATTGCTAGTAAGAAAAGAAATGGAGACAAGAGGCATCCCTGTCGCACTCCTGTTCTTATCCCAAATGGTTCTGTAAGCTGTCCTTCATGAAGAACTCTGCATGTCATGTCTTCATATGTTTTCTTTATTAAATTAATGATCTTCAGGGGAACTTCATAATGCCTCATCAATTTCCAAAGTGATTCTCCATCTACACTGTCAAATGCCTTTTCGTAGTCCACAAATCCGATGTATAGTGGTGAATTCCATTCCAGACTTTGTTCAACTATTATTCTCAAAGTGGCTATCTGGTCTGTACAGGATCTGTTTTGTCGAAAACCTGCTTGTTCATCTCTCAGTTTCTTGTCTATGGACTCTTTTAATCTCTCAAGGATAATCCTGTTTAATACTTTTCCTGGCACTGATAGTAACATTATTCCTCTATAATTTGTGCACTCTTGTAAATTTCCCTTCTGAAGCAACTTAACCAGATATCCTTCCTTCCATTCTGCTGGTATCTCTTCCTTTTTCCCAGACTTTACCAAGTAATTTATATAACATCTCTGTAGCCGTGTCGATATCTGCTTTGATGGCCTCTGCTGGAATGCAATCAGGTCCAGACGCTTTTCCATCTTTTAGAAGCTTTATGGCTTTCTTTATTTCTTCCTTCGTTGGTCTTTCACCGTTAATTTGTAGCTCTTCTTCTGCTAGCTGGATGTCCGGGGGGTTTTGTGGAGCTGGTCTATTGAGAAGGTCCTCAAAATATTCTGTCCACCTCTTCATTTGCTTGCTCTTGTATATTGCTGAGCAGTTTTCCATTTTTGTCTTTTATGAGGCAACTTGTTTGCTTGTATTTCCCTGTCAGCTTCTTTGTGCTGTTATACAGTTCTCTCATATTTCCTTTGGCTGCAGCATCTTCTGCCTCTCTTGCCAACTCCTCAATATACTTCCTCTTGTCTCTTTTGATACTTCTTTTTACTTCTTTGTTTGCTTCTGTGTACACTTCTTGAGCCTTGGCTTTAAAACTTCTGGTTTTGCTTGTGTTTAAATCTGCTTTCTTGTTTTTTCTGACTTTTATCTTATTGATGGTTTTTGTTGTTATCCATGCTTTTTGTTGTCGTTCCCTTTTCCCCAGTATTTCTTCACATGTCTCATTCCATACCGTTTTGATTTGCTGCCAATAATCTGTATTCTCTACATCTTCCAGCTGTTGGAGCACTTGGAATTTGTTGGATATTGTGACCACAAAGTTGTCTCTTGTTTTCTTAGATGTCCTACATTAAATTGTTGTCTATAATTTTGCATTGTTGCATATCTCTTGAGTTTCATTTTTACTTTGGCTATCAGAAGGTGGTGATCTGATGCCACATCTGCTCCTATATATCCCTTTACATCCTGCACTGATGATCTAAACTTCTTGTTTATGCATATATGATCAATCTGATTTTCTGTTCTATGGTCTGGTGATATCCATGTTGCCTTGTGTATTCTCTTATGTGGAAACATGCTTCCTCCTATAGCCAGTTGATTTGAAGCACAGAAGTTTGAGAATAGGTCCCCATTTTCATTCATTATTCCTAGCCCATGTTTTCCCATGACTTCTTCAAAGCCGGTGTTGACTGTACCTATCTTTGCATTCATGTCACCCATCAAAATTGTGATGTCTCTTCTTTTTACTTTTTCCATAATTTCCTGTAGTCTAGTATAAAATGCTTCTTTCACAGACTCTTCTTTGTCATTAGTTGGTGCATAACATTGGATGACATTTACATTTATTTTCTTTTTAGCTGTTTTAAAAGTAGCTGTTATTATTCTGGGTCCAACGGCTTCCCATTCAATGAGTGCTTTCTGTGCTTCTTTAGATAACATAAGAGCTACCCCTTCACTGTGGTGTGAACTTTCGTCCCAGAGGGACAATGTGAAGGTAGTGTGACTCACTCCTATCTGTGTGAATGATGTCCAGCTTTCCTCCGCGTTCTAACATTATCCTACTATCTTAAGTCAGCATCACATTTCAGAAAAGTACACACACATTTACTAAATCCCTTACATGCTCACGGTAGTCGGTAGTTGTTTATTCTTAATGTGCCGTAACAAAACCCTGTAACTCAATTTAGGCTGTGAACATTCCGGGTAACACAAACCTGGAACCAATCATTTGCTTCGATTTTTTAAATGGATGGGGCAGGGAGAGAACCGGTGTGGTTGGCGAGTGATAAAACATTTAGATGCAGTGAGGGTTAAGTGGACAGTCCTGTCCTTGTGTGACTTCCTCTTGTGGTCCATTTCCAACACTGTAGGTCAGGGATTTTTAACCCGTGGCCAATGGACTATTTGGGGGCGGGGTCCGTTAACGGCGTCTACAGGGTCCGTGTACATAACCAAAAATAAATTTTTATTTACCTATGCGTTTGTGTACTTCCTGTCTAAGAATGGATCCGCAACCTTCGCCAGACAATCTAAGGGGGTCGTAGCCATGCACCGGACAATCAAAGAGGTTAATGGCACAAACAAATATTAAGAAGCCTTGCTGTAGGGGTTATAAAAGCTTCCCCTAAATCTCAGTTTTCGATGCTCCTGTATACCTGAGTTACGGAAGGCAAAGGCAGCGAGGAAGAGATCTGGTCACCCTACCTCATAAAACTGGACATAGTACACTGAAGTCTCTAACACTTCATTCCCTTACAGCAGTATCTGTTATAGGGCTACCTTGATCTTCTTACATGTACCCAGCAACTTGATCTTGCTTGCAGACACAGCTGGTCATTCACATATAAAAAGAGAGGCGCACTTCTCTGCTACAGTCACACATTTTAAACTCACCCGTCTATCCGTACACATTATATAACACACACTGAGGAAACCTGCTGGTTGCATTACAAGACAGTCCTTGTTCTGGAAGCTTTAAGGGAGGGAAGAGAGGTAGGGGTAGACCAACAAACACGCGGAGAAGAGAACTGGAAGACAGAAATAAAAGAGATCAGGACAACATGAAAAGACCTTTCAGTGGTTGGCACCAGACAGGATGACTTGGCGCATGTTTGTTGAAATCATGTCATAGGGGCTGGAGGGTGATGATGATCCATCACGTAAATTCTTAACGTTGCTAGCCCATCACCTTTCACCCACTACTCTCAATCCTTCGATTCTCACCCACATATTTTCACCACCCACACATCCTTCCCCCTGCACTCAACATTTCTTGCAAGGTTCCTACCTTAATTTGCTGATGGTATTCAGCGGGTCACGACTGGACATGGAGGTCAAACAACGCTGATGATAATAACAGGAAAATCAATGCAGCGTGTTAATGATGTGGGCAATCTGATCATCCGAAGTAGTCCACCCGTCAGAATGATATCATCCAATTTATCCACACAAGTCACATAATGTATTATTGGGTCAAGTTAGCTCAATAAATATGTCACAAGTTTACTTCCAGTCTAGATCTAGATTACACAACACAGGTTACCTACAGCCAGTAGGCCTACATGGCAGTTGTGCCACGCTGTTTGTGGGCTATTTATAATTACATACTATAATTCTCATATACACCATCCAAGAAACATTATAATCCAATAACACTGAAAATAGGTCATGAGGCAACGATGCCAGGTTTGGGTTAAGAACACAGTACTTTCAGTTAAGTCAATCTCCCAGCATCTTTATGGTCACTTGATCAAAAATATTAATATTGAGCTTTCACATAAAATGGCTTAATGGCTGACTGTGTGCCACTACTACAGCAATATATGTGTGTAAAATAATATAGTGTGTATAAAAAAGTATTGCCCACCTCTGCCTTATACTACGCTCCACAGTTTTAATTTATTTGTTTATTTAGTTTTTCTTGCTAACCCGTAAATATGTATTTTAAGATTGTTGACCATGATTCTGTAAAGCTGGTGGGAATGTGTCATTGTTCATGTCAGGATGGTTCATTTAGAAAATTTGTATGTTTAATGTATGAGTGTGTGTGACTACTGCAATGTGTGTGTGTGTAAATACAACGTGTAATACAATACGCCGGATGTGGAAATACAGCAGCATGCAACACCATGATACCATGTGAGTGAATAGTAGTTGGTACGTGTTAGTATTACAGGGGTCAGACTGGCTAAGGAGTATCTCCCCCCCTCCCCCCAATCTAAAGGTACCGGGTTCACTCCCAGTACAGGGTATATAACTGATGGAACTTTTTCCACAACCAGTGTTTCCTAATAATGTCATAACAACCCCCCCCCCCCCACCCCCCCCCGATTTCCGGAGTAGTGACATGGAGGCCTTGCCTTCTCGGATAAGGGCGAAAAAATAGGAGGTCCCATGTGCAAATTGCGTGTTACAAATCCCTCGGCAGTTGGAAATTGTAAAGAGTAGAACATTCGGCCCCGATGCCCTGGCAAAATTTAAAAAATTAGGACACCTACCCACCACAAACATATTTATAGAATATGTGATTCCTATATACACAAATTGAGATCCTCGCCGGTGCTACGGAGTTCGTGCACTGTGCTGAGATGATCCTTGTGTGATCTAAGGGCGGAGATTGGAGCACTGAAGATGGTCCTTAAAACCAAACCAAGTATTACAGTGTGTGTGTGTGTGTCTGTCTCTGTGTGTCTGTGCTGTGGTGTTAGTACTAGTTATGTGTGTGTGTGTGTGCTGTGGTGTTAGTACTAGTTATGTGTGTGTGTGTCTGTGCTGTTAGTACTAGTTATGTGTGTGTCTGTGCTATGGTGTTAGTACTAGTTATGTGTGTGTGTGTCTGTCCTGTGGTGTTAGTACTAGTTATGTGTGTGTGTGTGTGTGTCTGTGCTGTGGTGTTAGTACTAGTTATGTGTGTGTGTGTGTCTGTGCTGTTGTGTTAGTACTAGTTATGTGTGTGTGTGTTCTGTGGTGTTAGTACTAGTTATGTGTGTGTGTGTGTCTGTGCTGTTAGTACTAGTTATGTGTGTGTGTGTGTCTGTGCTAGTACTGCTCACATATACCAGTGTGTGTGTAAACATTAATTGTATATGTGTTAGTACTAGTTATGTGTGTGTGTGTCTGTACTGTGGTGTTAGTACTAGTTATGTGCTCACATATACCAGTGTGTGTAAAAATTAATTGTATATGTGTTAGTACTAGTTATGTGCTCACTGTCGTAAAGTGGATCTGTAAGACAACACGTTCAAAAATGTTCCCCCTCAAAACCTAGTTAACGCATTTTTACAGTCTATAAATAACTACCGCATTTTGGGAGCCGCGCTAGCGTAGTGGTTACAACACCGCTCTGGCGACCGGGTGATACAGGATCAAACCCGGGCGACGGCATTTGAGGATTTTTCGTCGACCGGGATTTGGACTGGATTAACTCGAGACCTGGCGAGCACATTTGAAGGAGTGTCGTCGACCAGGGACTGGCGGCTCCTGAGCCGACCCAGCTGCAATGGGTACCTCCGAAATCGGCGAGTATTTGCCTGAATGGCGAGGGACATCTGTCTCTGTACAAGAAATAAAGGGATACTCACGTAAAATCAATGTCAGGTTAGACATAAAATAATAACCTGAGATTTCGCCTCGAGTATTAGCGGGCGTACGAAAAAAAAAAAAAAAAAACTACCGCATTTTGAAAATTTGTCAAAGGCAAGGTCACATCTACCGCCAACATTTTAACTAAAGAATTTGAATTTTCCACTACGCCAA